>CM067299.1:47529721-47925374 GCA_034231615.1 Meghimatium bilineatum
TCTTGCTAATAATCTCATTAATTAGTTGTTTGAACTGAAGATCCTTGATATCTCGCTAATAATCTCATTAATTAGTTGTTTGAACTGAAGATCCTTGATATCTCATTGATAATGTCATTAATTAGTTGTTTGAACTGAAGATCCTTGATATCTCATTGATAATGTCATTAATTAGTTGTTTTAACTGAAGATCCTTGATATCAGACTGACACTGTCCACTTATTTTTCTCTTCCTGTAATAAATTACAGTTGTTTCTGTCTATTTTTTTATGTTTCCTTTACAAGTACACTGTACAACACTGGTCTAATACACACAGAAAAGTCAAAGGATATCATGAGACACGTACTAATTTGAAGTAAGAAACAGAGAAAAGTGAGAGAATAAAATTGTTATATGAAACATAATTGTATGCTAATATATTTTCTTTGCAGTTTGATCAGAATGGGAACGTGCAAGTTGGAACCGTTTATACAGGTACTACTACTTCATTTACCCATACTTATTCTAGCACTATTGCTTCATCTATCTGTGACATGATGTGACACTAGTACTTCATCTATCTGTGACATGATGTGACACTAGTACTTCATTTATATGTGGCATGATGTGACACTAGTACTTCATCTATCTGTGACATGATGTGACACTAGTACTTCATTTATCTATGACATGATGTGACACTAGTACTTCATTTATCTGTGACATGATGTGACACTAGTACTTCATCTATCTGTGACATGATGTGACACTAGTACTTCATCTATCTGTGACATGATGTGACACTAGTACTTCATCTATCTGTGACATGATGTGACACTAGTACTTCATTTATCTGTGACATGATGTGACACTAGTACTTCATCTATCTGTGACATGATGTGACACTAGTACTTCATGTATCTGTGACATGATGTGACACTAGTACTTCATTTATCTGTGACATGATGTGACACTAGTACTTCATTTATCTGTGACATGATGTAACACTAGTACTTCATTTATCTGTGACATGATGTGACACTAGTACTTCATCTATCTGTGAACTGTTGTAGTACTACTACTTCATCATCTGCAACCTAGTGTAGTACTACTGCTGCATCATTTGAGAAATATTGTAGTACTACTACTTCATCTATATATGAACCTTTTTAGTTATACTGCTTATCCAAGCAGTAAGTAAATATATACATCTAGCCATGGATAGACAGCTAAAGCTTCCAGTCACCGTCCCTACTCTTAACGTCAAGAGAGGATATTCGAATATCTTCCACCTGCGGATAGACAATAGATTTCATCTATCTATGTTGTAGTACTACTAACACCATTTGTCTGTTATTTGTAGTAGTATTACAACTTCATCTATCTGTTACTTGTTGTAGTATTACAACTTCATCTATCTGTTACTTATAGTAGTATTACAACTTCATCTATCTGTTACTTGTTGTAGTATTACAACTTCATCTATCTGTTACTTGTTGTAGTATTACAACTTCATCTATCTGTTACTTGTTAGAGGATTACAACTTCATCTATCTGTTACTTGTTGTAGTATTACAACTTCATCTATCTGTTACTTATAGTAGTATTACAATTTCATCTATCTGTTACTTGTAGTATTATTACAATTTCATCTATCTGTTACTTGTTGTAGTATTACAACTTCATCTATCTGTTACTTGTTGTAATATTACAACTTCATCTATCTGTTACTTATAGTAGTATTACAACTTCATCTATCTGTCACTTGTTGTAGTATTACAATTTCATCTATCTGTTACTTGTAGTAGTATTACAATTTCATCTATATGTTACTTGTAGTAGTATTACAATTTCATCTATCTGTTACTTGTTGTAGTATTACAATTTCATCTATCTGTTACTTATAGTAGTATTACAACTTCATCTATCTGTCACTTGTTGTAGTATTACAACTGCATCTATATGTTACTTGTAGTATTACAACTTCATCTATATGTTACTTGTAGTATTATTACAACTTCATCTATATGTTACTTGTAGTATTATTACAACTTCATCTATCTGTTACTTGTAGTAGTATTACAATTTCATCTATCTGTTACTTGTTGTAGTATTTAAACTTCAACTATCTATGATCTGATGTGCTACTACTATTTTATCATCTGAGATTTGATATAGTACTACTACTTCATGTATCTATTACTTGATGTAGTACTATCGAGGTGTGTGGTAGCCTAGTTAATAGTGAGTTTGCTTACTCTCACCGGATTACTGTGTGCCAGGTTCAAAATATCATGTCCTCACATTAAAAAAATCCTGGTTGCAATTACTCACCTTAAGTGACCGCTCCTTTAATCGACCCAGCTGTGAATGAGTGCCAGACAAATGAGTTGGGGAAGATAAACACAGCACATTCATTCCTGGCAGAAGGTTCCCTACCATGAGACCTACTTTTACTTTAGTACTATTAACCTATTTCTATTACCTGCTGTGGTGTGATTAGTCTATTACCTGGTTTTGTATTATTAATCGATTACCTGTAGTAATATTAATCTATTATGTGCTGTAGTACTGTTATCTATAATCTATGGTGCAGGATATTAGGGCTGAGACCTGGATATCAATTCTAGGTACACTCTTGAAAATATATTTATTTTTGAGTTTGGTACCCTCAAGCCTTTTGGACTTAATTACAAACATTTCCAAACAAATTTTTGTTGGTGTGGTCCTTGCTGTATTGCCGTCCATGTTGTTTTGGGTAATACTTGTTTTCTTTCTGTTCTCATATCCCGTTCCCTTTTTCAACAAATTTCACTTCTATGACTACATGTTTACAGGTAAGTCACTGTTACTTTGAAATTCGCAATGTTTACATATCTACATTCTATTGCCTCAGTGGTGGTAACATTGTTCTTATTGTTTTTATTGTATTTTCTCTTTGTTTTGTATATTCTTGATAAATACCTAATGGTTCAAAACATTGAAAATGTCGTATGTATTGTTATTTGTATTTTTTCGTGTGTTCACCTCATATCCCTTTAGTGATAGTCTGTCAGTTATCATCAAGTGAAACTTAAAAATCTGTGTTCTACGTAAGTACTATTGATGTGAATTTTTACAACAGTATTACATTTATTGATTTCTGTAGTACTACTACTTTATCCATTGCCTGCTGTGATGCTACTACTTCATCTATATACATGTTTTACTTATTGTATTAATATGGCTTTATTTCCGTTTGTAGTACTATCACTTTGTCTGTGCATTACATATTGTAGTACTACCACAATCTATTACATGCTGTACAAGTGGTATTATTACTTCATCTTTGATCTGTTATTAGTTGTAGTATTACCATATTCTATTCTTTGATCACCTTTTTGAACAGTCACATAAGATGTAGATATCAACCTACACCACTGCTTCCTCATCCTCAGAATACTACCCACCGTGTCCTCCCCGAGGTAATGAGCCACATCGTTATATTTCCTTTATATTCTGCAACAGTTCAGACATCCAAAAGACTGAGGACAGAAACACAAATTTGTGTTCATTGAAATTAGGACAGGCCATTGCTTCATTTCAGTTCAGATTTCAACGTGCTCTATTGTAGTGAGCACGTTAATTGTTCTATGGAGCTGTTCTTCTTACAGAACATTTCAATGTCTTTGTGTGCCGAGTGAATTTTTATTGTTCTGTTTAGTAATAATAAAGAAAATTTTAACTATTGTGTTTCTTTGTGTTCAAGAAAATATTTGATGTATTTTCAATGTGAAAGAAAATCTGATTGCTTTAGTGTTCACTGTTGAATGTGAAAGATAATTTGTTACACTGCATGTTGAGTGTCAAAGATACCTTGATTTTACTTTCATTGATGAGAAAGATCATTTGATTGTCCTGTTTGTTGGATGGGAAAAATATGATTTCACTGTTTGTTGAATGTCAGACACAATTCTATTGCAGTGATTTTTTGCATCAAGGATAATTTGATTGTAGGGCCTACTGTTTAATGATGGGGAAAGATAATTGGCTAACACTGTATGTTGGATATGAAAAACAATTTTATTGCACTGTTTGTTGGATGAGAAAGAAAAATGTATTGCACTGTTTAGTGGATGAGAAAGGCAAATTGAATGCACTGTTTGGTGGATGAGAAAGACAAATTGACTGCACTGTTTGTCGGATGTGTGAAAGACAATTAGATTACTCTGTTTCGTTGGTGTGAAAAACAGTTTTATTATTCAGTTTCTTTGGCATGAACATTTTTTTATTTGATTATTTTGTGTGTATTGCAATAATTTTTGATTGTTTTGTTTCTTGTGTATTAGTTAAAATATGATTTATTATGTTTCTTTGTGTTGAAGAAAAATAATTGGACTCCTATTTCTGTATATGAAATAAAATATTGTTCTTTGTTTCCTTGTTGCTTTTAATAAATCTGTGTGTGGCAACACTCCAAAATATAATACTATAGCAAATGTAATAACAGGGACATCATTATATGACACGTGTCTCCATCACTGCAGTTATGAACCAATCAAGAGCCTGTACAGATTGGCTGCAGCTTCTGTTCATAAATGTAGGTTACTCCCAAAGAGAAGTAAAAGCAAATTAACTTGCTGAACAAATTGACCATCAATGTATGAATTGTTTTTTGCTCCAATTAACTTCTCAGGTACAGTTGTAAATAGTGTCTCATCCATATGTCACACTGAAAGGTGCAGATAACGCAGCCAAGCTATAAACAATGATAAAAGACATTTCATTCTCTGGACTAATCTGCGAAAGTTAGAACAAAAGACGAAGAAATACATTAAACGTCTATGAAATAAAACATAAAATGTATGTACATTGTAATTTTCCATTTTCTATCTTGACACTTAGGGGATATCCATAAATTATGCCAATTTGCCTACTATTTTCATACACCAATTGAAGAGGGATGCGGTAAATAATTGTCAAAACATTGTTGACATAGGCTAATTATGGGCATAATTTTTCTAAATAAAGTTGAGCTACTATACGTTTTTCCCATAAGCCCTAATTCATGATCGTAACAACAACAATGTAGCCTTTTCTACTAATGTATCCGCACCTATGAAGTGCGATGATGCCATTTCTCGGCAATCTCATGGTTGTACGGCAGGTATCTATGTACACTATTCAGGATGACTGAGACGTATCTCCGACAAGTAACTCAGATTTCTTGGTTGTACCCAGCTCCTAGATGAAGGGACAGAGAGGATTCAACTTTCTTTAGGAAACTTAAACATGAAATTTGGTACTTGGTAGCAATAACAAAGTCGGGTAAACTCCATCCCTCCCCCGAACGACTCCCCCTCCCAAAATAGAATTAACACTGTAAACAATAAAACACATTTCCCCTGCAGCTGGATTATTTTTTTTGAAATGTTAAGTAATAGTTGATGGATTATTTGAAAATGCGATAATCTTTTTGTTGTTAGGAATATTTAAATAATATTTACACATGTAAATAAAAAAATTAATTAAACATATATTATTGTAAGTTTTGTTTGTTTGTCTGTGATACGAGACGTGTGAGAAGTGGTAAAGACGTTTTTCAACCAAAAATTAGGCCCCTATTATAGCAAACAAAACCAAAAAACATTAAAACATTACTTACCTTTAATTTGTCCATTGCCTTTATTGGGAACCAGGAAAAAAAGCCTAATTCTACACTATTTATGTTGTTTCATTGTCACATCATCATAATATCACTGGTGAAAATGAATGAACCTGATAGATTTGCTGTAAATCGTTTTCAACACACTAGACCCAGTAATATTTGGGACCGCTCAAAAAAACAAAACTCAATATTTCGGCCTCTACATCATGAACGCGGCATGTTCTGTGTTCAATCAATAAACCCCATAACCCTTCAGGGTCGTAGGGGTACCACATTGGATGCTTCAGCACACAGAGTCCTCCAGCGAATTCTATCCTCAACGATGCAGATGAGTGTGGAAATATCTAGCCCTGTCCATTCCTTGATGTTGTCTGTCTATGTCTTTATTTGTCCTCCTCTGCTTCTTCTACCCTCGACAGTTCCCTGCAGTATTGTTTTTGACAAGGAATCGTGCCTGCATACATGTCCGAACCATGCTAGTTTTCGTCGTTTCACTATTGAAAGCAATGGACACCTGCACACATCTCTACTTTATTTCTTACGTACACATTGGTCTTATATTCCCTATAGGAACTTCGTATAATTCTTCTGTAGCATTTATACTCGAAAGCCTGTAATCTTCTCTCCATGTCCGCAGTGAGTGTCCAACTCTCACAACCATACAACACAACAGAAAGCACCAGCGACCTATACAGTTTGATTTTAACTCCAACACTGATGTTGCTTGCAACAAGCTTGCAAACAGCGCACAAGAAGGCCATCTCCAGAGAACTCTTCCACCCCTGACGCTGCAAGGCAAACAAGGGACACAGCGTATAGATAGATAGATAGACTGATGTTGCTTTTCCAAATCACAGTTAGCCTTGACAAGGACGCTAAAGACATCTCCAGCCTTATTTTTAGTTCTGCTTTGCATTTACCATCGCTGCATATACTGGATCCGAGGTATTTTAAGGTATTCACCTCTTCAAGCTTGTGTCCATTCATCATGATATTAGTCTGGTTTTCAGTGTCTCTGCTGTTTACCAAGATTTTGCTCTTATCTGACCTTGCATCTGTCAGGAATACCACAGGCAGTAGGTCAGAGGTGGAGTTCAGCAGTTTTTTAGTTACCACACTAATTGCTTGGATTTCTGCATCATAATTATTGCAGAATTTCCCTGTCGGTGTTCTGATTGTATCTCTAGGCTTGTTTGGAAATTCTATATATACACCTGCACCTCCATTCCTCACTGCATTCTGTGCTGACCCATCTGTGTACACTCTGACCCATATATCTTGTGGATATTCCTCATCCAGGAAACTGAGGGTGACTGTCCTTCGCTGCACACTGTTCTGTTCGTCCTCTCTTAGTATTCCTTTCACATGGGTCTGAATGTATATTGGCATTCCATGGCTTTCACTCCACTGGGTTTGTTCTGGTACAGACTTTAAGGGGCTGTCAACCACAGGCAGGTCTGTAAGTTGTCTACAGAGTCGTTTAGCTTGGTGGATAAAGCTGCTTCTTTTCAGTCGCCCCATTGCTAGATTTTGAAATCTTTCCTTCATTAGATGACTTGGCATGCACTTGTCATAGACGAACACAATATAACACATCTTTGCTGCGATATCTGCGCATTTCGACTTGACATACCAAATTCAGCATTGTCTATGAGTCACTTTGACCCTCTATTGGATGGGCCAACCAACTTCTTTCCCAACAAAAACTTTAATGACTTCTTAGACATGCCGGCATATTACTGTATCGCTATTCTTTGATTACCATTTGATCTGCAACACATATGAAAGACAGCATTCTTGAAAGAATATGTAACCTGAATGAAATGAATTTGTCAATTATTTCTGAATGGCCCAACTGTTTACAGCTAGAATAGAACACATAGCCAACATTTGGATTTTGACAAGAACTCAGTACACCTAAGCCACAGAGCCCGATCTATGCATAATGCAAATGTTAAAAGATAGTTCGTAGGTAAGAAGGTAAAATTGGAATTTTTGGTTGGGCATTAGGTCGAGGTTCATGACCTAAGTTAAAAGGAAAGGTCATGACCCATGATGTCTATTCCGTCCCAGTATGCATTGTTATGATGTCCGCCATTATTTACAGATGTGGTTAAAATAGATTTAATTACCTTCTGTACTTGTTTGTATTCTCTTCATTATTCATTAATAAATATACCAAAATGTAAGCAACACCGAGAAATTGAGCTACATTTCAGTTTTATGAAGTCATTAACTGACGAGTTTGTTATTAGTAAGGTGCAATTTCATTTTGACGGGGACTTAGTTATCTAATGGCCGAATAGTCATTTATTAGGAATGTCCAGCATGACCGGTTTAACATCGACCGATTTTACAAAAACAGGTAACCCTGAAGCATGTATAGGTCACGGAATAGGCTTCAATCATTCAAAAATGGAATTATTTAACAGTATTTCAGGTGAAAATAATAAAAATGATGTGGTACAGTCAAAGTCGGGAGTGGACCCGGCAAGAAAGAAAATGTTTCGAATAACGTCAAACATCAAGAAAGGAAGCAATGCCGGCAATGGAGATGTAGGTACTGATAATGACGCCGATAGTGTGGATGGTTTGGATGAAAGTCAAACAGAAGATTTCAGTTCGGAATTCTATGATAGTTCTAAAGCAACGGATCTAGACATAGACATCCATGAGTATGTGAATATGTCACCAGATGAAGTGACCAGTAGTACAACAATCAAACAAAAGCCTGATCAGAATTCACAATCTCGTTTCAGAGTAGTGAAAATTGAAACAAAAGAACCTTTTCGACGTGGTAAATGGGTTTGTTATGACTTCTATGACACTCCCTCGGGGGCTGTAGTGACATTGGAGCGAAATGATTCAAAAGTAACAGAAGATAATGTGATACATTCAGCACTCTCGGGCAACCTTGCTCCCTCAAATTCCCTTCACCATGTACAAAATGATAATGATTCTTCCAGCAATATTTTCGTCCTACCAATTGTTCCCTTCAGTCCTGCTAAAGTTGATAATCACCCTGCTCACTCTGATGTTTTTGTTCCTATACAGCCAGCTCCAGCTAATCAAGTTTTAAATCAACTAGATGGTCTGTCATCCGATATCATGGCTCCACTCATTGCTCAACAGGTTTTATTGTCTATGGCAAATGATCCTTCATCAAGCGTGCACAATCAACAACAGTCTGGTCACGCAGCTACCATTCAAAGCCTCCCTCTCTCAAATATATTTCCTTATGATAAGAGTGGGTCTCCAATAGGCTTGATTCAAAACAGTGGACTTGTAGTTCATACCTCTGAAGAAGTGAATTTACCATCAGAAATTATAAATGGCATTGGATCTCCTACCATAATGACTATGGTTGCACCTACTAGCAGTAGCATAGCCAATAGTCAGACATTGACCACAGTTGGTAGCTTGTCAATTCCGTCCTCTCATGGTCAGACACAGCTGGTAGTTGACACAGTTGCCTCTCAGGGAGTTTCTCTAGCAACAGAGGCTAGTCCAAACTTGACTGCCGGTATAATGCATATCCCTCAGGGCAATACTGAAGTAGCAGTTATCAGTGATGCAGATGCTGATCAGGTTTGTCCAACTTCTAGCAAAAGTGCTGAAAGAATAAATGGGAAGGATGAACTAGATAAAAACTCATCAGAAAGTCTGAAGGAAGCTGTAGAGACTGTTGGTGAAATGTATATGGGACTAGAAGGAAATGATGATTCAGATGAAGGGTATGTATACAATACTTGTGTTTAGTATTTGTACTATCATGTACAATATGTTCAGTATTTGTCATTTCACATGTATAGTCAAATTTAGTTGTGTCCTTAATATGTTATTTCATGTATATTGTCAATATAGTGCCATTTATGTCCTGTATGTGCCATTTCACTTGTATAGTCAAACATAGTGTCATCTATATGTTATGCATGTCATTTCATGTGTATAGTCATATATAGTGTTATCTATAATGTTGCTTATAAATTATACTGGATTGATAAAAATTGGTAGCATATTTTTTTCAGGACATAGCCGTCAACCCAGATTTGGCTGTAGTGGATTTTCTAGGCAATATAAATATTTTACGTAGTTTGCCATTGCTTTCTAAACAGTCTGGACTCACAATTGCCTGAGGTGTGATTATAACCTGGTACCTTGGCCTTCACCGACTGCTCTGTACCATGCCGCAACAGAGCTAGACTATACTTGATTCGAACAAGAATATTCCCAGTATCAATGTACAGCTGTGGAAACATACTTAAAAAATAGCAGCAAAGAGAATTGCTTCTTATAAAATGCTATAGAAGAAGATAAAGACACTAGCAAAAAAGACCACAGTTTGCGAAATGAGGTGTTTGAAGAAAGCTATAAATATCATGAGAAGAGACTGCTGGAGAAATGAATATATCAGGAAAGAGGTAAAGACTATCTCAAGTCAAGACTACATCGAGAGGCAGCGAACCAATTGGTTTGGTCACGAGAATGGAACCTGCACAACCAGCCCTTCATGCATACATCAATAGAAGACTGGGCTGCAAGGCATGAGGAAGACCAAGAACTAAATGGGCAGAGACAATCAAAGAAACATTAAATAAACACAGGCTTCCCATATCCAATGCAATTAAAATGGCCAAAAACAAAACTCTGAATTCCCCCCAAGACGCTTAACGGCACAAGTGGAAATGAGTATAGATAAAGATTACCATGAATAGTGAAAAATACAAACCAAGAAATAATGAAGCAAGAACATTTAAAGTAGAAAATTGGCTCCTGAAGAGCTCTTAAAGAAAAATTTGCCATCACAAATAATGATATAGAAAGACCAATCTGGAGCTGGAAGTAAAATTTCTCAGCCTGCAATAGGTATTGCAATAAGATGGACAAACTTGTACTTTTTCAGTATTTTGTCATCTAGTTACCATTTTTTGTTTGATGTCAGAGGCCAAGAATGACATTCTAACACTAAATTATATATAAGATTAATTATATATGTACAAATCTGATATATCTGCACTGTCATTAGTTATCTACAACATTGCTGACACCAAAAACACTGAAGCATGAATAAGTTTATTTGATTCCTTCTCACTCAGGACAAATGAGATCTATTCAGTATTGCCTAAACTTCCAGTTGACAGACCAAGTACATTACCATGTCATCTGGCTCGTCACAACATGGACTCACCATTTGGCTTCTGTCTAACTCCGATCAGGTCACTTTACTCTTCTCCAGTTATGGAACAATATGATGGTATGGTCTCCATGCCTGAAATGGTTCCAGTACGCTTTGGAACGCCTACAATTATTAATGGTTTCACAGATTCTCTTTACAACCCTCACCCTATTCCTGGAACTTTTGCACACACTGACCAATTTCTACCTACTAATTATTTCCCAGCTCTGCAGCCGTTAATGTTCTCATCAGGCTCTGCCTTTGTGCCTCTGGGTTCTTCACCACCTTCCATGCCTATATTAACGACCGGACAATCTGCAATACCAGTTTCTCAATCCCTCGGCATATCAGTACCATATCCTCTTGCTCCTAAATCTCTCACTTTGCATGGAGCACTACCAGCTACCACATATGCTCAATCATCATCACATCTAACATTTCCATCAGATGGTGCATTGCAGATATCAAAACTCTCATCTGAGTCCGCTTTCCATCCATATTCACATCAAAGTCGAACTCCCCCTCTTTCTACCGCCTTCCAAATGTTGAATACTACTGACAATACCTGTTGTGACAAGCCCAGTAAAGATGACTCTGGAAGTGGAGCAGCTTATACTGGATGCAGCTTCAGCAATGTGTCTGAATTAATTATAAACACTGCACATCCTTTTTCTGACAAAACTCTTCCAGGAGAGGATAGGTAGGTTCTTGCTTGCTGAGATTGACCATAGCTTTGAGCCCTGATATAATCCAATTATGCCTTCCATTTGTACCAGTGAACTCCGTGTGATCAGTATATTAAGTGTGCGCCTTTCCACCCTTTGCCCTTTATATATCTGAATTCCACTTGATTGCTATTGGCTTGGTTTGAAGTATGTGTTTGTGCACATAATATTTAGTGTCCGTTTGTCTGTGTGCAGTGACCCAGTATATTCACCAATCATATTGCATGGATCTTGTTCATCTACCACCATTCACAGTTGTATCCAGTTATCCAACTTTGTATTCAGTTTTCAACTTTGCATTAATTTCTCCCAATTTGTATCATGAAGATAATACACAATATGCTTTGTTCTACACCATCAATTTGTAATATCACTTTAGAATCAGCCATCTAGTAGCAGTGTGTATGTGTAGTGGGAAATTCCTAGAGATAAATGTGTAGAATAATTAAAATTCAGTTTTTCAAATGATTACGAGGAAGGTATGGGACATACCTTTACCTTTATGATGAAGGAAATCGTCAGTTATGTAGTTTAGAACATTCCAGGACAGTGATGTTTAAGAACTAAAAGTGGAAATTCATTTTATATTTACTAATATAAGATCAAGTCAGTGAAAACCATAAATTTGCAGTGCAAAAATATGTGCTAAAATAGAAATGGAACTACAACATAATTACAAATGGAAATAGAAAACAACATGTTAACACTACTACTTTAAATGTGTGCGGTCTCAGTGACAACACTGATTAGTTTTATGGAGAAGAGTAAAAATGAAATTTGAGGAGTAACAAACCCAGGAAAAAAGGTAAAAAGGAAGTGGATAATCGCTATTTACTGTTATGGCGTAGTGTAGATATAAAAGTGAGAGCAATACAAGGGGTCAGGTTTTTGATACACTAAATAAAACAAAACATATTGTCGGTAAAAAGTACGTGTCAGAGAGAATCATTCATATACAGTTGATGGACAATGGAAGAGCAACCAGTATAATACGCAAGTAATTTGCACCTTGCTATGATAACAACAAAATATTAAAAAAACTGCTGAATTTTTTGAAAGCCTATGAGATGTCCTAAATAAGATTAACAACAAAAATGAGTTATACATCATGGGTGATTTCAATGAGAGAATAGGGAGGAAAAGAGCACAGTTTGAATACTGTTTACTCAATTTCGGGGGCATAACAACAGAGCAAAACAATCAACTGGAAAGAATTGATCAATTTATGCCTAGAATATGGACTGATAATGCATTCTTTTTACCAACACACAGTCTCATAATAGAACATATTAAAAAATATTAGAACAGAGAATATGATATACGGCAGAACCACAGCTGACACCCACCAAATTTGGCATCAGAGGGGAGGGGCAAGCTGTACAGATGTATTATTAACACTAAGTGAACTAAGACAACTAAGTGAAAAGCATTCAATCGCAATAAAGATCTTAATACAGTATTTTGACCAGGAAAAGGCATTCAACAGAGTAGTGATATTCTCTGGGAAACCTTAGAAAATTATAGCACTAGCGGACAGCTGTTAGATAATACAAAAGCATTATACTAAAAATGTCTAATCTCAGTAAGGACAACAGACTATTACTTTCAAAACAATGTCTGAAGTAAGATGAGTGCTTTCACCTCTATTTTTGTAATATATACATGGACAGAGTTCAAATATCTCGATAGTATTTTCACAGAGAGTGGAAGCCTTAGAGATAGAGACGAGGTGTCAAAAGGCAAATGCAGTAACATACCAATTGTCACCACTACTTCTTCATCCCAAGATTGCGATTGAGGTTAAAAGACCAATGATTTACATCTAATTAAGTAATCCGGTATCTAATTAAGACTGGGTTGACCCAGGAGCCGTTGTGATCTGAAAAACATTTCCGCTTTAACTGGGAAATGAACCCAAGACCACACATATGCGAAGCCAGTGCACTAACCACTGCACTGTGTGGTTCCCTAACGAATATTAGCTACAAGCAGAAAACTCTTTCTCTACTGTTTTATTTATCTGAATATTTAACTTGTATGAGAGCATATCAACGAGCATATCAATCATTACTTGCAGCGTGAGGTCTTGCATGAAATCTATTCTTGGTAATTTCTAGTTGCTTGCCTTCATGTCATGACACACATTTTTATATCTTTGCTTACAAATCACAAGCTCCTGGTGAACAATATTTACAATTATTATGGCAATAGATTTGGAATGGTTGTCACAAATGTGTGTGATTTATCTTCCTGATTGAAGCAGCTTAATTCTTGTTCATAGTCTTAGCTTTTGTTCCTTGGCTCATTGCTGGTTCTATCACAGTGTTACTGGACAAATCCAGTTCATGTCCTTTTAACTGGGTTAGGTGTGAATAATTGTGACATCATTTCCCTTCCCTAGTTGAATTATGAATCAGCAGCATGCATAGCTCTGTTTTATCCATATGTGCCTAGCTGCTTAGCCAGTGGTTGACCGGAAACTGACTAGTAATGTTTTTAGGACATCTCTAAAGCATATCCTGATCTTCCCAGAGCCCTGATTTTGTGGTAGCTTGGGTTGACCATGAGATTTTTCAATTGTCTCAGAGTTGTACATTTTGAGTCAATGTGTAGACAAACAAGGAAGTCAATCTATGAATTATTATTTTTGTGCACATTCGTTTGGTAATTACACATCAAAGAGACACATTCAGCAATTTAT
Source organism: Meghimatium bilineatum (assembly GCA_034231615.1). Taxonomy (NCBI): domain Eukaryota; kingdom Metazoa; phylum Mollusca; class Gastropoda; order Stylommatophora; family Philomycidae; genus Meghimatium; species Meghimatium bilineatum. The sequence goes on from CM067299.1 coordinate 47,543,951, forward strand.
TTATTATTTAACATCATGTATATTATTGTATATAAGTCGATATGTGTTTAAGCAGAATAATTGTCTATAACAAATGTTTAAATCTTTGTTTAAAGTCTTTAGTCTGTGTATAAGTGGAATTGAAATTATGTGGACCTATTGGAATTATATGGAATTGAAATTGTGTGGACAAATTGGAATTATGTGGAATTGAAATTATGTGGACATATTGGAATTGTGCCAGGGAGACGAACAAGAGATAGACCAAGAAGAATATGGACGCAAGAAATCAAAGACCACCTAACAAGACAGTAACAGAACCAGGAAGTCTGAATCTAGTTCGACAGAAGTTTCGAAAGGTGATGACTGCTACATCCTGTTCAGGATATGCTGCCTGATGATGATGATTGGAATTGTGTAGAATTTTGTTTTCGGAAATCCTTACTAATTATGACTTGAAACTACAGTTACATGCTGTGAGTTACAAATATTTCTTCATTGAGAGGTGCAGAGTCCATATGGGGAACAAAGTGTGTTGAGGTCAATCCTCAATGTCTTTTGAACCCTTTTTTGAGATATGCAATAATATTGACAGCAACAGATGCGATGAAAACTAGCAACTCAGTGCAAATTTCCTCCAAGTGTATGTTTATCCAGTCATTAGCGGAAAAAAGTGTACATTGTACAGTATTTGGAGATCCGGCTCACACGTGTACGTAACATATTTCTTTAGGCTATACATTTTCTGTGGCCTGCTTATGTGGGAGAATTAATATATAACTTTCAGAGTCATGGTGACAGAATTACCTGCATCATGATCTCCATTATTTTTATGGTTGAAAAAGCTCTATTATAACCAAATTGGACTCACATCTGTGGTTAAAAGGAACAAAATAAATGATAAATGTTTGGGGAAACAGGAAAAGCATTTTTGTTATTCACTTTGTAAACTTTGTTATTCATCTCTATACTAAATGCAGATTTATTTTTCTGCATATGTTGTATTGCTTCCTGTATTTGGTAATTAAATTTATGGTTGGTAACTTGGGTCAAAGGGCATGAGCCCATGGACTGCTGTATCAGCATCAACAGTGGTTTGTAACTAGATTTATGAAATTCTTTAACCATTTTCATTTTGATAAATGTAACTTTTAAAATGTTAGACATGGCTGAAAATGACATCTAATTGTTAAAAACATTGACATTAATTTCAATTATTCTAATTGACCACCATTTTGAATATTAAGTAGTTCTTCTGCAGTCATAAAAAAAATTATAACAAAATGGATGCATCTTGACTTTGCGAACACAAAAATATAGTTTCACTTATTTTATTATATTTAATAGTTATATAATTTATTTTCAATATAATTATGATAATTAGCCACCATTTTGAATATTAATTAGTGATGTGTCTGAAAATTAGTTATAGCATCTAAATTCCAGGAATGTAAATTCTAGAGAAGTTTTGTTTTCGCAACCACAAAAATGTATAGTTTGTATTTTGTTTTATTGAAAATAACAAAGATAATCCAGAAATTATTACCAGCTCATTACTTAATTAGACAAAAATTCATAATTTTTTTTCAGGATTGACGTACAGATTTGGTTGAAGTTCCGTTGAATTGCAATTTCAACGGCTATCAAGCTATAGTATTTTGTTAATGAAATTACTATTTTGTCCAAGTGGAAAATTGTGATAAAATTTCCACTGTAATTTTGTTATACAGGGGAAGTAGAAAACGTACAATGTGATGAATTCTTGAGACTAACGGGAATTGAACCCGTCCGTTCAACGGCACCAAATCGCCTAGCAACTATTGCACACGCGTTCCTCCGTACTTGACTAACAGCATCTCCAATAAAAGATGCGATTTTGTCAAGACATTCAAAGCGTGCACTCAAAGTCACCCGAACGGACCAATCGAGACAAAGACTATTACAACAACAACAAACATCCCGTACAGGTATTGAAACATCCTCAGTAACAACAAACATATAACAATTAATATCCGTATTAGTTATACAAGGGCCGATAGGTCTTCTTGTATACATGAATAAACGGACTGGTTGAATTCCCGTTAGTCTCAAGAATTTTAAGAAAATTGTCCTCCGGCTTCCTTCTTAAAATTTTCTATGTGATGAAGTAGTCTGTTGGTTCTAGTTGCCATGAAAAAAGTTGACTTCATTCCAATCATGGAGAGGATGAAAAAAGAACTAGACCATTCAATCATAAATAGTCATTGTATACAGTAAAACCTCAGTTTTTGATGACTTATCGTCGTTTTCGGTTTTCGCCTATTGTTTTCCACGAACAGTTCGTTTTGGTTTTCGTCGGTTGCCTCGAATTTCATCCATTGGTTTTGGAGGTGAGTGGTGAGGATGTGAAAGAATTGGTGGATGAACACAGTGAAGAAATCACCACTGTAGAGCTGCCAGACCTTCACCTAGAAGTGCAACAAATGGCAGATGAAGATGCTTCAGATGAGGAGGATGAAACTGGAGAATGTGCCTTCTTCAGAGATTAACATCTTCTCCATGTAGAATAAGGTACAGCGGTTTGTGGAGAAAAATCACCAAGAGAAAGCTGTTGCATATCGTGTCTGCAACTTGTTTAATGATAATGTCTTGCCATATTTTAGGCAAATCTTGAAGAGGCGGCAAAAACAGACCTCTTTGGACAGCTTTCCTGTTTGATATGGGTCCACTGACTCTGGAGCTGGTCTTAGTGCCAAAATACCAAGAAGGGAAGTGGCCCCAGATAGTGCCTTGTTACCTAAGGCCCTTATGGAGGGAGGATTCCCATTCCAAAAAAAAAATACCCCTCGTCGTCTTTATACACCAAGAAGAGTCTTCAGAAAAGTAAATGCCATGTTAAATGTTCATTTCTTCCTTACATTAGTATTTTATATTAATTTCTTATTGTTTTTAGGGCTCATCACGGGAAGACCTGTCCCATATATTTTAACTTTTAAATATTAGACTTTATTTCACATAGCTTCTGTGACGCGGAGATAAAAACACACTGATTATATCGCCCCCTAAGGGAGAGGGGAGTCTCTCAGTGCATTGCGTAGATCGATGAATGCTGCGTTGTATGCGTCTTTAGCGAAAGTTCATTTCGTTAAATAATGTATGGGTTGTTTCGTAAAAAATGTGGACACAATTTTCCGTAATGAACCGTTTTTAGTATTAAACACTATATTTATTCTCTATAAAATGTGTTTTCCGTACGTATTATGGAGCTCGGTTGGTAAACTTCTACCGTGCCACAATACTACTCCATCTAGCAACTTCTCTCTTTATCCCCTTGATCTTTCCAGTAGTTATTAACTGTTCAATCTGTCTTTTTCTCAGCCAGCACATGTCCTAGAAACCATGGCTGTCTGTCCATAATGTTTGATCTTTTTATGCCAGCATCAATAAGAACATCTGCATTAGTTTTGTTTTAGCTGTCCATGATATTTTCATTATTCTTCTCAGAAACCACATCTCTGTAGACTCCAGTTGGTTTTGATTTTATTTGTTTAACATTCCATACTTTACATCCATAAAGCCAATATGTTAAAAATATGCAATATGTCAAAAGGCCAATTTAAAATCATATCATCTAACACCACTACTTAGACATCCCAACATGAGAACAAGAACAAAGCGAACATGAATTGAGAAAGATTGTTGGCGTCACAAGAATTGATAGAATGCTAAATGATGACATCAGAGAAATCGTAGGAACCACGCCAGTCAATGGCTATATCAAGAGACAAATCAAATGGTCAAACATTTATTGAGAATGGAGCCTGACTGCATCCCATCGAGAGTGTATAGCAGCATAATATCTGGGATGAGGACAAGAGGAAGAGCAAGACGTAAATGGATCGATATTAACAGAGATATTCTACAACCCCATGAAATTACAATAGCAACACGTTTGGAAATAGAACATAGACTTTGGCTCCCCACGACACTTTACGGCACAAGTGGCTGAGACAAGACAAGACTATGCAGAATTCCTTACTAAACTACAAAATATTGTAATAAAAAACGAGGAATAGCATGCACTGAAACCTACATTTGCTGCAAGACAACACAATCTTCCATAAAGCAAGATATGCTGCAAACAGCCAACGACTTGAATATTTAAATTCCCAAACAACCATCATATTCTCAGGATTTGGCTCCATCTTACTTTTTCTTTTTTTTTCCAAAACCTTAACACAGTTGAAAAGAAATGTGGAATTTTTCATATTGTGTCACTGACGAAGAGTCATACTGGCGTGTGATATCTGGTTTAGTTTGACAAATATGTTTATTCAGAAGGTCTCTTCACGGTCACGCAAAGGTGGAAGAAATGTGTAAATTCTGTTGTGTAAACTACATTGAAAAGGAATAAGCAGTATGCCAAATATCAACGTTCTCCTATATCTTCATGGTCGGTGTAAAGACATGTGTAAAGACATGTCCCTTTGTATTAACCAACACGGCAATGTGTATAATCCATTTATGATCACATAACCAGGCAAAAAACTTCTTATTTTTGTCCTAAACTACCAAAAATAATTCGAGCTCATTTCTAAAAGCTCAAATACTCAACCAGTTATATTTTTATTTTGATAGCATCGCATATTTGTGAGGATTACTAAGCAACGTACAACATCACCTTTAAACGTATAACACGTCAGAGCAAGCACGTAAATAAGAGGGGGGGGGTAAATAAAGTCGTAGGGGTTTCATTCTGGAAACATCAACACAAAAAATCCTGCCATGAGTTACTGTTCGTAGATCCTTGATTAAGTGTGGGAATCTTAACTCTGTCTAGTATTATCAATCACGACTTTCTTTTGCTCTCTTCTTCCACACACAACTCTTCCCTATAGGATAGTTTTGAAATGGGAATTGTATCTCACAACGTGACAAAACCACACACGTTTGCGATGTTTCACCACCGTCATGAGATGTTCTTGTTGGTCTGCAAGAGTTTTTTTGTTTCTCGTGTAAACGTTTATTTATGTTATGTATAATGGATTAGCAATATTCTTCTGTAACATTTGTTTTCAAAAGTCTGTATTCTTTCCGTTTCCGCTGCAGTTGTCCAATAAAATATGTACACAAGAATATGTATTATTAGAGATTTATACAGATTTGTCTTAAATGCTGTACTAATTCTGTTCTTCCATATGCTTCTTAATCTGGACATTGCAACCGAGGCCATTATAAGTCTAATATTTATTTCTTTGTTAATGCGTCCTTTGCTGCGCATCTTAACTATTGAAACGTATTTATTAACTTCTAGTTTCTGTCCATTCACCCAGATGTTAACGAGAGTCGCGTCATTATTTTGCTGTTCTGGATGTCAATTTCCATATCATGTTTTCTCAAGTTTAGAAGTTCTTGAAGTTCTTTCCGGGAAACATGCATACATGTCAATACATACAAGTAATTGACTAAAGTCATGATTTGGAGTCTTTTTTTTTGAACGTCACGATGCTCATTTCCATTCAAACCCTTTTTTGTTTGATTTGGATGCTTATAATAACGGAGGAGATGCCTTTGACAACGTTTACTGCACATTCTAGAGAAATAATAGAATCATATCCTTTATAGGACGTTGCTTGTCAACTGTTGGTCACACCGACATGCACAGCCACATTGCCAGAACAATACGAACTTAATCTGTGACTGAATCTCGTGTTAGTGATCACTAATTTGAACAATGGTACTATCTCTCTTAGTCATCGAATTCCGCGCTATCACGTGCAAGCGATTTTATTGTAATGTGTTAATGTTTACAATTCCTGAATATGCATGTCTATGGCGTGTAGAAATGTCACTGTTGTTGTCTCTTGCATATTTAGTTCTAACATGTTTAGGAGGTATGGACATTAGCTAGTTTTTTTTGTCTGTACCAGATACTGGTAATTATAATGTCTATTTCTTGTATGTTTCTCCAGACTTAATAGAATTTAATTATGTGATCACTTAATTATAGAGGCAAAAACCATCCTAATTATTGCTAGAAGGGACTCTGTATGTGTTATCGTGAAACGATTATAGACAAGGTTGGTTCTCTGAGTTAGCTGTCAAACCTAAACAAATTGTAGGTCTAGTGTAAATATGAGAAATGGAGGCAAAAACATGTTTCTTCCCATCTTTCTGTACTTAATCTAAAATTATCCATAAATTCTCTATTTACATTGAAAACACATACAGAGTATGTATGAATGTATACATAATAATTTACTAATTACAAATACTAAAGTGTAATCCGATGTATCCAGTGAAATACACAACAAAAAAACATAAGCCATTGCTTCTGGGTATCATAGTTTTTAGCGTACTACGGTTCAATACAGAGAGAAATGCATTCATTTCCACTTTTTAATTTTATGTGCAGTTCCATTCAGCTTTCGTGACTACTGAAAAAAACCAAAGTGGTTAATCGGAGATTAAAAAGTAGCTAATTCTGCTGCCGGATGCATCGATCTGCGTGCTACGCACTTAGGACTCTTCCAATCCTCAGGGTCGACCAACGTCCTGAATATTATATGCCACCAATTAATTAAACTGATACTTTACTATCATCATCACGTAGCACAACTTTGAATAAATGTACAATTAATTCCTGCTAACCCAATTTGTTAAATGTTTTACCTACACTTTTGATACGAGTGGAATTGGCGGAGGGGCGGCAGCACATAAATTATGGCTCGGGTAGGCGATGTACCAAAAAAATTGATAAACACTGCTATAGCATGTTTCACTTGCTGTGTCCTCAAACAAATGTAATGATCTAATTAAATTTTAATACATAAATTCAATTTTTTGCATATGATATATTTGGTTAGACCCAATAAATATATACTTAATATTTGTGTAACATGTCCAGTTTTTATATGCGAAACAAATCCTTTGATCTTTGTCGACATACTAATTATTGTGTATCGAGAAAAGGAAATTTTTACCACTTCAAGACACAGATTCTGTGAGTTGATTAGGCATAAGAAGTGTCTACTATTACAGTAATGTGTCCACAATATTTGCATTTGAATACCTGTTGAACATGATTTCTTAAATGATCTGTATGCGTTGTATGATCTGTATCTGTATACTCGTGACACTATTTGTCATTGACGTTTAGTACTCTACATACTGGGCCTTTATTGTTCTAATTATTTCATATGTATTATCACATTGCGATTCATATGGTCTATATACGTGGGTAGGTGCACCTCAAATGTGTTCGTCAATAGATTTTCCTCTAGTAGCTTCATTGCAGAAATACTTAAAAATATTATTTGCGATCTGCTCTAATGTCATAAACATTACTCGCAGACACATTTTTCTTACTAACTATATGCCCAGGGCCGGTCTTAGACCATTGCAACCTATGCTGCCGCAGTGGGCACCGCACTTCATAGGCGCATAAATTCATATTAGAATTTATTTTATTATCCTCTTCCCTACCCAGACAGGGCCCCGCGCAATCCGTTTCGCATTGGGCCCCTCAATTGTTAGGGCCGGCCCTTGCATATGCCGAAACACTTCTGACGGACAATGTGAGCCTTACCGGATACAACTTTTAAACACCATCTGTCCTGTGTTCGAGAGTACAAAATCCAATTGTATGATAAACAAATAATGTGTAAATGACGTAGTATAATTTACTGTAAAACATATTAAACATGTGTGTGAGATGTGTGCTAATTATAATTTTGATCTATATCGCATATAAACGAAAATTGAAACCACTGTCTTCATGTTAATGAGAAAATTAGTGCATAGAGTCCATAAACATATCAAATTCACACAGAATTTCAATTATATGTTATATATTTGCTGAGATATATCATTGTGAAGTTGGGCAAATCTGGTGAAACGTGCTATAGTATTGAACGTATCTCATATATTGTAAACCAGAAGTAAGGTAAAGGTAACTGAGGTATAAATACGCATCATAACACATAGTATTCCTATACGTTTTAGACTCATCTGCCTAGCTAGTGATTGATCAGAAATGACGTAACTAGCATCACCTTCAGCATTTGCTGAGTGGCACTCGCGACGTTCCTCAACATTTCCGAAGCATGTCCTGGTGCCACTTTCATGACGAGTGGATGTATCACGGGAGTTATGTTTTCTGTAGACCACGAGTGACATGCGAACTCGAAACCGGGGTCACATGATCGACGTTGGGGGGGGGGGGAGGGGACTTGAAAACTACACTACCGCTTCCCCCTAATAAGAAGTTATATATCTCACCTTAGTCTCTTGCTAAAGACACCGCTATCGCTGTAATATGTACATCTCATAACGATTAGGCATGAACATTGGAGAGTTTTCTATAAGCTATTTGCAGTGGCTGAATGTTCCAAATAGCGTACATCTTGTCAACAAAATGATCTGCCTGTTTCATATCTCTTCTACCATGATGTAAGATAAACAACTGGCGAGATCTCACAGTTGTTCAGAGAAATGATATCTGATTGGGAGATTATTATCTAGGTCTGTAGATGTGTTGCGATTGTTTCTGGTAATTTGTTGTCAATTTTCAGTTAGGTGGATATTAACACAACTTAGAGTATATAGAATACTCAATGTTGATGATTGAGCTCTATGTTAATGATTGAGACCTATGTTGATGACTGAGAACTCTGTTTATTATTCAGTTTTATGTTGTTGACTCAGTATTATATTGATACTTTAGCTTTATGTTGATGATTTAACCAGGTGTTGATGGCTGAGAGTTCTATGTTGATGATTTAGCTTTATGATCATGAGAGTACGGTGCGATATAAACGCCAGAGTGGGTACTGACAATCGCGCATGGCCGGCCTGCTTGGATCATCATGGTACTTGTAGCATAAACGAATATGGGCAGAGACTACTCGAATTCTGCACCTCAAACTACCTGTGCGTAACAGTTTCTTTGCCACCAAGCCCACTCACAAAGTCTCACGGCGTCATCCCAGATAAGGACATTGCACCAGCTGGACCTGATTCTCGAAGGAAAGATCTAGGAAAGATATAAAAGGACTGGAGATGTACCAGGATGCAGTGAGTGGAGAGTATGTGTCTCACAAAGCCATTTGCGTTCCACAACGCTCTGATGGCATGCGCCTTCAAGCCTGTTGAAACTATACTTCCATGCTCGGGCAGAAAGGCCACGTGTTTACCTTCAGGCGGGAGCCCCTTAGTTACCCTCACCTGGTTTGGCCGGCCGGCCTTTCAAAGCCGTTACCGGTGTGTGGCCGCTGCTTCCATATAGGATCAAAGGGATACAGAAACCCTGCTGAAGTCCAATGTATTGGGCCGAAAGACGAATATTACAACAAAACTGTTAACCATGACAATACATTCCGTTTTCTGGACTACATCCTGCTAATATGCAGATGTTTGAGAACGAACGCAGAAGAAGCAGATCTGTACCAGGAGAGATGGAATGTGTGTCCTCTCCGGAAAGATCCTAATAATAATGATCTTTATTCAGGTGGCATATTCATTCCCAGAACGTTTTCTTTATTTATGGATGTTCTGAACCGCTCACTATTTTGAGCGAGTTGACCTGCTTCATTCAAGGGCTTGTTAAAAAAATTTCATGTCTCTTGTCCATTGTCGTCTTGGTCCGTACCACTGTTACTAGCAACAATACATTCCGTTATTAATGTGTTTATTCTATTACGTTTCATTATGTGGCAAAAAAACGTAGCTTTTTTGTTATAATGGTCTTTAGGAGCCAACCCTCTTGGGCGTTTAATATTCTTATTACGTTTGATTATTTGTAATTTCTAAGCTCATTACTCCCGTAGTTTTCCATTGCTTCCGAAAGGAAATGCGTTACCTTATCATCGATATGAAAACACATTTATTTGCATTCGCCATTTAGAACGGAAACCTGACTTTTTGAATTAGCTACACCGTTGAATCTACTTACGATTATTACGTAACTTTTTCCTCTGTTAAACTCTTCATTTTTTCTGTTTTTCCTGTTGTCACATTGTGTCCCAAATTTGCTCATCGTATAATTTGGACAGTAGTTGTGGACTGTTTCTGATGTTGATAAGCAACTTCTGATGCAGATTACATCAGCACCTCATAGTTAGTTGACGTCATTAACCGCATTAAAAAAAGTTATGACTATACATAAAGCAGCATGTAATAATCAAGACATGACTTCTAGATATAACTGCCGACAAAGAAACACTGACAATTATACAAACATGCACAGTGCAAACGATATATATATATATCCAGCATAATTTATAGATGCCCCTACACTGATGTCTCAGCATTTGAGGCCACCGCATATGCTGATGGGGTGTACACTTCGTGTACCCTGATGGGAGAACCTATAAAGAGTGCACATTGTTGAAATATGTTTCAACTGTGAGGCAGAAATTATAACAATGAAAACAGCTATCGGACTGATCCATTGACATTTTGAACTTGGCGAGATTGATGTCCGAGATTTAGTAGTGTTTATTGACTCGAAATGCGCTTTACGTATATAGAGCAGACTAACTAGACAAAGAAGACTTATCAGTTGCGAACAAAGTAGCCCATACCATACAGTAAAACAGATAATAGGAAATAATTATATAAATGTTGGATGAACAACTGGACTACAAGGACGACTGGCCATGTCATGTATTTTGAAATGAATTGGCCTATACCAAAAGGTATTTACTACTTACTACGTAGACAATACCTAAGAACAATTTTTGTGCTCAGGTATTGCTATAAATTACCATCTGAACAGAATAAATCCAGCACTACCCATCTAATTGTGGAAATTGTAATCACCCATATCAGACAGTGCGTCATGTGTCCCAAATATCATATCAGACAGTGCGTCATGTGCTCAGTATCATATCAGACAGTGCGTCATGTGTCCCAAATATCATATCAGACAGTGCGTCATGTGCTCAGTATCATATCAGACAGTGCGTCATGTCCTAAGTGTCATCTGAGACAGTGCATCATTTGTGCATCATGTGCTAAGTATCATATCAGACAGTGCATCTTGTCCTAAGTGTATGGAAATACATACAACTGGACAAGAACTCTCATCCCCCACCCCGTGCCCATCCATCACAACACCATGTATCCAGTTCGAACTATAGAGAACTTGCAGATTTTACAGACAGACATATGCTGCTCAGGAGTGTACTTGAAAACTGGCGCAGCGTTTTAGAAGAAGAAGAAGCGTGTCTTGTGGAGTAGTGTCCACAGTGCCTTGATGCTAATCAAGAATCCAGTTGTGTAATTAATTTAATTTACCGTTGTCATATATTTCCCAATATAATACAGCGGAATCTCTCTATAACGCAGCTCTTTTTTTTGTAACACATTTCCCAATTCAGAAACTTTTGTCATAATCCTCAGCTATATTCATTCTTTAATTTGTGTACTGTATATAGTGTATTCTGTTATTACATACATATTTCGTCGGTATAGACCAAGTTGTTATAATGGGATTTGACAGTAACGTTGAGCGTATTATATTGCTGATTGATCAGTCTTAACTGACCTCTCTGACTCCGTGCTCATGCTGTCTTGCTATCTTAATCTTCAGTAGGTCATCGCAATGTAGATCAGGAGTTCTCAAACTTCTTCAAGTATGTGAACACTGCCAACATGATTTAATGTTGGTAATAAAGCCATAAAAAGGAATGAGTTTGTCACTCTTAATATCTGTGCCAGGCGGAAAATTTTCTTTCAACCCCGTATGGTGTCTCTCATGCATTCGTTTTTTATGGAAGGTTTTTCAGAGCTTTTGCAGGTCCAAAATAATTTGTAACAAACCTCCTTATGCACGTGGGGTATTATTAATATTTGCTACCATTTCAGCTCCATGTAACACACGCGGGAACACAATAATATGCGTACTAATGCCATGAACACAAATATTATCATGTTCCGACCAGATAGAGATGGACGAGCTGATCAACATTCTATCCCCTCAGCGCGGTGTATCAGCTATAATGTTAAATCTAGCTACGATTATTATCCACCTTCTCTGTTCCTTTCTTCATTTTCTCTCAATAGTATCTGTTGTCACATTGTGTTACAAACGTGCTCTTCGTATAATGTGGACAATAGTTGTGGACTGTTTCTGATGTTAAGTTACTTTTGATGTTGATCATACCAGTTCCTCATCGTTAGTTCATTCCATTTTCGATATTAAAAGAGAATGCATTTTGTAAATACATGTAAATACATAAATAACGTGACAACTTACCAGGTTGATGATATGAGTATAAATAACGGGATAACTTTCACGTCAACATATATAACGTGAACACTTTCAAGCCAACAAAGCATAAATAACTTAGCTTTTAAGTGAACATATCATAAATAACGTGACAAATTTAATTAAAGTCAATATATCAGGTTGAATAACGTGACAAATTTCATGTCAACATGAATTTTACTATTTACTATTCATGTAAATAGTAAAACTACATTCAAGTGAACATATCAGAATAAATAACTTGATAACTTCAAGTAAATATATCAGCATAAATAACTTAACTACTTTCAAGTTATCATAACAAATAAAGAACGTGATAACCTTCAGGTCAAAATAGTGCAAATAAATTGACAGCTTTCAAATCAACATATCAGCATAAATAATGTGACAATTTTCAAGTCAACACAGCATATATAAGGAAAACTTTTAAGTCAACATAGCATAAATAACGTGAGAACTGTCAATTCAACATAGCATAAATAACGTGACAAATTTCAAGTCAACATAGCATAAATAACGTGGCAACTGTCAATTCAACATAGCATAAATAACGTGACAACTTTCAAGTCAAAATAATGCAAACAACTTGACAGCTTTCAAATCAACATATCAACATAAATAACTTTATAACTTTAAAGATACTATATATCAGTACAAAATAACGTGACAACTTTCAAGTCAACATATAAATAACTTTTTAAAAATGTATTATCTCGAAGTAATCAGAAGACATTTGAAGAACAGTGTAGTGCTCGTGCGCACCAGGTTGAGAACTGCTGAAGTAGATCGCAACACTTGCTGTGTTCACCAGGAGTTGGTCAGTTCTCTAGATAAACCTGTGATGTTTGCACTACTGGGGTGCTTGTTTTAGCAACCACAACGTTTGTAAACATAGTGTTTGCAAGATGCTGCTTTGTTCCATTTATTGTGTTCATTTTATCTGATATTGAATGATGAAGAATTTGTTTCAATCCATTGTTGTGCACCTGCATATGGGATAGTCAGCAGTTTATATGCAGTGTTTATATAATAATGTACTATCGGTACCAATATTGATCTTTATTTTCGTGGTGACAAGAATAGTTGACTCGTAGAACCGCTTGAGAACCGTACTGTGGCTCTCTAGATTAATTGTGGACGTGGACGCGCACAAATGTGAATACCTGTAACATAAAGTGTTTATTACCATAGTTTGTTTGAAAGGTTGTGATGTCAGCGGGGATTGTGCTTTAAAGAACTGTATCTTGTCACTGGACCAGTATTTTCGTATGTGTTGACAATCAACACTGCATTGATATGAACCTGGACAAGAATTCTAGTAGCAGTTATAACGATCAAACCGGATCTGTTGCAAAAACAGGTGATGTTCTCGAATTGTTGAAAAAAAGGTGTGAGGACCGCTCGGAGTTGACAAATGCAGGACACTCGGACGGTGTAATATTTACGTTAGGTCAGCGCCAAGTTAGCAGTGCTATTGGTGCTCCAAGACAGAGTGCAACAGACAGACTTGAGGTAGAAGTCGATCGTAGTCGACAGATGCTCTCGTCCCAGATGGCTAGGCGACACAGTGTTGACTCAAATATTGGAGGCAATCGTCAGCCGACGTTTGTGAGAACTTTCAGAGAAGTTAAGTGGAAGAGGGTCAACACTCCACCAAAGCACCTACATATTTCGCATTCCTCCACGTTGGATTCCAAGCGCACAGCAGACCAAAGTGATTACCGAGATACAGAATCTGGCGAGTATATTTCAGGAACTCATATATTTCGCCAGAGAGTACCCATATTCATGGCAAGCAGTGAGCATCCCAGTATAAATGGCAGGAGGTTTTCGGCTGGTGACCTCATCCCTGTTACAGGATCTCGTCAACAATTATCCCACAATGGGAAATGCTTGGTCATTAGAGATACTTTACCAAGTAAATTGTCCTTGACCTCTCTTACTGATGACTCGGGTTCATCGACAAGCATTTCTTCTTCTGCAGAAGACATGATGTCATCAATTGGGCAAGATAGCGAGGATTACGGTGACTTGTATGAGTTTTCTTTGATCGATGAAGATGATGAAGATATAATCGAGGATCGTTCTGACGGTGATGAGGACGATGACGAAAATAAAGATGTAACTGTAGCGTCTGAGAATGCAGACAGTAGATCTTATTATGATGCTATGAACAGTTTATCTCCTTCACCCACCGCATTGACAGTTTATCTGCCATCTTCAGCGCAGAAGACCGTAACGTATAGGCATAATGATCTGAGACGTTTGGCTCTAGAGAACTCTATACAAAGGACATCTATGGTAATACAATCTGATGCTATGTACAGCATGGGTACATCTCTAACTAGTATTCCAGCAGTGGCGGCTACACACGAAATTATTTCACCAATAGTTAATCCAATTGTTGTGCAGGCTTCAACCCGATCAGTCGATGTGCCTGTCACAACACATCCAGACTGTCTTTCTTCCGTAACGGGCATTGGTAGTGGAGAAATGACACCTAAACCGTCGCAGGTTCCTACTGTTGGCTATCTACTACCAGCAATAACAGCAACCACCGTGGTAACTTCTATCGCACACCCAGTTATAGCATCTGCTCAAACGAGAACAAACAGATTGTCAATGAACGCACAATCACGGATAGTAAAATCTGGCAATGTTAGAAATGATCATCTACAGAATGATTTCTTACATAGGAAAGTATCAGCACACCATCTGTACTTAACTCCTGAATCACATCTTTCTACTCGTGAAACGGATGTGACATCAGCAGATCCGAGCAAGGCATCGTGGGTGATTCCAACTAGAATAGCAGACACCACTAGCTTCCAGCCAAGCAATTTGCAAACGAGCGTTAGAATCGTTCGTTGGATATCTCCACATAATCTGGATGGAAATAACCCTCTCCACAATAATAACACTAAAACAATCCGTGTTGATCTTATTACCGTCCCTAGTAAATTCGGAGATTCACCCATGATGTTTGAGAGAGTGACTTATTCATCTGGGTATATTTATTGCAGTGCTAGATGGGTAACTCCAGTCAACAAAATAACACGGGCTTCCAAGATTGAAACGCAGAAGTCGAGAGAATTGTTTGTTCTAAATCTGGGTTGTGAAGAATCTACACATGGTCAGCGTACAGATTCTCTAAAAGTTTTGTCAAAGGTAACATCCACTTCTGCGTCGAATACACCGTCTAGAGAGCGTGTATTAGAGAAGGATGCGTGTGTTCAAAGGTTACATGTTAGATCTTCAGAACTGGCTCATACAGTTGATGATTTGAGCATTCATTCTGCTGAATGTAGTCCATCTTTATCACGTCCTATAACTGATACAACATATACTCGGCATAATGTATCATTTACTAGCAAAAAATATGATAAACAACTGATTCCTGTACCAGTTATTGATATCACAGATGATAGACAACGTGTCCTAGTAACTGACATCACAGATGGTAGACTTGGTCCAGTAACTGACATCACAGATGGTAGACTTGGTCCAGTAACTGACATCCCAGATAATGGACTTGTTCCAGTAAATGACATCACAGATGATGGACGTGTTCCAATAACTGACATCACAGATGATGGACATGTTCCAATAACTGACATCACAGATAATGGACAAAGTGTTCCAGTATTTGACATCACAGATGATAGACATGTTCCAGTAATTGACATCACAGATGATGGACACTGTGTTCCAGTAATTGACATAACCGATGATAGACAACTTGTTCCAGTAATTGACAGCACAGGTGATAGACACCGTGTTACAGTGGCTGACAACACACATGCACAGCGTGTATCCGTAACAGATGCCATGGTGCATAAGCACGCTGCTTTGAAATGTAATGAAATAAATTTGGACTGCATTGCCGGCATAGACACTGAGCATACTACAACACTGAATGCATCTTCAAAGCAGTCGGTTATACTGACTTCGACCCATGCACAACAAAAGTGCTCAGTTATGGTAGACAAGGCTATACGTGAGCATCTACAGATGGATGCGACTGCAGAAAATAATTCTCTTTCGGCACTATGTGAATGTAGGGCATCTCTCAAAGAGAATCCTACACTGAACTCAAGTACATCACCCAAAGAGAATAAAGTAACCATTGTTTCAGCCAATGTGATGGACAATCTGACACATAGACAGGTAATCAATACAGAACTGAGCTCCTATGTAACATCGACGTCACTATCAGAGGAAGATCTTCACGAAAACATGCCTGCATATATTCCAGTCAAATTGACGGAGATTTCGGTTAGTAGTCAACATTGTAACTTTACAGTACCTGGAACTGCAGATACACTACACCATTCAAGTAGAGATAACTTGCTAATGGTAGCAGAAGCTGATTCCCTAAAACCTGACATAGTTACTTATCGTAAACACCAACATGAACAACCAGAAGGCATTGTTTCCTCATATACGGAACTTCCTAATTTACAACGAGATCTTCAGATATGTTCCAGTTCCTGTGGACCTAAACAAGAACCTCAGATATCACTAGATGCTAGCCAGGGGCTGATTCTAAAACCAGAATTTGTATCCAGCCTGTCTCAGAGGGACGCGCTGGTCTCAAAACGTAACCACACCAAAAAATATGCAGTGGAAGTAGGCACTGAAATGAAATCGATGTCCCTAACAAATGGTCAGGGTTTGATAAAAGCAATCCTAAGGTCCATATCTAAAAATGAAATGGACATTAGAAGAGACACCGCTCGGTAAGATACTATCTCTTGTCTATTAGTGGCTTACTTGTTTACTGTTCATTATCTAACGATTGTTTATAGATATATTCAGGGGAATTGGGGTTATGATGTTATGGAATGGTTAGAAAGCTTTTGTCGACGTTGAAAAATATGTAATCCTGACAATTTGTGCTACCTAATAAATCACGATGACCTTACATACAAGTTGTCTTGAGTAACATGAACATGCTCAATGTCTTGTTACTGTTGACCTTTCACTCCCTTGCTGGGCATACGTCCTCAAAAAACCACTTTCAATTTGTCCTTTACTTAGCTACTTCTTTCAGATCCCACAGTTATCTGTATCTGTAAATGTTTTATTTGCGGTATATAAATAATCAGAAAATATAAAATATCGTACTGTAAATATATACATTTACAGTATCACCAGTGTCTGTCCCCAATGTTTTATTTTGGGGCGTAATTGGGGGAGGGGGGGAAATGTATGTGCTTTTAATAATTCTTTAAATATGTGAAACATGCAATATTTTCGATACACAAAGTCAGTGAGATAAGGAAATAGTTCATGAATGAATAGGTAGTAGATCTCAAAGGTGGACACATTCCAATGAATGTCAAGATTTTTCTTGATTCTTGATTAGAAACCAGTTCCATGGCACAGGGGAACATCCCCATTAGTGCTTGGCTTTCCGTCCCAGCAGTCATTCAAGAGTATGAATACGCAAAGTCCCAGTCAGATGTTGATTATGTAATATTTGGATCTTTTCAGAGAGGAGACACTTTCGCCTCTCACCCCTGGTCATCCCATTTCAATCATTCTTTGTATGCGCACGTCAGCACAGCAAGCATCATCTTCTTCACTCTACAGTAAATTAATGACTGCCTTTATTAGGTCGTTCCTATTTCTTTTCAGTACTGTGCCATAAACCACACCATTGCTCGCCAAGGGGTTTGCTCATTCTGCGCCTCTTCCCCTATATGACCCGGGCAGTATGTCCATGTAATACTGTTGTGCAAAATAATTATTCAGTGACGTGACCCATTGTTTTCTTAACAATCATCTTTCTATCTTACGCATCATGCAATGGGAGCCTGAGAGTATCACTGTGTGAGTTGATATTTTAGCAACCAACTGAACGCTGCCGCCACGGCTTTTATTTCCATTTTGTAATGCTCGATATTGTATAGGAGTAGACAGACGATTTCTCAAGCATCTTCCTGCCATTCTTGTGTTCAACAAAGTTCTAATCTTTTGATAGTCAAAATCATTTGAATGAAAATTGTCGATACTCGTCGTATAAGAAATTACAAAATGTATAATAATTAAATTACCGTGACACTTATCAGAGATAAAATTGGTCTAACAACATAGACCAAATGAATCTGCAGATGTAAGAGAGGGATGATAGTTGCAAAATGTTAATTTATAAGGGCCATATCCATCCATAAAATCCACAAGCCTCCAGAGTCATAAGGTTGATGCATGAACACAAAACGATATATGAACAATTGTCATAAAGAATACAAGAACACTATTTCTTAATTTCCATGATTTCAAGCAAGTACTCACCGCCGAAGACGGATGTGTCGTACCATTGGCGCAAATAAAACGGCGACACAACGCATTCCATTCTCTGGACTACATTCTGCTGGAAATCTGGCAGGGAAAATGTCCTTTTACAAGAGAGATCCAGCGGGAGTTAGAGAATGAACGCTGAAGTAGAAACAAGTACTCAATAATCTACGCAAAGATGAAGAACTATGCCTAATACGCAATATTATACGTTTTAATTGTTATCTCCCTTATAACGCATTGTGATGGAATGTGCTCTAGCTGGGCTTCATTTATCTGTTCCGTGCTCTTCTCCTATTATCGTCATGTGATATGTGTGTATGTTACTTGTCAGCTGTCTTTCGCACTACCTGTGAAATTATGTCTAAGAAAAGCAGCAGACATAACAAGATGGTGGTGAAGATGAGGTTATCCCAATTGCTGTGAGTAAATTGCTCTTGTATCCCATAGCCTTTCCGATAAAGCCACATGTTCTCCTCGGTGGAGTAACCTAGGTTACACCCGAACTCGTATACGGTTTCTTGTTTCAAGGACATGATTATGTTATTAGGCTTTATGAATGCATGTTTAGTCCCTGGAGGGAGACATTTCAATGCAAAAGTAACCCAGTATCATCACCTCCTGCCAGGATCGCAGAATATACTTCAAACTAGTTTATTCTTCTGTCAGATCTGTTGATCCATCTTCTTTAGCCACCTAGGAATCTGTCACAAAAGGCAAAAGTACAATGACCATTTACCTTTATCTCTTCATCATCCATGAGGACCATTTTGCAGAAGACAAACATAAGAATGTTGACACAAAACATACAGCGACAATCAATGATCATGTTTTGTTCATAGTTGACAGGCTATCACCATATCTTCCAACGTTTTTTAGTCGCCTCCGACTACATGTCCAGAAAATTTCTATTTTTTTCTATTTTTTTTTCCACCCTGATAGGAGTTCAGAACCCGGATGCCACAATAGCGAACAGAACAAGAAGAGACCTTTTGAGAAAAGAGATTACAAGAACTTTTGGAGCAACGTCTGTGATCAAATATATTGAGAAACATATACTGATATTATTCGATCACTTAATATAAGCACATAATATACTAGCATTGGAGGCATAGAAATGGAAACATTAGGAGGCAGGGGGGAGACCAAGAATAAGGTGGTTTAATGGAGTTTTCGACGTCCAGAGACAACACGATATTACTGAATATCAAGCAACCAAACATTCCATAAACCTAAAACTGATCGTCATTTAATTATGTGACACATGCAGAAGCATAGAAAAGACAACAGAACGAAATAATTCGATAATCGGTTATTAAAAGTGATTTTATTCTCCATTTCTTATGTCTCTTCAGATGATATATCTTTCCTGAATGTAGTCGCATAGGGTCTATATTGTGACATTTTCAAAATTAAAATCAGAATACACTGCCAAGATCTCTTGGGAATGCAAAATGATGAGTCAATTAAAACTTTATCTAGTATATGTTATGTTATGTTCCTCCAGTACCATAGTCGGCGCATAGGGCAGAAACCATAGCCTTCCATTTCTGTCTTTGTGTTGCCAGGTCTTTCAATTGTTGCGTGTTGTTTAGGTTCATTGACATGCCTTTTCTATTAATGGTTCTTCGTAGAGTTTCTCTAGGTCTCCCTCTTCTTCTTACTCCAGGTGGCACACAATATAGCGATTGATGGGGAATTATTTTTAATATACAATATATATGCGATTTAATATACAAGGAACGAAGAAATGGCTTTGTAGTAAGACAGCAGAAACTAAATACTCCACATTCTGCCACATTTGCAGGAAAGTGGTTATTTCCTCATATTTCGCTGTATTTGGCTGTAGTCATGTAAATTATTATTATTAAGGGATTGAAATTAATTGGATACTGGTATCACTAAACGAGAAGACTTGATACTACATTTTAGACGATCAAAGATAAGACAAACAAGTATAAATAGCCATAGTACCAGTTTTGTTTTTGATTGTCCTAAATAAATTTATTTTTGTGAGGGCTGTATGTCAAAAAGGAGGGAGGGGGAATGAAGAACCAAAAAAGTCGGAAACACTGCTACACTCAGAAACACTGACAACGTGTCAATAGTGGTCTTGATAAAGTGGTTGTTTCTGTCATCCAACGACAATTCAAAGTGCTATTCTTGGTAAGTGAAGTTTTAAAGTAAATAATTCATTATCGACAGGGTGACTTGAAAGTTGGCCATACAGGTAATTTAAAATCAACGCCTGTGTACAAATGAGACGCCACCATTTCTACACAGAGTCAACTTTATAGATTATTGACTGTCAATTCACATTGATCGAGTGACTTATAGATGTTAGTAGAGTCAGTCAGATAGTCGAGTGTGAACGCTAGCAGCTTATCTATGCCTGATATGGTAAGATAAAGTTGAATGCTGATAGATAAAGATGGTGTCTGTATTGTATGATGTAAGTAATATACCTTTCTCATGACTATTCTCTTCTTTATGTCGACAGTGGCAGCAGCAATGTGGCGATTGATAACAAGATTGAACAAGCTATGGTAAGTCTAGCAATAAGATTATTTATTTTGCAATCCATTTCTCTACTCTGTCTGTATCTTGTCTATGATTGCTTTGTTTGTAGAAGAGTATCTTGTATATGTTTGTTCTGTCTGCATCTTATAATCTTGTATATGTTTGTTCTGTCTGCATCTTAGAATCTTGTATATGTTTGTTCTGTCTGCATCTTAGAATCTTGTATATGTTTGTTCTGTCTGCATCTTAAAATCTTGTATATGTTTGTACTTTTTGAATCTGGGTATCTTGTATATAATTGATCTGTCTTTACTGTATCTGGGTATCTTGTATATGTTTGTTCTGTCTGCATCTTAGAATCTTGTATATGTTTGTTCTGTCTGCATCTTAGAATCTTGTATATGTTTGTTCTGTCTGTATCTTAGAATCTTGTATATGTTTGTTCTGTCTGTATCTTAGAATCTTGTATATGTTTGTTCTGTCTGTATCTGGGTATCTTGTATATGTTTGTTCTGTCTGCATCTTAAAATCTTGTATATGTTTGTACTTTTTGAATCTGGGTATCTTGTATATGTTTGTTCTGTCTGTATCTTAGAATCTTGTATATGTTTGTTCTGTCTGTATCTTAGAATCTTGTATATGTTTGTTCTGTCTGCATCTTAGAATCTTGTATATGTTTGTTCTGTCTGCATCTTAGAATCTTGTATATGTTTGTTCTGTCTGCATCTTAGAATCTTGTATATGTTTGTTCTTTTTGAATCTGGGTATCTTGTATATAATTGATCTGTCTTTACTGTATCTGGGTATCTTGTATATGTTTGTTCTGTCTGCATCTTAGAATCTTGTATATGTTTGTTCTGTCTGTATCTTAGAATCTTGTATATGTTTGTTCTGTCTGCATCTTAGAATCTTGTATATGTTTGTTCTTTTTGAATCTGGGTATCTTGTATATAATTGATCTGTCTTTACTGTATCTGGGTATCTTGTATATGTTTGTTCTGTCTGCATCTTAGAATCTTGTATATGTTTGTTCTGTCTGTATCTTAGAATCTTGTATATGTTTGTTCTGTCTGCATCTTAGAATCTTGTATATGTTTGTTCTTTTTGAATCTGGGTATCTTGTATATAATTGATCTGTCTGCATCTTAGAATCTTGTATATGTTTGTTCTGTCTGCATCTTAGAATCTTGTATATGTTTGTTCTGTTTGAATCTGGGTATCTTGTATATAATTGATCTGTCTGTACTGTATCTGGGTATCTTGTATACGCTTGCTCTGTCTGTATGTGGGTATCTCCTTGTGTATGTTTACAGGGGTCTGGTTCTGTTATGTTGTGTCTACTTGCTCTGTATGCCTAACTGGTGTGTCTAGTTGTGTTATGTTGTGCCTGCTTATTCTGACTGATTGTCATGTGTGGGTGTGTTTCTGTTATGTTGTGTTTGCGTGTTCTGTCTGCCTGATACGTGTGTGTCTGGTTGTTATATTGTGTCTGCTTGTTTTTTGTGTGGGTATGGTTCTGTTATGCTGAATCTGCTTGCTTGCAGTGCTTGACATGTATAAATCTGGTTGTGTTATGTTGAATGTGTTTGTTGTGACTGCTTTATGTAACATCTGGTTCTAAGTACATATTGAAACAGATTGTTCTATCTACTTATTGTAACGCCTTGTTCTGTCTGCTTATTGTAACATCTTGTGCTGTATGTTTATTGTAACATCTTGTGCTGTCTGCTTATTGTAACATCTTGTGCTGTCTGCTTAGTGTAACAGATTGTTCTATCTACTTATTGTAACACCTTGTTCTGTCTGCTTATTGTAACATCTTGTGCTGTCTGCTTATTGTAACATCTTGTGCTGTCTGCTTAGTGTAACAGCTTGTTCTGTCTGCTTATTGTAACATCTTGTGCTGTCTGCTTATTGTAACACCTTGGTCTGTCTGCTTATTGTAAGAGCTTGTTATATCCTTATTGTAACACAATGTTATATCAGCTTGTAGAATACACGCAAGATAAAACACCCTGTTTCATCTGCTTATACGAAGATATTGTTCTATCTACTTATTCTAGCACAGTGTTCTATCAGCTGGTTGTAACACCGTATTCTATGTAATGTTAGTGCTTCTGCTGTAGCTACTACTATTGCTACTACTGCTGCTGCTACTATTACTATAACTACTTTTGCTGATGCCGCTGCTACTATTACTACTACTATGCAGCTGCTGCTGCTACTACTAATATTACTATTACCACTGCTGCTGCTGCTAGTATTAGTACTACTGCTTTTACTACTGTAACTACTGCTGTGCGGCGACTACTTTTATCATAACTACTAATGATGTTGATAATACTAGTACTACTACTACTACTACTACTACTACTACTACTACTACGACTGCTGCTGCTGCTACTACTACTACTTCTGCAACTACTACTAGAGTAAATATTACTGATAAATACCACAATTAATAAAAAACCTGGTCCTGAAACAGTGTGTGCGCGAACGTGCGTGCGTGCGCTCGTGCGTGTGTGTAAAGTTAGTTAGTTAGCTGTCGGATCATCATTGCATTACGAACATATCCATCCATATGTGCTCCGATCTCCTCCCGAGTTCACCATTACGCGAGTACTAACAATTGTTGATGAACGTTCTTCTAAGCACATTTCTGGTACGCCGAATTTCAAGTCCCGGTTCTTTATTCCGGACATGGAAAAGGAATCATTCCCTCTATTACCAATATTATGCCCGTGATGTTTCTCTTCTACAGATCACTGTCCGCTCGAGCCATTACTTTATCGAATGATACAGTAGCTGCGCCATCAAGCCAATTTGATCTGTCGTTGCCGTGGGTATCAGCATGACCAGGAACGAAAATAAATGTGATGCATATAAACTCCCTCAAGCCACAGTTCACGAATGCATCTCATTTATATTTTTCTGATGAGGCACATCGAGTCACTGAGAATGCAGATGTAGGTTTATTCAGTGCACTCGTTCAGTGCTCGGTCATGCTGCCTACAATCATAGCAAAGGCGTCACTCCTCTCCTCGATGCTCTTTCATAAATGCTCTGCTCAGGTGTTTAACAAATGAGCCAACCGTGTCTATAATCATCTCACCCTCCCTAGAACTCCAACTGATCAATGACCGCACCTAGAACTCAACAGAGTGCACATACTGTCTGAATTTTCTATTGAGAGATATCTCGGGAGGAGGTCTGGCAGGTCTTCGAGCACATTTATTTATTCCACACCATGTGCCACGTTCTCTAACATACACACGCTGAGTATTTCAATGTACGAGCAGTTAGTATGTAGCAGTGCTATCAGAAAACAACTTTTTAAGATTCGCTGACTGATCTACATTATATTGTGCGACCATAAATACAACTATCAAGATGCTTTCAGCTAGATATTTGGTCCAGTTTCGTTCAAGGTTCACTGACACTCAAACTATTTCCCCATTAAGGGTTCTTAATTTGTGCTTGCTTTAGGTACCCCGTTCATAATTGATTATATTTGAGTTTGAAGTATATGGAATATGCATAATTAAAGATAAGTTGGAGATTGCTTTAGCTGCTATATTAAGACTAAATTTAGTTTGAAAAGCAACGCCAGTATTAGAGTGAAAATCAACTTCATAACTCCTTAGAGCTTTCTATTGTATTGTATTGTATTGTTGTGAGAACTTTGGACACTCACTGCAGACATGTAGATTCTGATGCAGACCTTCGAATACAAATGTTACAGGTGAATTCTGAATATTTCAAATAGAGAACATTAGACAAGTGTGTACGTAAGAAATAAAAGAGAGTTGTATACAGGTCCACATGAACCATCACTGTCAATCGGCGATAGCGTATATGTTTTAGACATGTATGCCGACATGATTCCTTGCCATAAACGATATTGCTGGGTAACAGTCGAGGGAAGAAGAAGCAAAGGAAGACCCAAAAAAAAAATAATCGACAGGCAACATGAAAAACTACATGTCGGAATTGTCTTTTCCTCACTCATCCACATCTACATCGCTGAAACATATATATATATATATATATATAATTTGGATAGCCTGAAGTACAATAAAACGCTTTGTCTGTTGACTTACACAAGTTCAAGCGCAAGGAGCAACGATTAAATGACTGTTGCAAATAAGAGTATTCAAATCATAGATTTTACATACATAGGTTATTTTCTTCTAGTTACATTTTATTCATAGTTACTCCTGTTGGCATACCCGAATATTTCCGTACTTTTCATTGGGCACTTGTACTGACAGTATATCGCAGTATGCAAAGTACTGAACTATTCATGCAAAGAGGAGTCACGTAGTCAGTCAGTTCGCCTTAAAATCTCCAGTTAATTGTAAACTAAACAACAATTTCTATCTTTGGAAAATTGTTTTGTTCTTGTATCTATTGGATCGATGTGGTGCACCTGGAACTCGAGAATTGTAATTTCGTAGGCGCATGTCACTGCTAAACAATACGTTTAGAATAAGACGAAAGCTTACTGTTGAAAAAATATTATATAATATACAATTAAAGGAGGTTGACAGATAATATAAACTATACAGGAAATTAATAAAAAAAACTAGAAATATTTTATAAGAACAAAAAATGTTTCTTTAGTATCATTGTTGTGTTCCTACACCAGCTGAACGAAAAACACTTGAATATTACCAACAAAATATAGCCTTCATTGACCCCAAAAAAAGACAGTTGACAGAGAAAAATTGTAGCTAATATTGAAAGACAATGGAATACATGAACAATTGCTAGACAATATAAGAGATTTGTACAAAAACTGCCAAAGCATAACCAAAACTACTGAGTACACAACAGATTCATTTGAAATTAATCAAACAGGCGTCAGAAAAGGCCGCATACTATCGCCATTTCTGCTCATAGCATATTTGGACATGATAACTAAAGAAGCAGATCCAAGTTATATCCAAGATCTAAATTATTATGAGAAAATGAAATCATACACAGGTGGGAAGAATACATTAAGCAACATTTACAAAGATATTAGAAATGAAACATACACACATGACAACAACGAAGACCATGTATATTAACTGCAGAGGTGGAAGAAGCTATACAACACTTGAAATACAAGTGTTCTCCTGGACTAGATAATATTGTAACGGAAGAATTAGAAGTGCTGGGGGAGTATGACAGAAATAATCAAAATGTTAAATGGCATCTGTAACAGGGGTTATATTCCATCTGATTTATTGCAATCAATATTCATAGCCTTACCGAAGAAACCTGGTGCAGTAGAATGTGAAGACCACCGAACAATCATCATTATGAGCCAGATCCTACTTCGTATAATCATGAGACGAATAAGAGTAAAATTAAAACCAGAAATTGCAGAAGAGCAATGTGGATTTGTGGAAGGAAAAATGCACAAGAAATGCTCTATATGTAATACGAACATTGATGGAGAGGGTAATAGAAGTACACAATGACCTGTACTTGTGCTTCATAGATTATATTAAGCGTAGGTGAAACATTCAGAAACTATTAAAAATGTTAGAATTCTATTTACGGGAAAGATCTTAAGATAGTAAGAAATATGTATTAGGAATAAACAGCTGCGATGAGGATTGACAGTAATGTAAGAGAATTCCAAAAAGATAAGATGGGCGTCAGACAGGGATGTGTAATGTCACGAGATTTTGTTCTCCTTGTATACAGAGGATATTATGCGAAACATAGAAAGCATGACAGCAATATCAGTTGGGCGTTACAATCTGAATAATCTATGCTGACGATACGTTTAGTAAGCACCGGAAAGATTAAGGGAAGAAGAGACAGAGGAAGACAGACATTTCTGGATATGTTGTCACAGTGACACAGAAAGAAGTCACAAACAGAACTTGTTAACAACACAAGAGTTGTGGTGAAACATGATCGCCTCTCGGTACTCGGCATAAGCACTTGATAGACTTCCCTCTGCAGAACGCTGTCTTGACTACCACTTTGTATGTCGATTCTATGCAAGTTGTCCTGCTTACAACCTGCATCATATTTAGATCCTTAAAAACAAAGATACATTTGAATTTGCTGAATTAGCAATGCGATTCTCTGAAATTAAGGGTATCTAGGGCCCAATTTAAGAGTCACTGTTGCCGACATATTATGTAACAATAACAAGATACACGCATGTCACTGGTGGAGAAAACATTTGGCAAACAAGGGGGATAGTTTTATCTAGGTCGTGGGCTTATTATTATTCAACGCATGCGCAACATGAAATTGCAAACTTTCCAACAGCCGTGAAACTGTTTGTATATACCAAATCTTATCTACCGGTTGTTACAAGGTTATATTTGTCTTGCAGCCCTTTGATGTAAATGCTTGGTGGGTTGTTAGCTATAGGTAACAATTTAAGCATGTAAGTAAACTATGTATTTATGCAAGGTATGGGAGCACCATGGCATTAGTTGTGCCAGCAGTCCTAATGTCCTCCAATCTGGGTTAGTCTATTAGAGTTCAACAACATAGTCTATGTCTGTTAGTTTACCTGCGTATATCTAGGTCGCTCATATGATCGATGGACAGTAAAGATAGCAGGGACTATGTAAACAACTTTGTACCTGGCGAACACAGTGGCTGTTCTAGAGACTGTTTTCCTGCTAAGATACGACACAGTTATGTGACAACAACAAAACATGTTTTCTTGTAGGTCACGATGAATATAATAACATAAACTATAAAATCACAATAGTGTTTGTGGTAGAAAGGGCATACTTTAGGCAGACGATGTTTGCATTTGTTAATCTAACGTCTTTCCCTTGCTAGGATTTTCTGGTGCCCACTGAACCGCGTCTTATGAAACTTAGGAAAGTGTCTGATAAAATGGGCAGATAGAGACAACTATAGGAAAGTAGATTTGATAAAATGGTCAGATAGAGACAACTATAGGAAAGTAGATTTGATAAAATGGGCAGATAGAGACAACTATAGGAAAGTAGATTTGATAAAATGGGCAGATAGAGACAACTATAGGAAAGTAGATTTGATAAAATGGGCAGATAGAGACACCTATAGGAAAGTAGATTTGATAAAATGGTCAGATAGAGACAACTATAGGAAAGTAGATTTGATAAAATGGGCAGATAGAGACAACTATAGGAAAGTAGATTTGATAAAATGGGCAGATAGAGACAACTATAGGAAAGTAGATTTGATAAAATGGGCAGATAGAGACACCTATAGGAAAGTAGATTTGATAAAATGGGCAGATAGAGACAACTATAGGAAAGTATATTTGATAAAATGGGCAGATAGAGACACCTATAGGAAAGTAGATTTGATAAAATGGTCAGATAGAGACAACTATAGGAAAGTAGATTTGATAAAATGGGCAGATAGAGACACCTATAGGAAAGTAGATTTGATAAAATGGGCAGATAGAGACAACTATAGGAAAGTATATTTGATAAAATTGGCAGATAGAGACAACTATTATTGAAAGTAGATTTGATAAAATGGGCAGATAGAGACAACTATTATTGAAAGTAGATTTGATAAAATGGGCAGATAGAGACAACTATTATTGAAAGTAGATTTGATAAAATGGGCAGATAGAGACAACTATTATTGAAAGTAGATTTGATAAAATGGGCAGATAGAGACAACTATTATTGAAAGTAGATTTGATAAAATGGGCATATAGAGACACCTATAGAAATGTAGTTGTTGATCGTGAAATCTGGCTTATAATTTGTATAACAGTGACTTGATCAAGATGTGCAGATTTGAAAAACTTGTTTAGATAAGATAGGAGATGCAATCACCGTTGAGTACAGTTTTTAAAACAGCGTTGCGCTATCCAGTGTAGAACCAGGATACTATCATCACAAAGGGTACACAAGTCTTAGAATATACAGTATAAGAAAACAAGGTCGTGTGGTTCGGGCATTGATCAAGATAACCACGGAGAGTCCCCACAAAAAATGTACGTTATTGTTTATCTATAACCGAAACATAGCAAAAAATCGTCCATGAAAACTACGAATCGACGAAATATCGGAGCCAGTGAATATCAGCATTTATGCAACACATAGTATCAGGGCCGTAGATATGATCTCCATATGGGAGGGGGGCTTTACCGTAAAAAGAAAGATCATTCGTACATTTTTGTGCCCTCAGGTCTGCCGTTTGACGAAAATTTGATGACCTTTTTGCAAAAAAAATAGCTACGGAAAAGGTTTTAATGCCGTATGCCACATTTCCTAGTACTAAAGTCACTTTGCGATTTGCTAAGGGAGGGGCATGAACACCCCAATCACCTATCTACGGGCCTGTATAATATTCAACAAACCTCTTCTATACCTTAACACTGAAATACAAAACATGAAAGGAGAGAAGAAGATGCAAATGATTTTTCTGGAATCACATCTTCAATACAGGTGTGCTACAGTTAGAAAACTAGCAGCTTACGTGACCTTCATCCAACAACCGCACTGAAACCAGATCAGTGTATTTCTAGCATTTGTCAGTCAGTCGTTGACCTTCGTAAGCTGCTAACGTAGCATTCCATCGCGACCGTCGGTGTTTATGAGACCTGTTCGCTAAAACGTAAACATGAACTAGTCTACTATTTGCGTAACTATGTCTTCTATATCTGAGCCTAGTTATTTCTTTGATATAATATGCATTGGCAGATAGAATATGCTCAGCCAGACCCAGACTTCTGTGTTCCTTCGTTTATATGATATCTGCGCATTTCGGCGTATTTCCGACTTCAGCATGGCTTTTGTGTCACATTGGCTTTCTGTGGGATGAGACAGCTAACTCAACCTTCAGAATATTCTTAGGCTCCTCTTACGACGTGCATGACAATAACAGTGTCACTATTCTTTGATCCCTTTCGGACCCAGGAAACACGTGGGCGAGATGCGTACTAAAAAATTGGATAAGATCCTTAATGAGACGATGCGTATGAGACTTTGATGTACTAGAGATACATATATTAGTACTAGAGATACATATATTATTACTAGAGATACATATATTAGTACTAGAGATACATATATTATTACTAGAGATACATATATTAGTACTAAAGATACATATATTAGTACGGGACATGACATTCTTATTCGACTATCCAGCTAAACATCAGAGAATGCAGTTTTGCAGAGCATGAGCCAACCTCGAAATCACAGCTGACAAAGAACACACACTGCATTCGGTAATTTCAGAAAGTAAATGGTAGTAGACAAACACGAAAGTCAAGGAATGGGGCGTGTGGTGGGTACCATACAAGTTGTCCATATTGGACTTTCTGGAGCCTGATTCGGAATGGTTAAATGCGCACGGGGATTGCCGGACCTCATTCCGAGCGATGATATATCTCAATGCAAAATGCAAAGAATGGTGTTCTGTTGCGATTGAGTCTTTTACAGGCATTGATCAGTGAGAACTGCATGGAAGGGGACACGATTATATACACGGATGGTGCGTTAAAAAAAAAAGTGCTTGGGTCTTCATAACTCAGACTAGTGAA
This sequence comes from Meghimatium bilineatum, assembly GCA_034231615.1. Lineage (NCBI taxonomy): Eukaryota > Metazoa > Mollusca > Gastropoda > Stylommatophora > Philomycidae > Meghimatium > Meghimatium bilineatum. The sequence goes on from CM067299.1 coordinate 47,574,517, forward strand.
GAACATACAACATGAGAAATTTGCTGTGACTGCAAGCGGCTTGACTATAGAGATTATTGGCAGTGGCCAAGATCTTTAAAAGGAATTCTCGACTGGATAATTAGTGACTCGATAGGCTTTATCAGAAAACAAAATATGAATAAGTTGCATTCGAGAACAGTGGAGAGGTCGAAGTTGAAATTTGTCATATTCATTTTTGTGCCTGGTCATGTGGGTGTTCAAGGCAATGGGATATCAGATTTTTGCCTACCATATTGTTGTGGAAATATATCGAGATACAGAGAAAGACCGACGCCTTACATGTTCAGACAACTTTAGTAGCACCAGTTCCCATATAACACTGTAATAATACCTACTTGGAAGAAAAAAGGCAGCAAAAGAGATTGTACAAAATACAGAGGTATTTAACTTATAAGCCACACTGGACAGCAATTCAATAGAATTCTAAAAATAAGATTACAAGTATTCATCGAACCACAACTTAGCAACAATGAAATGGTACCCGTAAGAATAAGAGCTGTACAGATACTATTTTTGCACTGAGACAAATGGCAGAGAAACAACTGTCAACAACCAAGCATTGTATATCGCGTTTGACGACCAATAAAAGCCTTCGACAGAGTATAGACAATACTATCACAATATGGGGTTCCACAACACCTAATCAACTTGTGCATGAGTAGTCACACAGGTAGTCAAAGTACAGTTAGAACGGATGTAGGTCTTTCAGACAAATTCCACATACATTCTGGCGTGCGACAAGGATGTGTACTGTCTCCCTTGCTATTGATTACATATAATCGATTATATATGCAAAATTGCCAAAACTATTGAAAAAGAGAAACCAAACAAGTTCCTGAACGAAATTTTTTTTTCAGACGATCAAGCAATAATATCAACAACGAAAGAAGAACAACAACATATAAATAGTCTCCATACAAGATGTTGGTACTTTAACATGAAAATGAACACCGAAAAAAAAACACCACGTAAAGTCAGTCGCAAAAACAGAAAACAAACACTACTATTTTCATCGATGACTAACAATATATAAAGATGAATAAAATTCACCTACCTTGGAAGCACCATATTATCAAATGGGGGGGGGGGGGGGGACTCCAAAGAAATCCAAAATGGATGCAAGATAACATATCAGATCTCAGGATAGTCTCATATTTTCAAAAATAAACACATGAACATGACAACCAAAACTTCACTATATAATACGATTATTTATTATTATATATTATTTATTGTTATATATTATTATTTATTGTTATTATTATTATGGTTGAGTGTTTGGTTATCGTCGATCACGACGGACGAACATCATATAATACGATCATCATAACATCACTATGCCACCAATGTCAAACGTGAACACTAAGAACAGAACCAAAAGATAACTTGTTATAACAGAAATGACTTGTCTACGTAGAATTATCGGAGTAACTATGAGAGAATCAGAAATAAAAACATCCGAAGACTAGCAAAAACAATCCCAATCTTGAATTACATCAGAAAACAGATTAAGTGATTTTCACATGCTTCCAGACTACCATCAGATATTGCACCTCAAAAAGTATTGTTATTCAGACACGATGGATACAAGGCCACAGGCAGGCAGACCATGCAAACGATGGATTACAGAAATAAAAGAATCAACGAAAACAAGCATATATGAATTACACAAAAATGCCGTCTCCAGATATCTCTTCTACTCTTGATGGTGTCAAGGCATAAATGACTATTAAGCGAAAAGAAATTTCCAAATTAATAAAGCATGTTTTGATATATTTTTTTCAATAACAAATCGTGTTGTTGATTTTGATCTCTTACAATTCATAAACCTTGTTTTGATATTTTTGTCCATACAACATATCTCCATGTTGATTTTAATCTCTTAACCTAGTTCTTACGTGAATGGGGCAACGACCTCCTACAAGGCTAGCCTTCCCATTGGCTGCTATTTATAACTGACCGTATTTCATCGGAAACGGGGTTTCGCCCATCTATATTTATAGCTCCTGTATAATTCCCAGACATTCAATGCGAGTGGATCATAGTGTTGAAACATCCATAACTTCAGTGATCATATGTACGATATATCAGTTTGCGATATTTGTTTTCGTAAGTGTAGGATCTAGATATAACCGCTGTGCAGACATATAAACAGTGTTGTGCGTAAAACACAGTGAAGCAGACTACTATAATAGTAGTATAAAACGGATACACTAATGTATGATTATATTATAAGATACATGTAATGGTTATCAATGCTGAATGTACATTCTACATCAGATATCAACTGCTAATGAACTTTTTATAATTAATTCAATACATCTGCTATACATCAATAGAACTGCAGTTAGTTCTACATTGCTAATACTCTTTAGTTTTGGAGTTAAAACAAATATATATCTATTCTGAGAAGAGCATATCCTTAGCTATTTTGTGACATTAGCTTGTTTCATACCGTAGTGATATTTGTACCTGCAGTCGTATCGTCATTTGAAACTTACGAGATAGATAAGTGAGATACGGATACAACAGTTTGTCTAATCAATGCCGTCTACGATTGTTGCAATCATGATGGATGTCAAAGGGAACCAGAATATGCACGTTAACCAGAATTGCTTGCGTGGTAAGCCACACCATGCTCTGTCCTCCCCTAACCCACTAGATAACGATATATTGAAGAGAAATTCATCAGGCTTGTCAGACTTCAGCGACTACGTGGTGAGTTGACGCTGTCTTTAGTGAGTGGTTGAAACTTTGCTAAATAATTGAAAGTTTGTTGAATGGTTGGGAGTTTTTTTTTTTTTTTGGTTGATGTATCATCCAGTGATATATGTATTCAATGCGTTCAGTAACCTTACCGGGATACAGTATATTTATTTCGGTGCTAGTTTTTCAGTTAGCGACCTCACAATACAGTACTAGGTTTAATAATTGCACGTGTGTACCATAATGTGAGACATTATGTATATCCACACATAGTAATGACAGATGTAAAGGCTATACCAAATTGGTGGATATTCCTGTTCTCATACACATATAGTCCAGTTATCAGTAGGACACAATTTATTGGAATTCACATGAACGTCATGAGCAGCCCAATAGCCCATATTTTTTAAATGGTCAGCAATATGTGTTCCAGACTGGTTGTTAATAATGTGCAACTCTTGGCTAAATCAGTCTCCGAGCCTCTTCTTAGTCTCCCCTATTGTATGTCATGGTGCAACCTGTGCATTCATAACATTGATGTCTTTGCTGGGAAGATATAAAACCATCTTCCATGCTATTTTACTCTCTTACTATTACGCCAACAACTGACGGTGATAAAATTAGTGGAGATTGCTATGTACCAATATTCTGCTGAGATAATGTCTCTAATATAATGAGATAATGATAAGCGCCCAGAGGGGGCAGGAACAAATCAATGTGCTGATTTTAGTGACTGGCATTGCAGTACTAGGTTTAATAGTTGCATGTTTAAGTGCTAGTTTTCTTGCTTACTATATTTCTATATAACACACCTTGCAAGATCAAAGTGAATGATATAGCATTAAAGCAGGTCCACCAATTCAAATATTTAGGTACAATGATTACAGCAGGTGAAAGAAGTTCAACAGAAATAAGAATCAGAATAGGACAATCAAAAACAACATTCAGAAAAATGAAAAATACATTTTGTAATATGACTTTGTCATTAGAGGTGAGGAAGAGAGTTCTGCAGTGCTATATAACTCCTATACTAACATATGGATGCGAGTCTTGGACAATAAACAGGAAAGTGGGAAATTAGAGGCATTAGATATGTGGTTCTACAGAATAATGCTGAAAATACCATGGACAGCCAGAAAAACTAATGTGGAGGTTGAAAGAGTCAAATTTGAAATGGACCTTAATCAATAATATAAGAAAAAGACAATCTTCATGTTTGGCCACTTCATCAGACTACTCTCTTGGGAAATATTGCACTCTGTCCATGGAGATATTAGAGGCCACAGAGACAGAGGGTGACAACGTGAGAAAATATTAGACAGTTTGCCAACTTGGCATGGCAGGGAAATAACAATGATCTTGATACATAATGCTGGGGATAGAGAGCTATGGAGTGCCAAGATCCCCTATGGCATGGCACCTGATGATGATATTTCTTTACCAAAATTGGAGATGCAGAAACAGTATGAAAACGGTAGACTAGAGTAGGCTTAATACACTGGTCAATAATTCTCAATGATCTGTAAAAGTAATTATATCTGAGTCTCATGCTTCATACTATGATTGGTTAATTCTTTAACGATGCAACTGTGTGAGACAATGTTTTTCTTTTCCAGTCCTTGATGTTGTTTGTCCATTCTTTTATTTGACCTTCTCTGCTTCTTCATCTTTCGATGGTTCTCTGTAGTATTGTTTTTGACAAGAAACCATGTCGGTATGTATACATGTCCAAACCATGCAAGTTTTCGTCGTCTCACTATTGAAAGCAATGGTTCTTGTAGACCTGTATACATCTCTATTTTATTTCTTGGGTACACATTTGTTGTATGCTCTCTATAGAAAATTCTTAGAATTTGTCTAACATTTGTATTTAAAGGCTTGTAGTCATCTTTCCATGACTGCAGTGTGTGTCCAACTCTCACAAACATACAGCACAATAGAAAGCACTGGTGAGATTTAAGTTTGATTTCACTCTTAGCACTAATGTTGCTTTTCCAAATTTAGTTTAGCATATGCCTATATACTTTATATATATATATATAAAGGATCATCATGGAGATATATATACATTGTTAGTCATTTAAAAACGCACAATTAACTTTATTATTTTTATTATTTATTGTTAATATTATTATGGTTGAGTTTTTGGTCATCGTCTATCACGACGGACAAACATCATCATATATACATTATAGTCCGGCTCTGTGTCGTAGTGGTACAGAGCGCATCTGTGACGGCCAATAATGCGAGGTTGATGGCTACGTCATTTGCTACCAAAACATATACACATATATATATGTCTGTATATTATAGAGACAATGTTTAGCTGTTTCCTCCAACTTTCTTGTTGAAAGTTTCCTTCCCTCACCGAGGTAAATGTGTATTAACTTTAACAAGTAAACAAGTCTTTAATGACACCATTAATGAAATTTTCTTGAAATGTTTTTCTGTAGGATCTGGTCAAGCGTCACCTGATGTATGCTGTCCGAGAAGAAGTGGAGATCCTCAAACAACAGATTGGAGAGATGATGGACAGAATTGGACAGTTGGAGTATGAGAATACAGTTTTGAGATCAGAAGCTCGACCTGAAACTCTGAATAAGCTGCTCCAGCCTAGACTTACTCAATCTTCACAGAACTCCGTACCAAATCAAAACACGTCCACAGTTACTGCAACAAAACTTCAACAAACATCAACACATCCAGTATCCTTGCCTTTACAGCAAGTCACACAGCAATCAACATGATCAAACATATCAGGGACATATCTCCTTGCAGTTAAGCAACATGTGAATGTTTGCTGTTCTGTACATCCACAATTTCCAGAAAGATGCATAACTTGTGCTGTTCACAAGTTTGCTCATTATTTATGTCAAGAAAGTCAATGGATGGACAAAAACTTCAGTTTTTATCTGTCAGGACAAGCATGTCACTTGTAAGCTGTGGCATATCTGATTAAAGTAACCTATCAGTGAAGGTGAGATGTGAATCCATCATGGAGATAATCAGTCCTCTATATAAATAGGAGGCTCTGTCCCACAGTATTAAGGACCAACTTGAGAGTGTGAGTCCTCAGGATGTGATAAAAACTCAAAAAGAGACACCACCAAAAATAAGACAGATCAAAGTGAAGAGATTTTCCTTGAGAATTTTAAGAACAGAATAAATGAGTTATCTTAGTTGAGGATATTGTAAAACATATCACAATTCAAACATGACAGTTCATTTCAGCAGTGGGGAAGCTGCTTTTGTTGAAGACCTTGTTGCAAGATTTGTGCTGTTGCTCAAAACTATGTTTCATCACTTCTAGAGCCAGTCATATGCTAATCCTGTTTTAAGAAATCATTTGTTAGTTCATTTGTAAAAACTTTTATGTTCATGAACTCTTATGTTTCTATGGGTGTAGAAGCTTTTCAGTTCAAAGTGGCATCCTCACGGTCATGCTTTGTAACTTTGATGACAATTGTGAATGGTTCCCAGTTCAGAAAATTGATACCAATTTCCACCTGGTAGGAGAAATTAACATAGTATTAATGTGCAAACCCAACCTGTTTCTCAGTAGAATTGAAGCCATGGCTCAGTTGACAAACTCTGATTAATGTCATCTTCAAACTTTCCATTATATAGAATATAGAGAAAACTGATCATCCTTCAACTCCATAAGATACTGCCCCAAAAGGTTATCTTCAGGTCTAGCAACAGAACATTGATACATTAGATTAGCAACCCCAAAGAAAGATTACCTCAAAGTCGTCAACAAAATATAATGTATAAAAAAATCATTCATTCCAGAGAACATGCATCAATTGACGAAACTCCATAGAAAGTTATCTTGAAGATTTCCAACAAATTTATAGGCTACAGGTACACTAAATCAGTGTTTTCCAATGTAAACTCAAATACCCCAAATTAGGGGGGATTTGATTATTCAGTGGGGGGGGGGATCTGAAATTGTAATTAGGCTTCATTTAGGGAATAGTTACATTTTTTAATATTAAAAATGTATATATATATATATTACCTGGGAGGGGGGGGGGGAATCAGACTTTTAGAAAGACTGGGGTGGAGCACAGTAAAGAAAAAGGTTGAGAAACACTGCACTAGATGGACGCATTCCAAAAGAAAAAGTTATTTTGAAGTCTTTAAGAAATCACAACACACAGAACTGTCTTGATTCTATACACAATATTATACACACACCAAAAAATAGTTGTATTCACACCCAAAAAAAAGTATCTTCTAGTTCTCTACCAAACAGATCACATGCATACCAGGAAACCTACTCCACAAAAGGTTATTCTCACAATACAGTGGAATCTGTCTATAGAGCATTCTTTTATTAAAAATTTCCCTATATAACAAGGTTTTCAAAATCCCCAGTTATATTTCTTCAGTTATATTTCTTCTATATTTATTGTACTATATAAAGCAAATTTCTATTATTACATACATATTTGGTCGTCCAGATCAAGTTGTTATAAGGGATTCCACTGTAGAATTTAACCATCTTGAGCAAATGTACACTTAAATTTAGTATTTGCAGATTTTTAAGTTGGAGTCTTATATTGTGATGGCTGTGTTGTGGTTGGAGTTTCAGTATTTTGATCAATGTCATTTTTGTATTTCCAGAAGATAAGGTGATTGCCTATGTTGATATATGCATGTTGAGTATTAAATGTATATTCTTGAATGCTATCATGTGTCCTAGTTCAGGTTTTGTGTGTTTGTAATCTAGTCTGGTTATGTAGCTTAGATTTAGTGAGCATGCCTCAGATGGTCACGGTACCTAGTTAAATTTCAGATTCTGGCATTTGGACATCTGGACAATACAGTAAGGAATGACAATCTACTGAATGTAAATATTGAATAGAAATTAAATCGATAGACACAGGACAAATAATAAATTCAATCTTCATGAATTTTAATGTGGTCAAGTAGAATGCTGTAGAAGATAATATGTAGGACATTGCTGAGTTAGTGATGAGGTGAAGTAGAATGTTATAGCAGATAGATATTGTACATTGCTGAGTTAGTGATGAGGTGAAGTAGAATGTTATAGCAGATAGATATTGCACAGTGCTGAGTTAGTGATGAGGTGAAGTAGAATGTTATAGCAGATATTGCACAGTGCTGAGTTAGTGATGAGGTGAAGTAGAATGTTATAGTAGATATTGCACAGTGCTGAGTTAGTGATGAGGTGAAGTAGAATGTTATAGCAGATAGATATTGCACAGTGCTGAGTTAGTGATGAGGTGAAGTAGAATGTTATAGCAGATAGATATTGCACAGTGCTGAGTTAGTGATGAGGTGAAGTAGAATGTTATAGTAGATATTGCACAGTGCTGAGTTAGTGATGAGGTGAAGTAGAATGTCATAGCAGATAGATATTGCACAGTGCTGAGTTAGTGATGGGGTCAGGTAGATTGTGGTCACACCAGATACAAGTTTCGTAGTGCTAAGTTAGTGAGTAGGTCATAAATGATGGAGCAATGTGAAGGAATAGAAGTATTTTGACCTTGCGGTGATAATTTCTTGTATGTCCTACTTCATTCATTACGTTACAGATAAAAATAATCTAATTACACTACATAGAACAGGATAACCAGTTGCTAGTTAGTCATTGAATCATCGTCACTGCAAACTGAACACGTCCATAGTTGCTCTGATCTCACCCTGAGTGAATCAGCCATTACCCTTCTGCTGACAGTACCAGTCCTCTGCTGGTTGACCATCATTCTTCTGCACCCATAAAATGCTCACTTTTAGTAACACCTCGTTTCAAATCCGGATCTTTAATCCTGGACATTGAAAAGAAATCATCATCCACACTTGTCTCACTCTCGTGTGCTATATCTCTTACGGAGTTCAAAGCGTCAAAAATATGTCCTGAATCATCTTTAAGTAGACATTTTAATGTCTATTTTGTGGTACTTTGCTCTATGCAGTTTCCATAATATGTACAGGAAATCTTCGTCAATAATTCTTTCCCAACATAGCTTTTTTTTGGTTACTTTGCCAATTTCCTTGAAGATCTCAGTGACCCTTTTCACTGTGTTATCCGACTCGTGTTTGCTCTATATGGTGATAAGCGGTAGTTTTCTCTTGCACCACCAACATTTGACCAGCTTCTGGATGAGGCAAATAGAAAACATATCAAATAGGGAATATCATGGTTTGCTGAAGAAAGATACGTTTCTGAGAGTACGTGAATTGAAAGAAGTGGGAAACATCAATGAATGATGAAGGTGAAAAAAGATATTCTCTTACTAAAGTAGCAACATGACTGAGTATAGTGTGTCGGGAATGGACTGCGTGTTAATTAAATGATATTACTTTATCAATCACCAAGGGTAGATAGAGAGACGGCTAGTACTTTATCAATCATCAAGGGTAGATAGAGAGACGACTAGTACGTTATCAATCATCAAGGGTAGATAGAGAGACGGCTGTCGCAGCATTTCTTAATTTTACACTTCTTAGAAATCTAACAGAATCCCACAAAAATGACATTACATTGGGTACCTCAACGAGGCTATAGCGTATGTCGACAGTTGCTGAGGACTTAGTATACACATAGTGTATAGTAGTAGTGTATACACATAATGTCTAGAGAAAAATGGAATTTTACATTTCAATATTTATTCCTGAATAAAAAAAAAACAAAGGTATAAAACACAAAGATAGAAAACACAAACAAAATAGAACGATGCTCACCACTCATCTCTAGATGCAAGGATACGCTTTATGATTTAGGACGTTGCTGCAAGGGTTGGTTTTAATCAGAAACATTGCTGGAGCTTCATAACTATGATTTTTTTAAATACGCTTTTAAACTTTAGGCCAACTGATGGAAACTTGTTGAACTGACTACAGTATAACGTCCTGCAGACAATTGTCACAGTGTAGCTTGAAACAGTATAATATACTGTAAAAAATCTTCCTAGTAATGTTTGTGTTTATAACCAACCCTTGTAGTGTCGTCACAAATCCAGTTGCATATCATTGGATATTCTGAGATTTCACCAAGGAGACATGAACCAAAAGACAAATGCATGCCTAGAAGACGGAGTGATGCACAATGGAACCAGCACAATCACTTAACTGTTTAGTCGATCTTTTCTACAACTCTGGTTCCTCCATCGTTGAGAAAAAGATCGGAGCACATTTAACTATTAGCCTAATTGCGATGATGATGATGCAAAAATAATCATCATGTGCCTTGCTGACTGGCGTATGAGTATCGGATCTTCATGGAACTCCTATTTCCAGTATCGTTATTGACTATTTGCTCTCTATTTCCAGTATCGTTATTGACTATTTGCTCTCTATTTCCAGTATCGTTATTGACTATTTGCTCTCTATTTCCAGTATCGTTATTGACTATTTGCTCTCTATTTCCAGTATCGTTATTGACTATTTGCTATGCCACGATGTCAGACTCTCTAATATTGTCATGCTGGATCTATATTACCGTAACTTTTGCCAGATGTAACTGTTCTCTAGAGCAATCTGTCTCAAAAATCGTTAAAAAATAGAGATTGCTCTTTCTGATATTATTGAGTAACCCTCCTCTCGTATTTCACTCTTTCAACGCCTTCTCGTTAGTCTCTCTAGCTCTCCATGAAACTCTTAGAATTATTATATAGAACCACATCCATGTTGGCAACAGTGTTTGAACTGAGTGTTGGCTCTAATTTTTCACTATCCTGTTTATTTATTGTCGATGACTCATCCATAAGTCAGAATCATTGCTATGTAGCTCTGAAAAATTCTCTTCCTCATCTTTAAAGGTAAGGACATATTATATATCAAGTGACATATTCTTTCCAGAGCGTTGTCTTCATCTGGATACTCTGAACGCCTCTCTGTCCCGTGCAAGCAGGCCTGTATTGGCCAGAGACATATCACAAGTCTCAGTGGGACACATATGACCATGACGGCTTATGAGTTTTATTATTATTATTGTTATTATATGAAATATAGAAGTAACATTTCTGCAAATCTAAATCTAAATGACTATTTTGTCATCATCATCAAGTTCCGCCTCTGCAACGAAGGTGGGAGTAACGGTTTTCCAAATTTCTGTGTCTCTCGCATTGGTGGTGCACTCTGAGAGATTGTTGGCTTTCCATATCATGATGCTTTTTATATCTGCACAATTTTGTCTCGTCTTGTGTTATATCCATGTGTACCTCTAGGCGTCATGGGGAGCCGAAGTATTCTTTCTTTTGCTAACTATGGTGCCGCTGCCATAGTGCAGCCTTGGTGTTCTAGTATTTCTCTGATGCCATCCATTTCATGGAAACTATTCATGGAATGCGATCTGGTTTCATTCTGATTAGGTGACCGAACCATTTGATCTTTTGCGTGTCTATGTATTTTTTGCACATATTGTTTTCATGAGATTTCTTATAGTGTCATTGTTTATTCTATCTCTTTTTGTTACTCCCAGTGCTGTTCTCATGCACTTTATTTCACATTGGGCAATTTTTTTTCTAGTTTTCTATCAGGATCTAGGTCTGGCATTGGTAACACAGTGTCGACATGAACTCTGTGTTTATTAACAAGTTCTGCAGTGGTGCTAATTGATATAAGTTTTTTAGTTAGTTAGTCGTCGGATCATGATCACTGCAAACTGGACACGTCCATAGTTGCTCCGATCTCTCCCTGAGTGCATCCGCTATTACATTTCTGCTGACAGTACCAGTCCTATGCTGGTTGATCATCATTCTTCTGCGCCCTCCAAAATGTTCACTTTAAGCAACACCGCATTTCAATCCCTGATCTTTAATCCTGGCCATTGAAAAGGAATCATCATACACACTAATCTCACTCTCGCGTGTTATATCTTCTACGAAATTCAAAACGTCAGGTCGATCCATTGCCCTGTGCCACAATCGCGCATGTTGCCAGTTTATCTGCTCTTTCATTGCCTCGAACACCAACATGTCCTGGCACGAAATAAAATGTAACCACTCGCCTTTCTTACGGCCTCAATCCACTGTTGCGAACGAGACCCACTTGTACCTTCCTAATCATATTCATAGAGTCACTCAAGATGCAGACCTGCGTTACCTTTTGTGTGCATACCCATTCAAATGCCCTGGTCACCGCCATAGTCTCCATGGTCATGTTACTCGTAGTAACCGCAAAGGCACCACTCTCCTCCTTGATCGTTTTACCTGTGCACTGAGCTGTGAAGGTCCAAGCACTGAGAAGATGTCTAATCACAAATCCTTCAGTATATATAATCACATCCCCCTCTTTGGTATTCTCACTGACCAAAGCCTGCACCTCTTTCTCCACAGCTGTGGGACACCATTCTCTGCATTCCCTGCTAAGTGATATTACTACTCTCAAACAAGTTTCGAAATCCGTGGGTAGACTTATCCATTCCGCACCTGCTGCAACATCTTTCAATCTGCACACGCTGTGTATGACACCCTTAGCACGTCCCATCCAAGACTTCCATCTCTTAAGTCTGCTGCCTTTAACTTTCTGTATTTCGGAACGCAACGGTGTTCCTTATCAGCATGTATATAAAAGTACTACCGTGCACGGCAATACTGTAATCTGTGTTCTGCTGTTGGACAGTCAAGTAGGTACCGCATAGCTCTTGTCGATGTGTCTCTTGTGCACCCAAGTATGATACGCATTGCTGCATTCTGTATTCTATCCAGTCTTTCGATATGAGTTTGGCTAAGTTGAGAATTGCCAGTGCATATTCCACCGCAGCCACCACGAAACCGTGGTACAATTGAAATAACAACCTTCCTTCACACTGCGCAGCGGCCATAACCTTCATTGCTGCTAAGCCTTTTCATGTCTTTATGATAACGTGGTCAATATGTTTCCTAAAACTCAGACTCCTGTCAAAAAACACACCCATATGTCTCATCGTGCTGGTTCTTTCTAAACTTTTCCCGGACAACGAAACTTGTGGCATGGGTGTCTTTACCGTGTGATTGTTCAAAGAAAACCACGTCACGAATGCCTTACAAGGATTTACAACTGCTCCTGTGTCTCTACACCAATTTGTCAGTCTGTCCAGCTCCTTTTGTAGTTCAACAAGCACACTTTTCGATTTCTGCCCTGCCTATACACCAGGATTACATCGGCGTACGACATTGTTCTGCCAGCACCTGTGATTTTATTGCTAGTGATATGTACTGTATATATACTGAAAAGCACAGGAGATAGAGGCGATCTCTGTGGCAGACCAAGAAACTCAACTCTCCAAAATCATCCGTTCTCCGACTAATGTCTTCGTATCTAATGCCATCTGGTCAAGGTGCTGTGTTTTTTTCTACTTTTCAGCGTTTTCATAATTTCTTCAACTGTGATTATCATATGTTTTTCCATGCTCAAGTTCTTACACGTGTCTGTAATCTTTTTCGTGATTTCTTGATATGCCTCCACATTTCTCTGACCAATTTGTAGTGTGCCAGCAACGCCACACCTTTTGTCTCGTCCGTCTTCTGCCAGACCGTATCAGCACTTTGGAAATCGGCAATATTCAAGCGTCTTGTGTTTATACAACAGGCGACACCTTGGACAGGCAATCTTGGTATGCGAAGGTATTAGTGTATGCGCAGTCGATATGTCCAAGTGGGACAGTGACAATATCCAGTTACAGGCAGTGAGGGTCCAGAGGGAAAATCCTACGGGAGATAATGAAACAGGAAAGATAGATCAATTTTTTGCGGTGGCTTCAACGGGAAAGGTACATCATGGGACAATAATGCTTCTAACCACCAGAGAAGAGATCTTGAGGAGGCCCTGACAGAAATAGACCTGGTGAGCATTAATGATGGTCGTATAACAAGAATGGCAGGCAAAGATGGTGATGATCATAGTGTTATCGACCTGACATCGGTGTCATCGGCTTCTATGGCTATCTGCAAATGGGATGTACTGGGGCATCATGGCAGTGACCACCTCCCTTGTGTTGTGCTAGTGAAAGAAAATGGACATAAACTGCGTGTAACTTAGCTCCAAGTATAGAATTTAATAGCAATATTTTACTCGTTGCAAGGCCTGTCGAAAGATCTGCACAATAACGCACTGAAATTGAACTCTGTTTTCTGGAAGTGGTTCCGTCCTTTAGTCGCTTCAAGGTTGTCCGAGGAAGCAAGACATAGATTTCCGAATCTATGATGTCAAAACGAAAAGATTTGGAACAAATTCATCAATCTTCATCAAATATATTTGAAAAATAACCTGTAATGTAAACATGTTGCTAATTGATTTATTTTTTTCTTTGAATTATATATTATTTATAAGTTTTATACATTTAAGAAATTCTGGTGTAGCAAGCGTAGTTAATTAGTTATGGACAGACACAATTGCCGTTCAAACAAACCACTAGGTGTTCAGTTTCTCCAGCTGTTGTTGAAATATATGCATACCGTCTACTCGCTGGTTAAGCAGCTACTATTAAACACACATCTCTTTCGTTTCCGCAAGATTCCTGCCATACCCATGCCACACTTAATATGGAACTCCTTCATTCGCAGTCTATACACGTCATTTAACGCAGTAGTCACATTCAGCAGGCGATCGTTAAATAAATTGAGTACGTTTCCCTTACCTATCCTCAACTTACCGACTACTGGTGGATTCGATGCAAGTATGCCTGCCCTCATTTCCGTGAAGGTCATGTCTAAGGCATTAGTTATTTTGTTTCTTTCATGCCGCAGGCGACACATAGGGCAGAGGTTTTGATTCTTCGTGTGTTGCGGTCAGCTGCCTGCAGTTTTAGGTCTAATATGCTCTTGCAGCTTGTTATTTCCCCAACTTAACTATGGTGTTCTTTATGGTTGCTTTATGTCTTTCTCGTTTTCTTTCACCCTCAGGTGTCCACATAAGGGTTTGTTGGTTTATTCTGTTTCCTCTAGCCTTAAAACGTGACCCAAGTACTTACATCAGCGTTTTATTTTGATGTTTGAAACATACTCTTGCTGTGTTTTGTTTCATAAATCACTATTTGTGACGAAATCGCTCCATTTTATGTTCATCAGTTTCCGGAGACATTTGTTTTCAAAGCTGTTTAATTTTTGGTCTGTTGCTTGAGTTGATTTCCAATTTTCACTTCCATACGTTAAAACTGAGACAATACAGGAGTTTAATAGCTTTAGCTTGGTGTTTCTTCCTAGATCTTTTGATTACCAGATATTAGTTTAGTGAATGTGCTAGCTGCTACTGCTATGCGTGTATTTATTTCTTTAAATGTTCCATGATGATATGACAGCATATGTGCAAGATGACGTCGCACACTCAAACCCCTTTCCAGTGACAAACGGCGTCAAACAGGGTTACGTCCTGGCTCCGACGCTCTTCAGCATGGTGTTCTCTGCCATGTTAAATGATGCCTTCCGGAATAATAGTGCAGGAATTTGTTTTCAATATCGAGCTGACGGAGGACTATTCAATCTTAGTAGATTGAAGGCCGAGACCAAAACTAAGACGGACATTGTTCGCGACCTCTTGTTCACCGACGATTGTGCATTAAATGCTACCAGTCCGAAAGACATGCAAGACAGCATGGACCTCTTTTCTTTGGCCTGTGACGCGTTCGGTCTCACCATCAGCACCGCGAAGACTTTAGTAATGTATCAACCAGCGCCAGGTGTCCCCTACACAGAGCCAGTGATCACAGTAAAGGGACAAAAACTTAATACTGCCAATAAGCTTGTATATCTCGGCAGCACACTATCACAAACTGCGACAATTGATGAGGATGTTGCCCTGCGTATTGCTCGTGCCAGTACAGCATTCGGGAGCCTTCGTGCCAACGTCTGGATCAGGCGTGGTCTCAGTCTGACAATTAAGTTGGACGTGTACCGTGCAGTGGTTCTACCAACACTGCTTTATGCTGCGTCATCCTGGAGTGTCTATGCGAGACACGCTCGACAGCTTAACTCTTTTCATCTTCGGTGCCTACGAAACCTCATGGGAGTACGTTGGCAGGATCGTGTGCCAGATACGGAAATTCTTCAGAAGTCCCGTATGCAAAGCATCCATGCAATGCTAACTAGGTCCCAATTCCGCTGGACTGGCCACATCGTCCGTATGTCAGACAAGCGCCTTCCAAAGACATTATTCTATGGGGAGTTGTGCGAAGGTAAACGTTCAAGTGGAGGGCAGAAAACGCGCTTCAGGGATCACCTAAAAAGCTCTCTCAAGAACTGCAGCATCGATCCTAGCTCTAGGGAGACTACAGCGCGTGATCGCTCAGCTTGGCACACTCATCTCACTGCTGGCATCACGAAATTTGAAAAAGAAAGAACATTGCGGGCAATCCACAAGCGCAAGAAGCGGAAAGACAAATCCGTAAATTCTCCTACCCCGAACCTTCAGCACTCCTGTATGCACTTCAATAGAACTTTCCGTGCACGAATCGGACTCATCGATGAACTACGAACTTACAAACTAAATTAGTTAATTACCAAGTTTAATTATTATTATTATATATATATATATATATATATATATATATATACAGTATATATATATATATATATATATATATATATATATATATATATATATATATATATATATATATATATATATATATATATATATATATATATATATATATATATATATATATATATATATTGTCATCGCATTTAATGTTTTTTAATGCAATGCTTATCTTCGCTTGCGAAGGAGGAACAACATCGTCATTTCTTTCATTGAGTCTCTATCAACAAACATTCGGATGCCCAAGTAATTAAAGTTGGAGACTTTTTTCCTGTATTTGGTTGTTTACTGAGATGTTATTTATTGAACTGGTATATTCCATAATTTTTTTAATTTAAATATGTTGATCTGGACGCCAATTTGATATGCGAGTGTGCATAGTTTGTTGGTTATATCTTGTGTTTGTTGATGAGTAGAGTTTAAGATTGCGATGTTACATGCAAACACAAGATCAGTTGAAGTGGTGTTTTTGAGCCATTGTATGCCCGCTTATTCACATTGAATGGTTTTACGCATAATCCAATCGATGGCTATTCCAAATAGCATTGGCGATAATACGCAACCCTGTTTCACTCCTGGATAAACATTGAACCATTCTAACTTTCCTGTTTCTGTTCTTACGGAAATGGTTGCTTCTTTGTAGAGGGCTTTTATGATTGTTGTATATTTTATTTGAAATCCATAGATCTTAAGGATTACCCATAATGCAAGTCGATGTATACTGTCGAATGCATTGTGGAAATCTATAAAGTTAATTACTTAAGGAGTTTGAAACTCAATTGAATTTTCTATAATTTTAAGAGTGAAGATGTGGGCTGCACACGAAAGGTTAGGTCTAAAGCCGGCTTGTTCTGCTCTAAGTCTTTGATCAACAGTTCTTTTCATTCTTTCCATTATAATGCTACAAAACAGTTTTCCAAGGATTGATAGTAAAGTAATTTCACGCTAGTTGTTGCAGTCTGACAGGTCTCTTTTCTTTGGTAGTTGAAGATTACACCATCTTTCCAGTCTTTTGGATGGGATTCTGTCTGTAACACAGCTTTCATTATAACAAGTAGGTGGCGCAAGGAGTTGCTGTCTGCTGCGTTTAGCATTTCCCTCGAGATTTCATAATCTTCACAGGCCTTGTTGTTTTTGTAATTTCATGATGGCTTGTTTCATTTCATTTAATGAGATGTTGTCACATGATGCATTTAATGAAGGCATGTTGTCTTCCGTTTCAAAATTTGGCGATTTTGATGTGTGTGGTCTATTTTAATAGCTCTTTAAAATGTTCTGCCCATCTAATTGTCTGGGCTTGTTGAGAATACAATTTCATTGTTGTGTTTTTCACCGGAACGTTTGTTGATGGAGGATAGTTTGTAAGTTGTTTTAAAATATGGAGCAATGTTTTACTGTTTCCAATGTTAGCTGCTATTTCTGCTTCTGAAGATAACTTTTGTATGAGGTCACGTTTGTCCTTGCTCACTGCATCTTTTACCTCTTTTATTATTCTATCTATGTAAATATCCAAAGCAAATGTGAGAACACTCAACCTGATGAACTACAATTTTTGTCTGAAATGCGTCTGTAGTACCATTTGCTATTCTTACCAAACATTGACAGTTTTTATACAAAGCTCTTATACTTACCAGAAAAACATAGGAATCAGAGAAGCTCTACTTAGTATCCGACTAGTGATAAATAAATATATAAAAAAAAATCTATCTTAACTTCATAGACTGCAGCAAGGCCTTTGGTAGAGTCCATCATGAAAAATTAATCAAACGTCTTCAAGAAATAGGAATAGATGGAAAAGACATCAGACTGATTAGACATATATATTGGAACAGACTACGTCAAAGAGGTGTAAAAACAGCTACTCTCCATAGATAGAAATAAGAAGTGGGGTAAGACAAGGATGCATTTTATCACCATGTGTATTTAATATCTACACAGAGAATATCTTAAAAAATATAGAAGAAATCTCAGGACTCAAGATCAATGGGAAAATAATAAACAACCATAGATATGCGGATGACACTGTTCTTTTAGCAGAAAGTGAACAGGAACTACAAAGACTAATAAATCAAGTCAATACATCAAATAATGAATATGGACTGGATATAAATATAAAATAAATCCAAAAACCATGATAGACAGCAAAGACAGAGAAGAACAAGAGCTAAACATAAACATACATGGAGAGACACTGTAACAAGTAAAACATTATCAATATCTTGGACACATAGTCACAAATGATGGCAGATGTGAAACAGAAGTTAAAAGGAGAATAGGAATGCCTAAAAGAGCTTTCAATGACATGTGGAAAATAGTACCATCTAAACAAATTACAAAGTTAAAAATGAGAATTATAAAATGCTACATCAATTCTATATTAATGCATGGCACAGAAACATGGACACTAAACAAACAATTATAAGACAGAATTCATGTCTTTGAGATGTAGATAATCTAAGAATAGGGAGAACATCATGGAAAGAGAAGAAAACAAACAAAGAGGTTCTAACAACGTTTAATATGAAGAAAAAATTACTAAGAGAAATAAAGATCAGGCGCATACAATATTTTGGACAAATTAAAATGCATGACACCTAACTGAAGACCTTACTGGAGGGTAAAGTCAAAGAGAAGCGAGAAAGAGGTAGGCAGAGATACAAGTGAGAGAGTAACATTACAAGATGAAAAGGTTTAAGTCTAGCAGAGTGCACCACCAAAATAAGAGACAGGGGATGTTGGAGGTCTGTTGCAGCCAACCTTCGTTGCGGAGGTGGCATTTGATAATGATGATATACTGTCTAACAATTGTCCTTTAATACAATACATTTCTAGAGTGTCCCATAGTACGTCTCTGTTGACTATCAAACGCTTTCTCCTGGTCTATAAATAATGCGTTTAGTTCGTATTTGAGGGTTCACTTGAGATTCCGGGTTCAATCCACGGTTGGGACAGGATTTTTTTCTTTCGGAGGTACAATTACATTTCTTTCTGTACATGTCGCAGCGTCTGTTATGGCAAAGCGGCCTTTATTTCCACAGCCCATAGAAAACCACCCTGCACTCCTTCACATAAAAACATGCAGCAACAAAAGTGCGTATTTGTATTCTATTGCTTTCTCACTTATTTGCACTCAGTCCGTGCAACTAACCACTATTCTGAAGACAAATTGAAAGGGTCTCAATTGTGGTTCGACGATGTATCTTGTACGTTGTTCTATTATCTTTGCATATATTTTTCCGGTGTGTCTTAGTAGCGAGATACATCGGTATGTTTCGTGTTCTCTTTTGTTGCCTTTGTTTTTTCACAATATCGCCGCATTGCCTGCCAATAAGTCGGCTCTCTCATTTCCTCTGGCTCCTTCAAGACCAGGGCAGTATATCCATGTAATGTTCTGGATAATTCAGTTATTCAGTAAATCAAACCTGTCTTTTATCAGCATGTACTTTTCTACCTTGCGCGACATGCTTTCAGGGTCTGTAAGTATTACCGAGTGTGTTGGTGTATCCGTTATCAACCAATGTATCGCTGCTGTAACTCCCCCTATCTCCATCCTCTTGATCGATGTGATAGTGGAGTATGCAGTTGATTTCTCAACCAACTTCACACCGCTTATGTAGGCAACAAAACCCCAACCGCTTTTATTTGTACATCTGTGTAAATAGTTATGTCTTGTAGTTTCGAGTGTAGCTGGGCGAGCTCATGCACTGTAACCTGGGCCATGATACCAGTCCAATTCCACACCCTTTATCTTATTTTATTGATAATGTACTATTTGTATTATAAAATCACGTTAATCAGTGTTTTTTTCCCCCAATATCTATCTCCAACCATTCACTGCCCTGTACTATTTCTTCTAATTCACCTACTCTTAGCAGGGTGTCTTCAGCTTCTACCATACATGAACTGCCACGCTTGATTCGTTTTCCCTTTGATTATTCTAGACGTTTGTGTAATGGATGGTTATGGTATTCTGTTAATTTAAGGTACGACCTAACCTGTGCTACCTGATGTCACACTCTGATACTGGGAAGATCAAGCAGAAATCTCATTGCAGAGATGGACGTATCTCTAGTACACACCAGTACTGCTCTCATTTTCTAATTTTGTGCTTTTTTCCAATCTATCGACTTGTGTCTGTTACAGTCTTAGTAGGCCGAGGCCATACTCTATGACAGATAGCGCCATCACTTGTAGAAGCAGAAACAGTACCCATTGCTGCATGTCGAAAGTCGCCATAACCTTGATAACACTGATCCTCCTTTTCCCTTCTGAAGCATATTTGTGGTGTTTTGTTGAATAAAAGACTTCTATCAAAAGGTACACCGAGATATTTAAGGTCCTGCTCTCTGTCAACGAATGAGCCCATGAGTTGGCAGTATGTCACTGATCATATTATATTTCAAGGAGTACCAGATTTGTTTGCGAGGAATCAATCACAGCCGTATATGTTCTGTACTATAGCGACAATTGATCTAATCTACTCTATACTCTGTCAGTGATGTCTGTTCTGTTCCTGTCCATGTTGTATACTAGGACATCATCATCGTATGTTAGAACTTTGCAATGGCTTGAGGTTTGCAATTGAGAAATGTTTAAGGTATACAAATAAAATTAATCATCATTGGGGACGAATGGGATTCCTTTGGCAGACAGGGTGCTATTGTTCTGATCTCAGACGTCCTGGATCTGTACCTCAGAGCGACTTTTCTACAGATTAGCACATTTGCTATCCAGAGTATGATCGAGAGATGGATACAATGCTCCGTTAACATGTCCACAAGATAAGGGTAACTAACTTTATTGTACGCATCTTCTAGGTCTATCGCTGCGACTACAGTTCATCTTTATTCTGAAAATCTCCATGTGCAAGAACTGCTACAATTGTGACTGTATATCTTCTGGGTCTGTATGCACCTGGGTTATTTGGGAGATCCCCTTTGATATCTAGTTTCCTGGTTAAGCGTCTAGCAACAATCCTCTCCAGAATCTTACCGTACCCATTCTGCAGTGATACGATAACAGTTTGAAAGAAAGCTTAGAGGAACCTCCACACTTCAATTTGGGAAGTAAGAGCTAATCTCTCGTAATTCCTTGGGTCGAGAATAAGAAAATGTCAGCAGCATATTTGCCTAAATATGGCACGTATACGAGATAGCTATGTAAACACGCATCTGGTACCATTCCTGTTTTCAGACTCACATTACACTCGTCTGCCATCTTA
Source organism: Meghimatium bilineatum (assembly GCA_034231615.1). Taxonomy (NCBI): domain Eukaryota; kingdom Metazoa; phylum Mollusca; class Gastropoda; order Stylommatophora; family Philomycidae; genus Meghimatium; species Meghimatium bilineatum. The sequence goes on from CM067299.1 coordinate 47,595,953, forward strand.
GCTAGCATATTCTCCCCAATATCCTTGAGAAGCTGTATCTAATTCCATCAGGGCATGGAGTGCCATCATATGTATTCTTAATAGCGAATTGCACTTACTCAACATCTGTAAGCTGACTTACTCAACATCTGTAAGCTGGTCTTCATGGGCCTTGATATACATGACGAATGTCAGGGTATGCAACAGTCTTTTGCGTTGAGCTATGTCACCCTGATTATTTTGTTGAAGATATCTACCAAAGAATTCTCTGCCTATCATCTCGTCCGATGTCAGGGAATGCCCTGTGTCTTCCTTCAAACTTATACTGGGTTTCGTTGCTGTATTCTGTTTCATTGACCAATGTAGCTTCCAAAACTTGTGTAATGCTTTGCTCGCCGTGACCTCCTCAGTAAATTGTTTCCAATACATCTTCTATGCTTTTTCGACAAATTGCTTAAAAGACGCGATGGTCTTCTGGTTGTACTCTCTGCCTCCGGTCTACAATTGAGTGCGATGTGTGCCTGTTTTCTCCCCACGTTGCCAGTCATTGATCGCTTGCTTTTTAAGAATCCATGTTGTTTCTGTCTCTTTGGTCCATCATGGTGGCTGTTTAATCTTAATTCTCACCCACTTGCGTTCCCAAACCATTTTCCTCAAGTTGCTAAGCACTGATTCTATCATGTGCACATATCTAAAAGGATAGTAAATCTTGATCAATCTGACTTGCCGCCTTTTCGAGAAATGTATGACACATGGAAAATGGTCGCTCCCATAGTATTTAAAAGCTGTCAATCTAGCATCTGTCATTCCATGACCTGACATGAGTGCGAGACAACGTTGGAATCTGAGTCTGTTTCTTTGGTAGCTAATCTTATCATGCTCTCGCAGTTCAGAAGAGTTAGGTCAGTCTCGAGAAGCGCTTGATTTAATGACAGTTCCTGAGGGTTCTTGTTTGGGTTTCCTCAAGAAACATTGCGTGCATTGAAATCCCCGTACACTAGTAGCATTTCTCCAGGGAGATCATCTAGTTCGCTAATGTACTCCCAGTCGTCGGGTTTAATGTGAGACTAATTTTCCAATAATCAACATATCTAACATAACCTTATGTCTCGGTACGTTTGGAAATGGTCTACCACTTACACCATAGCACATTTCACTAACTTTGCCCTCAAATAAATTAAATTATCTCAGTCTAACGCATTAATGCCATTTTTGCATACGATGTTATTTATGGCTAGACCCAACACATTTTTACATTTGAACAAGGCATATTAATTATTGTCTTGAAAAAAAAAAGTTTTACCACTTCAGACACATAATCTGTGAGTTGATTAAGCATAGGCGTGTCTACTATTACAATAATGTGTCCACCATGTTTGCATATCCCGTTGAAGATGATTTTTTAAATGATCGGTATACGAGATAATTGTGACACTGTCATTGACATTTAGTAGGCTACCATACCGGGACTTCATTGATCTAATTATTTCATATGTATCACCACTTTGCGGTTCATAGATGGAACGTTGCTCCTCTAATGTGCTTGTCAACAGCTCTTTGTTTTCGCGTTATACCCCTTAATGACTGTCAGCTTAGGGGTAGAGTAATTCTCTGGAAACGGCCTTTTTGTGTGCTTCATATATGTTTGTTATCGTTTTATTTGATTCTTTTATTTCTGTAATATATATTTTTGATGGTCTATCCCTGGCTGTGTATTCACTGTCTGTATAACAATACTGTTTTTAGGGGCACCATCTGATGGTAGTCTGAAAGCATGTGAAAACCGCTTAATCTGTTGTCTTCTTTAAGTAATTCAGGATTGGCATTGTGTTTGACCACGTCTTTGACGTCATCATGTCTCTGACCACGATGGACAGATAGTGCAAGCAAAGAAGCTGTGTCTGAGAAATAATGAGTGATTGTTATGAACATATGTTATTGCACTCCGGGAAAACGTATATGCTCACAGTCTCCCACAGCAAAAGTCATAGAGCATTCGATGATACTACTCGCTGATTAAATACGCGCTGTACTGTTTTCTTTGACAACGAGCAAGAATTTCTCTGCAAGTGTAAACATATTTTCAAGGAGTACAAGATACGAAACTTATGTGCATGTGTGTGTGTGTCATGTGACGTATTCCTTCTAGAATGTTGTCTTCCCAATGAACTCTCTGAACCTCTCTCTGTCTTGGGCGATGTGGCTTGCATTTTCTAGCGATGTATTCATGTATGTGTGTGCTTGCTATATTTCACATGTGTGTTTGAAAAATATGTGTTAAGAGAATTGGTGACTTCTTTTTCTGTGGATATCTTGTCTGAGTGATTAAAAGCTTATTATGTCACAAAGTTGGTTGTTAGTGCCAAATATATACATCGTTTTGAGTCTTTTCTCTGACACACTGAGTGCTATTATATAAAAATGTGCTGTGATAGAAATGATAGAATCACGAGATTCTGCAAGTGTGCTATTGGTGTTCTCTTAGCCTATTGGTAGGAAATTGCTGCGTCGTAGTCGTTAAGCTATTTTCCATGTGTTCAAGATGTCGCTGGTTCCATATCGGGCCGTCTTGTTTACTAGCACATTTGTTTCAGAGATCCCAGGGTATTACCTCTCTAAGCTTCATAATTAGGTGCTCTGAATGATACTCTCAGCAGATTGCTTGATATTCTGTTGAGAAAGGCGGTCAACATATAGGAAACCTGAATATAATGAAGTCAATCGGCTACTCTATTTGAACTTTTCTTGAGGCAAGTGGTGAAGTTTTACTTTTAGCTCCAGATCGATATGTGTATTTTTTGTTCTGTTATGGAGGTTTTGGGAGTTCCAATAAACCACAAATAACTGTGTTATAAGTCCCAGATAAACTTTATAAGTCGTAGATACCTGATTTGTATGTCGAAGATAACTGTTCACAAGAGCCAAATGATTATTTGCTAGCCCCGGATATCTGTTCTATAAATCCCAAATAACAGGTTTGCAGAGTTATGGAAAATGACACGTTTAAAAAAATTAGGTAAGAGAAACAGCAATCTGAAATTGAAAGTAAAACTTCACAGCTTGAGACACATCTGAAAGTAAAACTTCACAGTATGGGACAATGCTGAAAATTAAATAATAGAGCCTGAGGCAAAGCTGAAAGTAAAATTCCATAACTTGATACAAAGCTGAAAGTAAAATTCCATAATTTGACACAGAGCTGAAAGTAAAATTCCATAACTTGACACAAAGCTGAAAGTAAATTTTCCATAACTTGACACAAAGCTGAAAGTAAAATTCCACAACTTGAGACAAAGCTGAAAGTAACACTCCAGAACTTGAGACAAAGCTGAAAGTAAAACTCCACAGCTTGAGACACATCTGAAAGTAAAACCCCACAACTTGATACAAAACTGAAAGCAAAACTCCACAACTTGAGACAAAGCTCAAAGTAAAACTTTACAGTCTGAGACAAAGTTGTAAGTTAAAATCCTACAGCTTAAGGCAAAGCTGAAAGTATACAGAACCAAAGTCGTGTGCATATATAATAGCGATATGTTTTTTAAAAAAAAATGCATTCTGTATTTATTTGAATTATCCTGATTATACTCATAACCACATAACTTTTTATCTATCTATCCAGCTAATGAACACTGCCGTACTAGAAGTCCTGAGGATGGGAGTGTGGCAAAAATTGGTGTCCCAGCCCCTTAGGTGCATCTACTATCTGGCCACTTACCTGTCTCCTGCACATCGTGTGCGGGCCGCTTCACCGCCATTTCGTTCTGCTCCAGTTAAGTCCATCGAGTGTGATCTTCATCCGCTGGACATTATCCTGAACGAACAGAAGACGTTCCACCCTTCGAGTATGTTTTCACACTCCGCTGTTGGGCACACGAGGTCATTTTCAACAGGTGCAATGGACAGAGCAAGAAGATTCCCTGAAAGGAACAAGCTTGGAGAGAAGAATCTGAAGCCTGATCGATCTTGTATTGGGAATAACGTAAATAATTCGCCAAATGGCAGCTCTAAATGCTCCAGATCGTATGGGAAGCCGCAGAAGCGATGGAGTAGGGCCACAAGAAAACGAGGGTCAAAGTCTGAGAAAGTGTCTTCTGATTACCAAACATTCTCCAAGACGAACTCTGAGATGAATGTTCAACGTCAAACAGCGTCACCGCCCATACAGCAAGATGTATGTAGGAACATGACGCCCGAGGCCAGGATGTTCAATTTCTCCAAATGCCAAAGTATGCTCAATTTATTTGAAGTTACTGAAAACAAAAACAGATCATCAGTTTCATTCAGTGTCAAAGCTCAAACTATCAAAGATAGTTTGTGGAATCCTTGGATCAAACGAGAACCTTTTCCATGTCGCCTTTCTGACATTCCATGTCGCCTTTCTGACATTCCATGTTTCAATATAATGGCCGAGAGAGACAAACATGATAAAACACAAGTGTGGGGTCTATAACTCAACTTGCTAAGTCTGCAGCTGAATCTAATTTGTACACAACCGTAACTACATTTGAGAAACACAGTTCATACGCTGTTCTTATTCTTCTAAATATCTTCTTGTTCTTCTAGTTGCACAAACATTGTTTAACATCTAGATGATCTGATAATCTCTTCTGTTGAATACACCATGTGGAATCTGCAATATGTATAATTTATTACAACATTGATATAAACACGAGATATATTAGCAAACAGTTCAACTGTGTTTTCCCCAGAAATAAAAAAAGAATTAGTTACACTTTTGCCTTCGTTGTCTGTAGCACTAAAAGTGCTCGCAATTTTTGGAACTTGCAAACGCATATCTGCTTAATTTACACACACTATTTTGTACTTAGGTACACACTTATCTGTTGTAATATACACACAATATTTGGTATTTATGTAGAAGATATCTGTCCGAATGTACAGGCACTATTTGGTACTCATGTGCACGAGTATCTTTCCTGCCGTTTACACAATATTTTACATTTATGTACTCACGTATCTGTCCTAATGTACACATACTATTTTATACTTATGTACACACGTATCTGTCCTAATGTACACATATTATGTGCATTCTTATCATTCATAATATACAAACAATGTTTGGTGTTTATGTACACGCTTACATGACATAATAAACTCATAATATTTGATATTTATGCACACGCAATTCTGTCCTAATGAAGGCACACTATTTGTTACTTATGGACACACGTATCTGTCACAAGAAACACACAATATTTGGTACTTATGTTCACGCTTATATGTCATAATCTGCACACAATATGTGATACTTATATGCACGCTTATCTGTGCCATCTCTCCTAATGTACACATATCATTTGTTACTTATGTACATAGAAGAGATCATGTGAGAAATGAGATTACAAGAATTGTTGGAACAACATCAGTGGTCAAATATATTGAAAAACAGAGACTGAAATCGTTCGGCCACCTAATAAGAATGAGCCCTTATTGGTCAACGGCAAGAGCATACAACATGAACATGGAAACAGCAAGATACAGAGAAAGACCAAGAATAAGGTGGATTGAAGGAGTTACCAACATTCTGACACGGCACAATATTACTGCATATCAAGCGACCAAACGTGCAATAGCCCGAAAACCGACCGTCATGTAATCCTGCGTCGCCTCACAGTATAAGCATTAAAAAGACAATAGATTGATAGACTTATATACATTCTTATTATTCATAATATACACACAATGTTTGGTACTTGTGTACAAGCTAATCTATCCTAATGTATGTCCATTTGTGAATGTATGTGTGGGTGTATATGTTTAATTGTGTAAAACTTCACAGTATGGGACAATGCTGAAAATTAAATAATAGAGCTTGAGGCAAAGCTGAAAGTAAAATTCCATAACTTGATACAAAGCTGAAAGTAAAATTCCATAATTTGACACAGAGCTGAAAGTAAAATTCCATAACTTGACACAAAGCTGAAAGTAAATTTTCCATAACTTGACACAAAGCTGAAAGTAAAATTCCACAACTTGAGGCAAAGCTGAAAGTAAAACTCCAGAACTTGAGACAAAGCTGAAAGTAAAACTCCACAGCTTGAGACACATCTGAAAGTAAAACCCCACAACTTGATATATGTTTGTTGTTACTGAGGATATTTCAATATCCGTTCTGGTGACTTTGTGTGCACGGTTTGAAAGGCTTGATGAAATCGCATTTTTGTGTGGATATGCTGTTAGTCAAGTACGGAAGAACGCGTGTTCAATAGCTGCTAGGCGATATGGTGCCGTTGAACGGGCTGGTTCAATTCCCGTTAGTCTCAAGAATTTTTAAAAATTGTCCCCTGGCTTCCTACTTATATTTACCTTGTTGAATATCCTCTGTCAGTGGTTATTTATATATGTGGTATAAATATAGATATTTCTGTCTTGTAATTAATGTATCAGTGTTGTACCTGTGGTATTAGATGTTGAATGCTGTCTTATACCGTTGGTATAAATTATGAACAACATGAGGTATGCTGATGACACTGTTCTTTTAGCATAAGTAAATATGAACTACAAAGACTTATAGATCAAGTCGATAAATCCAGTAAAGAATATGGACTAGATATAAACATAAAAAAGCAACAAAAACCATGATAATCAGAAAAGTCACCGAAGAACAGGTGCAAAACATAAACATACATGGAGAGAAAATGCAACCCGTAAAACATTAGCAATATCTTGGACACATAATCACAAATGATGACGGGTGTGACTTAGAAATTAAATGCGAATAGGAATGGCTAAAAGTACTTTCAGTGACATGAGGAAAATATTAACATCTAAACAAATTACAACAGAACTAAAAATTAGAATGATAAAAAGCTATATATATATATTCTCTATTAATGTATGGCTCAGTAACATGGACAATATGCAAACAATTAGATGACAGAAGTGATGCCCTTGAGATGATGATATATAGAAGAATGGGGAGAAAATCATGGAAAGAAAATAAAACAAATGAAGAAGAAATTACTTTGTATGAGAAAAGAATTATTAAAGGAAATAACGATCAAACAACTAAAATATTTTGGACACATTCCAAGACATTGTTGAAAACTTACTTGTACCTGTCTTGTACCTAATATTTTCTCAGGAATGTGACTTTTCAAGCGATCATATCACAGCAACGGAAGATTTTATTTGCTTCTTTTTCCTTTTTCTTCCATATCTTTAAACATTTTATTGCTAAATAATGCTGCTCCCGCACGCAGGTTCTGCCTCCAGACATCCTGAGTTGACTGCAATCTTTTTATATTCAGTGTTTCCATGTCAGATGGTAGCTGAGTGTTTCCATGTCAGATGGTAGCTGAGTGATTCCATGTCAGATGGTAGCTGAGTGTTTCCATGTCAGATGGTAGCTGAGTGTTTCCATGTCAGATGGTAGCTGAGTGATTCCATGTCAGATGGTAGCTGAGTGTTTCCATGTCAGATGGTAGCTGAGTGTTTTCATGTCAGATGGTAGCTGAGTGCGGCACAATACTCCATGTTGGTGATTTTGTCGTGCCGATTGATGTTTAAGATCTTGCGGAAACAACTTAGATGAAAGATGTTAAATCTCCTCTCATGTTTGATGTAGATAGTCCATGTTTTAGATCCGTAGTATAGTGTACTAAGCAAGCATGTTTGATAGATCTGTATCTTTGTTTTCAATTTTAGCTTATGATTTTTTACAAACTCGCTTTGACAGTCCACATAAATGGTAGCTACTTTCCTATACGTGGATTTATTTCTTATTCCAGAAGGATGGATGTCATTGTGGATCCTAGGTAGCAAATGTTGTCGACTTGCTTTATATGGGTGTTGTTTAAGATGATGTTTGGTGATGCTGTATATCCCTGACACATTGACACAGTTTTAGTAATGATTATTGTCATAGAAAACAGCTCGTAGGTCTTTGCTATGTTGTTAATTTGGGCTGCAAGGCGGACTCACTGTGTGCCACTGGTGCAGCATCACCGACGAAGAGACGTTCTCTGATGAGTATTTCTGATGTTTTTGTCTTATCTCTGAGATGCACTAAGTTGAATAGTGATCCATCGTAACCGGTGCGATAAAAAAGTCACCTGCTGCATCTGCAAAATCGTGCTTCAGAAGCGTTGCGAAGAAGATTCCGAAGAGGGTGGAGATTAGAACGCACCACTGCTTTATTTCATTCTTTACTACAAAGCTATAAGACGTATTGCCCTCGAATGATACATTTGCGCGCATGCCTTCATGAAAGGATATAACCAAGTCCAGTAGTTTTGGTAGATCACGACACTTTTCCTGTAGTTGGCGAAGGGTAAAGATCATGTTGGTAGTGGGGTGCAAAGGGAACGCACTGCTCTAAGCGGTCCCAGGGTTAGCAGATAACCAAGATCCCAAAAGTGCCTCCTCGTGGCGCACCCCAGAAACAGAAATACAGCGGTTCGTGCTGAATCTGGCTAAATATTTTGGGGATCGTGTCCGCGAATGTGGAGGTAGCAGATAGAAAGAGATTTTACTGCAAAACGGCAGGCAATACCTCCGATACCCCTGCGTCAACACATGCAGCTTCACTGTCGACACACAGTGAAGCTAGTAAGTCCAGCAGAAGCGTTGGAGGGGCGGCCAATGCAGATACTATGAAGTGGGCAGATGTTATTAGAAATTTAAATAATTGATGTGTCAGCCACCATAAGAATAATAACATAATGAGTACACTGAGAGGGATGCACAGTGCTAGATGGCAACGGCATGTGCAAAGAGAACGAACAACGTTTCCAGGAAATCGGAACTAAAGTATTGTTTGCTCGATACAAGCTTCTAGTCACCGGTGATCCCAGCCCGGGCCCAACTCTACTGTCGAGTTATTTTCCTACACCGGAATTATGCTCGCGGAGATAAAAGGTTCAGTACCCGATTGGCACAGGCATAGCTGTCCAAGGTGACAAGCACTGTTCAGCTCTAGAACAAATGCTAGTCCCTGACGCTCAAAAATATGTGTATAGACTCGGACTTGGACGAGTGGTTCACGACGTTGGTGAACACCACTTCGGCTAAGAGAGCAAACGAGTCCGAGCCCAACTCTTCCGTCGAGTTCTTCCTAAATCGGAACCAGGCTTGAGGATGAGAAAAGGTTCAGTACCCAATGGGCACGGGCACAATACGTATAATTACACGAGACAAGTTCACTGGCGGCGGAACACCTCGTGCAAGATAGCTGTAAAGGACAAACCGCCTCGGCTTAGAGTCAGTACACATTCGCTGCCTGGCCACAGATAGGAAGACTGTCACAGGTTAGGGTAGCCCACCCGAAATGTTAAAGGATGCCAAAATCGGATATGCTGGGCCTACAAGGCGCATAACGGTGGCATAACGTAACTACGCTCCCGGCGGAAATCACACAATATTCGTGCTGATTACAATGGGGCGAACGCAAAAGAAACAAACAAACATGTCGGTAGTTTGCCCTTTGGCTCCGAAACCACACTGTGACTCTGGCAGGACACGTTCGGCAAGAAGTTCAGAGTCGCTTTAGAAGGATACGTGTAAAATTCTTCCCGGTGATGCTAAGAAGGGAGATACGTCTGTAGTTGCAGTCACCCTTGTTTTTTTTTTTAGAAGGTTACTATCTTCAATCTTGGATTTATATAGAAAGGCAGACAAGTATGTATAGACATTCATTTTACAAGTTATATCCCTTTATTTGAATAATGTTTTGCGTTTTAACTTCTATTGCCCTTTATTATTTTATGGTCTTCTTCTCGTTCACAGTTTAACATGTCTACACAGCAAGTCCGGTTATCTTAATAAATGCTGCTGTATTTAAAAGCTTCTCCGTGCTCCCATACAGCTTTCTGTGGATATCCGTCTCTGTGGGTCAGTGTTCTTCACTTAACTGGTTTAGTGTAGTGCAGGATATGTTCATTCGTCACATGGTCACAAAGGTGATGGAACCAGTTTTAGTCTATGAAGTGACTGCTTAGTCTATTGTGTCCGGTTCTGAGGCGGAAGATAGTAACCTGCTCTGTCAAGATAGTGAAAGTTGTCCTTTGGGTAGTCTACTTTCCCGATAGCTTTTCTTGGTAGGTGATTTCTTGAAGTAGTTGGAGTAGACGATTCCAGTTGGTGAGCATAACACCTTCATTTTTCACTGCTCTGGTTGCTGATACGTCAGTATATATTTGTATCCATGATTCTCTGGGGTATCATTATCGGAAGCGTTCCTATAAGTACATGGAGAACTGTACATGCTTTACATAGTGTTAGCCACAGATGTCGTCAAAAAAACCCTTAGAACCCGAGTTCCCCAAATTCCGGGATTTACACAAAATATAGTTTCGTCGAGATAACTAAAAATTATGTTTTTTCGAATTCCAAAACAGTACCACTCATTAATTCGTATTAATAAATCGATTTACGCATTGCATTGTGGCATAACTGCTTCACAGAATGGCGCACACTTGTTGACAAGGTGTCGTTCATAGTTTTAGTATGTTAGAACAAAAAGGGGTGTTGAAAATCAGGCTTATTGTGTGTTTAAAAATAGTTTAAAAAGTTGTTGAGTTAATCGTGTAATGTTTAGATTTATTTAGATGCATTAGATTTAGATGGTCATTATTCCCCCCCCCCAAAAAAAAAAACAACAGATATGGAAATAGATTCAGTTAGATCACTTGTAAAGAGGATGTTCCCCTCCGTCAGTACACAGGATCGACGGTTGAGAAGGCGGAGGGTCGAATTGTTCGATAGCGGCTTCCAAGGCGGGGACCCGAAATGCATGGTATCGGACTAAGGGCGCACCAGGGACATGTTCGTAAACGGCCAGAACCATTCAGAAAGCAATCGCAAACTACTGAATGCAACTGCTAAGAAATCATGACAGCGTATATCGAAGAAACACTGCCAATAACACCCGCAACAGCAGTGAAACAGAACCAGAACTTTGTTTAGATGACGTCAGATCGGTCATTAAAGACCTGAAGAGGGACCTCCAGGGTGTAATAATATAACTGCTGACATGATCCAAGGAGGAGGAGAAACCACCATCACCATCTATCACACATTCTGCATCAAGATTTGGAATAGTGAAGCATGGACCAAGGAATGGACACGATCAGTCTACGTACCGTTACTGAAGAAGGGAAATCTAACACTATGCACCAACTACAGAATCATTGCACTGATCAGTCACGCCAGCAAAATACGTCTTGGTTTAACTCTTTGTCTCCGTGCGGTTTTCCTGCTATGCCGAACACGATAGTAAATTCATATTAAAATGTAGATTTGAGCGGCTTTTCGGCATAGTGGGTCTCCAAAATGTAGATATTAGCGGCTCGGTGGATATAAAGAGTTAATGAAAAGACTACAACATAAGCTGGAAGAAGAGTTTAATGAAACACCGGCGGGTTTCAGACAGGGTAGAGGCACCAAAGACCATATTTTTAATATGCGGAACATCATAGAGAAATGCATAGAGTGTAATATCGACATCTACACATGCTTTATTGACAAAACCAAAGCATTCGATTGTCATCATCAAGTGACATATTCTTTCCAGAATGTAGTCTCTCCTATGGATCTCTTGAATTCTCCGCGGTCTTGAGCAAGTTATCCTGCATCTTCCAGTGACATGCGCAGGCATTCTTGAATGTCTTATGTCCAACAGCGTCTTGGTCGGCCTTTGCCCCTGTTGCCTTCTATCATCCCCTCCATTAACACTCTCTCCATGCCGTCGTGTCTCATAATATAACCGAAAAAAGATAGCTTTTTCTTTAATATAGTGTTCAGAAGCCAGCTTTCCTGGACGTTAATTGTTCGTAACACCTCCTGGTTTGTTTTATTCGCTGTCCATGGTATTCTCAAAATTCTTCTATAACACTTTAATTCAAATGATGTTATTCTCTTGGCCACTGTTTTATTTAGTGTCCATGCTTCACATCCATATGTCGCCACAGGAAATACACATGTTGGTAGTAAAAACAATTTGGTTCTTATGTTAGTACCTTGCCATAGTTTCTTTATCTGTTTTAATTTTGCCAGCGGCATTGCCGTTCTTCTCTTGATCTCAACTGCGCAGTCCCCCGCATTGTTTATATTAGTTCCTAAATAATCACAATGGCAAACTACAGGTGTATTGTGCCAAGAAATTTTCTATGGATTCGATTGTGGACAACATAAAAAACTTTGGAATATCACGAAGGGCATGGGTTTCCCGTTATACCTAATTTGCCTCATATAATGATTATATTACCACTCTCACCAGCAAGCAGCCGTGAGAGTAAATAGTGAAATATTTGATTCAGCGTGGAAAAAGGTGTCAGACAAGAATGTGTCCTATGACTATACCTCGTCAACATTTATGCTTATAACATAAAGAGGAATGTAAGAAGTGACCAACAGAGAAATAACTTCGACCCACTCTACTTGGTAGGTCAGCAGATACCAGAACAAACATATGCTGATGCTACACCATTATTGACACACTGTCAAGCAGGTCCTGAACACCTCGTAGACACCATTAGGACAAGCGATAAAACCACTGCAAGTTCTCAACCAGAATCATCAACAGCGAATTAGAAAGAGTCACCAGTTTTGAATACCTTGGTTCTCTTATTAACAGTAATGGTGATTGCTATGAAGAAGTCAGAAGGACGTTGCCTATCGCGTCAAAGAAGTTGATACAAATGAAAAACATATGTCCGAGCTGCACAAAACAACAAAAATAACATTCCTCAGAGCTTGCATTTTCCAAGTGGCAATAAATGAATCCTGGACAATCACCAACAAATTGAAAGATAAAATTGCAGCATCTGAAACAAAATGTTACAGAAAAATTCTCAGAATGCCTATTGTTTATTGTTTTTTCCCAGGTGAATCATTGTTGTTCGCATTCACACTTGCCGTTAAGCGTACGGGTGGGAACTTAAGCTGTCGTTCCAAGGCCAGATGTGTCGCCGAGGTTGCATTTAGTCCATATTCTTTCAAGGCTATCGTGAGGTTTTCTATCCACCGTATTTTTGGTCTACATTTGACCTTACGCTTGGATATTCTTTTGTTATATGCTCTTATTGGTATTTGGTTTGGCTTCATTCTCATAAGGTGACCGAACCATTATACTTGCTGTTTTTCAATATGTTCAATACATGATATTATACCAACTCTTTTCCTAATTTCTTAATTTCTTATTTTATCTAGTTTGGTAACCATTTAAGCTTTTCACAGACACTTCATTTTACATTTTTTTTTCTGCTGTGAAACTGTTAAAGACCATGTTTGATATTGCACAGTGTTGGTATAAAAATTGTATATACTATCTGTTTTTCTATTTCCATCTTGATCTTTGGATGAAGACGTAATGGTGAAAGTTGGTAAGTCACTGTGTTTGCTTTCTGGCACCTTGTTTCTATTACTCTGTCTAGTCTTTCATCTTCGGAAAAAATGCTGCCTAGATATTTACATTTTATGGCTTGTTTCACGTTGGTGTTACCTATTGTCATATTCTATAGTGTTGAAAACTTGATAATTTTCGTAACTTCTGTTTTTTGTACATTAATTTTCATGTTGTACTTCTGACATGTTAAAAGCAATGTAGTGATGTGCTTTTGCAATGTTTCCTCATCTTTGTATATTAGACTTTGATCATCGGCAAATAATAGTTCATTGATTTCATTATTAAGTTCTTCATCAGGTTTATTTGCAATGTTTTCCTCCTTGTTGATGTGAGCTCATCATAATGAGCATCTCAGAATGTCATGGACCAAAAATTCACCAATGTAGCCATCCTGAAAGAAATGAATGTAAAAGAATACTGGCTAAACAGGATGACTCTTTCCAGCTGGCTCTTTATATTTTGGCCATAACCAACGCCATGCCGGCCTAGAGAAAACAATAATGGTGCCAGATAGACGAACAAGAAGCAGACCAAATAGAAGATGGACGCAAGACATCAGAGACCACCTGAATATGACAATAACAGAAGCAGGAAGACTGGCTCAAGATAGACAGAAGTTTCGAAAGGCTGTGATGACTGCTACATTATGTTCAGGATATGCTACTTGATGATGATGGATCACTTTTGTCTAGCCAATATATATATATTGTTCGTAGTAGGTCTATAAATTATGACAATTGTAGTAATGTGGTTCATTAGTGGGTCACAAACAATATGTCGGAGTGGAATGGGGCGTATTCTACATAGTTTATCAAGTAAATTTGATTCAGGTTTGATCTCCTGCGTGTTTGCACATGCGTGTAAAATAGGCACAACTGCGCAGCTAGGCCTATGTTGAAAAGATGAGTCTAAGACAATTTCATAATCTATTTCTTCGGATAGTAAGGCTATTGAATCTTTAGAATTATTCTTGGATATTAGTTTCTGGCAAAATGGCATTGATGCAATTCTTTCTGTTCGCTTTATACCCCTTATACCCCTTTATGCCCTGCAGCGTCAGGAGTAGAAGAGTTCTAAGGAGATGGCTTTTTTTGTGTTTGCTTCATATATGTTTGTTGTCGTTGACTTTTATTTCTGTAATCGATTGTTTGCAAGACCTGCCCTGATTTTGTATCTATTGATGCACCACAGAGGCTAAATATATTAGCCTGCATCATCCATAAGCTTCTTCACACTCTACAGCCAGTAACATTTGTTATCTGTGTGCTTTTAAGTGTAATAATCATGTCAGTGATTATCCAGCCATGGCATACAGGACAGACTTTTCAACGCACAAAAAAAAACCAATTAAATTTTGGTGAGATTTTGCACCGCATATATGTACCTAAAGGTAAGGATTTACTTGATGGGAGGGCTGGCACATACAGAAAGAACACTTGACATCATTAGGTCAGTCAATTCTATGTCTTCTGTGGGTCTCACCAATGGCTCACTAGACAAACCAACCATGCAACAGAAAACCTTATTAGATGACATGCCTTTATATTGAGGTTATCTTCTTATAGAAGTTTCATGGCATGTTATCTATACAATCCCGTAGTTGTAACCTTCGATAACAGTTACCATGTTGTTCCGACAGGCCGACGTTATACCTGAACTAGTTACGGGCACGGCATGGGTGGCGGAACAACAAAGAAACATGTCGCAAGGGCCAGAGTTGTGTCCTGATGTCGACGTCTGTTTCAGCGGCATTAGACTTGAAACACCATCAAGTCGGATGGCTGCTGAAACAGAGGGCGGGGCACTTATGGGAATGCCCCATGTGGTGTGAGGCCAGTTTCTAAGCAAGAATTATATGTCTTATTTCGTTTAAAATAACTCAGATCTGCTGGGGTGTTCTTTTTGTGTATTTTTTAACATCAGAATCACACGAGAAGTGGTTCGTAAGGGCACATTGGCCAGGGTTCAAAGAGTTAAGACAGAGTTTCGTAAATTTACACGTGCAAAAAAAATACCAGAGCGCACCGTAATGTGAACACATTGCATCTGTGTTGTAAGACAAAAATTTTAATAATTCGGGCAGCGCGCTACTAGTCTACTGCAGTAAATGTAAACAGAAGACCTTAATTTCGTGTAAAGTTTAATGTTTCAATGTTTAACTTTAAAATAATGAACATGGTAATATTCATAGCAAAGTATTATAGCACAACCAATATTGTGATATCCCTAGCAAATTGTTATAGCACAACCCGATATTATGATATCCCTAGCAAATTGTTATAGCACAACCCGATATTGTGATATCCCTAGCAAATTAATATAGCACAATCAGATATTGTGATATCCCTAGCAAATTATTATAGCACAACCAGATATTGTGATATCCATAGCAAATTATTATAGCACAACCAGATATTGTGATATCCCTAGCAAATTATTATAGCACAACCAGAATATTGTGATATCCCTAGTAAATTATTATAGCACAACCATATATTGTGATATCCCTAGCAAATTGTTATAGCACAACCATATATTGTGATATTCCTAGCAATTTATTATAACACAACCCGATATTATAATATTCCTAGCAAATTGTTATAGTAAAACGCGATATTGTGATATTCCTAGGAAATTATTATAGCACAACCCGATATTGTGATATTCATAGAATCGTGGTATAGCAGAACCCAACATTGTGATATTCCTAGCAACTTGTTATAGCACAACCCGATATTGTGATATTCCTAGAATTGTGGTATAGCAGAACCCAACATTGTGATATTCCTAGCAACTTGTTACAGCTCATCCCGATATTGTGATATTCCTAGCAACTTGTTACAGCTCAACCCGATATTGTGATATTCCTAGCAACCTGTTACAGCTCAACCCGATATTGTGATATGCCTAGCAACTTGTTACAGCTCAACCAGATATTGATATTCCTAGCAAATTGTTATAGCACAACCCGATATTGTGATATTCCTAGAATCGTATTATAACAGAACTCAACATTGTGATTTTTTAAGAAATCTGGCTACGTACATTATAACCAGACACAGAAAAACAAAATACTGGTTAAGATATGAGGGGTGGTCGAAATTTTTTGCACTTTACTAAGAAAACATAAAGACAGACGTTATTGCTGTGAATCATTTTAATTAAAGGCGCACTATTTGTTGACAATATTCCCGCAGGTTTATAGTTCGCATGGTGCGGCGCGTGAAAGAGAAATTGGCGGGAAAATAGTTTATTGTTGTGTATGAAGCCGTGTCATGGATAAAACAGTCTCGTATCATAATCAAATATCTGCACTTGCAGGGAAAATCTACAAAATAAATTGATGATGAGGTGTTTGCCGTTTATAAGGATGTGTGCCCTTCGTTTGATGCTGGGAAGCGTTTGGACACGGGAAAAAATCACTTTCAAGCGGGACACACCAGTGTTTAAGATGAGCCAAAAGGCGGCATGGCGTCCATTGCAGATGATGCAAGCAACATTGCACGAGTAGAGGCCCTAGACCTCCAAGACAGGCACATTACCGTCAAGGAAATCATGGCTGAGTTGGGACTAAGTCATGGGACCATGTTGAAGAATTTGCATGTGCAGTTTCACAAGTCAGAGGTGTCCGCCAGGTGGGTTCCCTGACTTACCACGCCAATCCAAAAATATCCACATTTGTGTGTGTGTGTGTGTGTGTGTATATATATATATGGTTGTGTGTGCAGGTACCTATGTACATGTATGTGTCTATGTTTCAATGTGTGCTGTGATATCAGTATATACTTTTGTATATGTCTGGATGTTTGTATGTATATGTGTTTATATTTATAGTTATCTGTGTTTGTCGGGTAAAATGTGTGCATGTTTGGTTCGTGATTGTGTTTGGATGTGTGCATATTTTTGTTGTCTATCCTGTGCTGTCAAATGCTATTCTTCTTTGCACATTTCTGTGTTCCCTTTGTTTATTTGTGCCCCCCCCCCGCTTCTACGTGCACTGTCTTTCTCTGTCCTTTCCCCTTTTGTCTCCCGTTGCCCACTTGCCCCTCCCCCCTCCAGTTCTTGGCAGTGCTATTTAGTGTCCCCCTTTCTTTAGTTCTGCATCTTTCATCTTTGGGTATTTCATAATTTAGACATATTGATGGCATCGATATGTACTTGTTGAAATTGTATTGCACTAGATCTGTTGTTGCTGGTTGTTGATATCCTGGTGGGAGAAATCCATTTTGTTTTTATTCGTTATGGTTTTTTGTTCTTAACTGTTTTTGTTGTCTTGATAAAGGTCTCAATTGGACCGACACGTTGACAATTGTATTTGTTCTTTTTTTATTGTTATTTTCTATATTTTATTATTTTATATTGATAGTTTTCTAGTAACCTATTTACTTTATTTGCATTTACCTCTATTTGTAAGGTTACTGTTGCACTTCCTTTTTGTCGGTTTTCCTCCGATATTTGGGCTATTTATATCCAATCCAAAAAGAACGTCGATCCGAAGTATCCACAGAGATGTTAGACATTTGTAATGCTCACGAACATAATTTTATTCATAAAGTGGCTACTATGGACGATTGTTGTTTGCATCTCTATGACCTCAGAGACAAAAATCGGAGTAAACAAAGGAATCATTCTTGTTCGCCACCATCAAAGAAGACAATGACGGTTCCCTCTACGGAAATAGTCATGCTCACCATCTTTTGGGATTGCCACGGGGTAATACTCACCGAATACCTTTCTCGTGGCCATACTGTCAATTTAACGTACTACAAAAAGCCATCTCAAGAAATTACGAGAAGAAATTAAGTGCAAATGATGCTGGATGCTGTCCAGATGAGTTCGCCTGCTTCAGGACAATGCACAACTACACTTGAAACCACAAAACATAATTATATACACAGATGGCTCCATTAACAGAAACACAAATAAAAGCGGTTGGGGGTTTGTTGCCTACAGAAACGGCGTGAAATTGGTTGAGAAATCTTCAGCATATTCTACTGTCACATCGGACATGAGAATGGAGATAGAGGGAGTTACAGCAGCTCTTAATTGGTTGATAACTGATACATCAACACACGCGGTAATACTCACAGACTCTCAAAGCATGTTGCGCAAGATAGAAAAGTTCATGCTAAGAAAAGAATGGTGGTACTTATTGAACAACTCAGTTGTCCAGAGCATTACATGGATTTACTGCCCTGGTCATGCTGGGGTCAGAGGAAACAAGAGAACCGACTTATTGGCAGATAATGTGGTGATAGACGGCACATTGCTGAGAAGAGATAAAGCAGACTTAATGAAGGCAGTAATAAATTCATTACAAGATGCAGATGATGTCAATGAGGTTGAGAACGTACACATACTGAGAATGTTAGAAATGGGAGTATCTAGAGGTGAGCGAAGGAAAAGTAAATGTTTTGGAAAGTCCCGAAGATCACACAATCAACACCTGACCGGAACTATGAGTCTACATACACTGGGATGGCTGTTAGAGCTGAGGGCGGAGCACTTATGGGAATGTACCGCGTGCTGTGAAGCCAGTTTCTAATCAAGAATCAAGAGGTCGATGCACAGTCTCATGCAGCTCATGACTCTATTGTCTTTGACCAGCACTGCGGATATGAAATCCTGCCCATCCATCTCGCCTGACTCAGCACCGAGTTATTTCGTCCTGTTTCCAAACATGAAGAATCTGCTTCGTCGCATATATGAAGAATATTTTTCAGTCCTACCGGACTTGATTACTAAAGTGAAGACGTGGTTTCAGACCCAGGAGGAGGTGTTCTATAATCAAGGCATTAGGGAGGGGAAGAAGAGATGGGAGAAGTGCATCCCCTTGAAGGTGAATACATAGAGAATGAATAAAGTTCACACCAATTTTCAGTTAAGTGTCTTTATTCCTTAACATTAAAACTGTTCGACCACCCCTCCTATGTCAGACGCAAGAAACATCGGATTTATACAATATAAATATTTTGGCTCACTAGGTAGGTGGGAAACGTTCTAGGAAAGAGATCAAGAGGCAGACTAAAACTACGATGGACACATGACATCGAAGACCTTCTGAACATAACACTGGAATAAGCTGGACAGCTAGCACAGAACCGTGAGGATTACAGAGTGACAGTGAGGACAACTTTTTACTAAGGACACGTCACATAGAGAGAGGTCGGCTGTTCAAGTGTAAAATGTGGACCAAAGACAATTGCCATGCTTGCTTGCACATGCTAGATAGGTGGTTAAGCAAACACAGAAGGCCATTTACTTACTAATACTAGCAAACACATGCGCACGTATGTGGACTTTGGGCATACCCAATCAGGGATCGTTGCAAATACACAAGTAGTCACGTGTCAGATGTTGAATCTAGACTGTGCTTGAAAAAAAAGGGTTTAAAAACCGTAGAAGATTGACTTCACTGTACTCGGTTTCCTATATGTACTCCGTCACTCTCAACAAAGTTGGCTCCAAGCTATATCATTGGCCAGGGAAAGGGTCAATGTAACTGTAGATCCTAGGTAGCAATATTTGTCGGCTTGCTTTATATGGGTGTTAAGGTGATGCTTGTTGGCACTGTATATCCATAACATATTGCTACAGCTTTAGTGATGCTTATTGTCATAAAGAACAGCTCGCAGGCTTTTGTAATGTTGTCAATTTGGGACTGTAAAGTGGACTCTTGTTTTGCTCGGCATTACTTCAAAACTATCAGACCTATTGCCCATGAATTATACATTTGCGCTCATGTCTTCATGAAAAGAAATAACAATGTCCAGCAGTTTTGGTGGAAAACCATAACATCCATATAACATGACATTGCGCACTGTAAATATCATCCATATATCATTACATTGCGCACTGTACGTATCCATATATCATAACATTGCACAATGTACGTTTCCATAAATCATAACATTGTACACTATACATATCTATATATCATAAAAGTGCACACTGTACATATCATCCATATATCATAACATTGCACACTGTACATATCCATATATCATAACATTGTACACTGTACATATCATCCATATATCATAACATTGCACAATGTACGTATCCATATATCATAACATTGCACACTGTACATATCATCCATATATCATAAAAATGCACACTGTACATATCCATATATCATAAAAGTGCACACTGTACATATCCACATATCATAACATTGCACAATGTACGTATCCATATATCATAAAATTGTACACTGTACATATCATCCATATAACATCACATAAGACGGTAAGAAATGAGAGAAGAGAGAACAGTAGAAATCACATGTTAAAAAGCAAATGAGTAGAATAGAAAATACAGGGAGAAGAAAAACAAAAGGAAGGAGAAGATGGAACACAAAACACGTAGAAAATTATGAAATCGATTGAACACACGGAGGAAAGAAGAAGAGGAAAGAGAAATAATAACACGGAAGAAGAAGATCAAGAATTAAAACATATAACATGGAAAAATAATAAAAATTATGAAGAAGATAGATCAAAGTAAAAGAAGAACAGAAAAGATAATATAGAACAAGGAAGAGTAAGTATACGATATAGAACATAAGGAAATAAGGGAGTAGAAGATCAAACTCAAGACAGAGAAAAAGGAAGAAGAAGATAAACACAGGCAAGATTTATGGAAGAATAATGAATGTTTAATCTATTTTAGTGTCGAAGGTTCGCGTATAGAAGGTCAGAAAGACTTACTAATGACCCATCAATAAACGACATGCATGTAGAGAAGTTTGGAATTAGTGACACCGTACGTGTCCCTGTGGATAATCACCAGAAAACACAGAAAATATTGTACAGAATTGCCCACAGACACCGCAAGAAGAAAACGATGGACATCGGAAACAGCTCTGGCGGATAAGCTTTACGGCACTCTCTCGGAGCGGCTTTTACGGTCCAGTTCATCGATGAAAATAATGTCAGCGTCTGAACATCAGCGTTAGAAGATGGGGAAGAAGAAGAAGAAGAAGAATCCTGCATATAGAGTGAGGTTTTCTTCAATTTGAGTTAAACAATTTATCTACACAATTATACATTCATGTATATCTACTCTCTGAGTAGTAGGTTTTTTTTTTCCCCTCACAGTATTGCACACGGCTGAGAGCAAATGCACACGGCTGAGAGTTGTGCACACGGCTGAGAGTTGGCACCTTCTAGGATTGAATTAGAGCTCCGGAGATGCACAAAAGATTCACGTGTAATGCTCATAATTCCTAGGTATCGACACACACATAACAAAAACAGTGTCGGTGGTAGCACCTTCATCAAGCTACTTGTCAGGTAAACTCATCTGTTGATCAACTTACAGACATATACTCAAACGCTAAAACTACGCATCTTGCTGGATCGTCAAGGAAAGTGGAAAAACAAAATAGGTAGGAAAGGGGGGGGGGGTTGAGATAGAATTCGAATGATGTAAACAAAACTGCGAGAAGTTACGTGCCAAAAGAAGTAGATTACAGAAGATTGCCGGAAGATGGAAGTTTTAACAGGTAAGCAGTGAAAAGACAGAAATGCAGATAGAGAAATGATCAATACAAGGACCAATTTAGCCATGGTGTGCTTACAGCAGCAAAGGGCAACAGTTCGATTCTGTGAAGGAGAAATAACAAGAGATAGATATTGGATTATCACCTTTTGTTATGGTGCAAATATTACCCTACCTGTGCCGGTGTGCGTTTCTTGGACTATTTATCCCGTTAGACGCACATGTAAGCTGTACAATTTCCTAGGTAACACATGGGAAAAGTTACCTGTGTTTCTTTATTTTTTTCCCTTCAGTTTCAGAATAGGTCTGGTATTTTCATCAAGATCCATTTGTGTGAGTCAAACAGAAGATACAACATTACTAGTATTCTTAATCCATTGATCCTTAGAAACAGAAGATACAACATTACTAGTATTCTTAATCCATTGAGTTTTAGAAACAGAAGATACAACATTACTAGTATTCTTAATCCATTGATCCTTAGAAACAGAAGATACAACATTACTAGTATTCTTAATCCATTAGTCTTAGAAACAGTAGATAAAACATTACTAGTATTCTTAATCCATTAGTCTTAGAAACAGAAGATACAACATTACTAGTATTCTTAATCCATTGAACCTTAGAAACAGAAGATACAACATTACTAGTATTCTTAATCCATTGATCCTTAGAAACAGAAGATACAACATTACTAGTATTCTTAATCCATTGAGTTTTAGAAACAGAAGATACAACATTACTAGTATTCTTAATCCATTGAGTTTTAGAAACAGAAGATACAACATTACTAGTATTCTTAATCCATTGAGTTTTAGAAACAGAAGATACAACATTACTAGTATTCTTAATCCATTAGTCTTAGAAACAGAAGATACAACATTACTAGTATTCTTAATCCATTGAACCTTAGAAACAGAAGATACAACATTACTAGTATTCTTAATCCATTGATCCTTAGAAACAGAAGATACAACATTACTAGTATTCTTAATCCATTGAGTTTTAGAAACAGAAGATACAACATTACTAGTATTCTTAATCCATTGATCCTTAGAAACAGAAGATACAACATTACTAGTATTCTTAATCCATTAGTCTTAGAAACAGAAGATACAACATTACTAGTATTCTTAATCCATTAGTCTTAGAAACAGAAGATAAAACATTACTTGTATTCGTAGTCCATTGATCCTTAGAAACAGAAGATACAACATTACTAGTATTCTTAATCCATTGAGTCTTAGAAACAGAAGATACACCATTACTAGTATTCTTAATCCATTGAGTCTTAGAAACAGAAGATACAACATTACTAGTATTCTTAATCCATTGAGTCTTAGAAACAGAAGATACAACATTACTAGTATTCTTAATCCACTGAGTCTTAGAAACAGAAGATACAACATTACTAGTATTCTTAATCCATTGAGTTTTAGAAACAGAAGATGCAACATTACTAGTATTCTTAATCCATTGAGTCTTAGAAACAGAAGATACAACATTACTAGTATTCTTAATCCATTGAGTCTTAGAAAAAGAAGATACAACATTACTAGTATTCTTAATCCATTGAGTCTTAGAAACAGAAGATACAACATTACTAGTATTCTTAATCCACTGAGTCTTAGAAACAGAAGATACAACATTACTAGTATTCTTAATCCATTGAGTTTTAGAAACAGAAGATACAACATTACTAGTATTCTTAATCCATTGAGTCTTAGAAACAGAAGATACAACATTACTAGTATTCTTAATCCATTGAGTCTTAGAAAAAGAAGATACAACATTACTAGTATTCTTAATCCATTGAGTCTTAGAAACAGAAGATACAACATTACTAGTATTCTTAATCCATTGAGTCTTAGAAAAAGAAGATACAACATTACTAGTATTCTTAATCCATTGAGTCTTAGAAACAGAAGATACAACATTACTAGTATTCTTAATCCATTGAGTCTTAGAAACAGAAGATACAACAGTACTAGTATTCTTAATCCATTGAACCGTAGAAACAGAAGATACAACATTACTAGTATTCTTAATCCAATGATCCTTAGAAACAGAAGATACAACATTACTAGTATTCTTAATCCATTGATTCTTAGAAACAGAAGATACAACATTACTAGTATTCTTAATCCATTGGGTCTTAGAAACAGAAGATACAACATTACTAGTATTCTTAATCCATTGATCCTTAGAAACAGAAGATACAACATTACTAGTATTCTTAATCCATTGAGTCTTAGAAACAGAAGATACAACATTACTAGTATTCTTAATCCATTGAACCTTAGAAACAGAAGATACAACATTACTAGTATTCTTAATCCAATGATCCTTAGAAACAGAAGATACAACATTACTAGTATTCTTAATCCATTGAGTCTTAGAAACAAAAGATACAACATTACTAGTATTCTTAATCCATTGATTCTTAGAAACAGAAGATACAACATTACTAGTATTCTTAATCCATTGATCCTTAGAAACAGAAGATACAACATTACTAGTATTCTTAATCCATTAGTCTTAGAAAAAGAAGATACAACATTACTAGTATTCTTAATCCATTGAGCCTTAGAAACAGAAGATACAACATTACTAGTATTCTTAATCCATTGGGTCTTAGAAACAGAAGATACACCATTACTAGTATTCTTAATCCATTGAGTCTTAGAAACAGAAGATACAACATTACTAGTATTCTTAATCCATTGAGTCTTAGAAACAGAAGATACAACATTACTAGTATTCTTAATCCATTGAGTCTTAGAAACAGAAGATACAACATTACTAGTATTCTTAATCCATTGAGTCTCAGAAACAGAAGATACAACATTACTAGTATTCTTAATCCATTGAGTCTTAGAAACAGAAGATACAACATTACTAGTATTCTTAATCCATTGCGTCTTAGAAACAGAAGATACAACATTACTAGTATTCTTAATCCAGTGAGTCTTAGAAACAGAAGATACAACATTACTAGTATTCTTAATCCATTGAGTCTTAGAAACAGAAGATACAACATTACTAGTATTCTTAATCCATTGATCCTTAGAAACAGAAGATACAACATTACTAGTATTCTTAATCCATTGAGTCTTAGAAACAGAAGATACAACATTACTAGTATTCTTAATCCATTGAGTCTTAGAAACAGAAGATACAACATTACTAGTATTCTTAATCCATTGAGTCTCAGAAACAGAAGATACAACATTACTAGTATTCTTAATCCATTGAGTCTTAGAAACAGAAGATACAACATTACTAGTATTCTTAATCCATTGCGTCTTAGAAACAGAAGATACAACATTACTAGTATTCTTAATCCAGTGAGTCTTAGAAACAGAAGATACAACATTACTAGTATTCTTAATCCATTGAGTCTTAGAAACAGAAGATACAACATTACTAGTATTCTTAATCCATTGATCCTTAGAAACAGAAGATACAACATTACTAGTATTCTTAATCCATTGATTCTTAGAAACAGAAGATACAACATTACTAGTATTCTTAATCCATTGCGTCTTAGAAACAGAAGATACAACATTACTAGTATTCTTAATCCATTGAGTCTTAGAAACAGAAGATACAACATTACTAGTATTCTTAATCCATTGAGTCTTAGAAACAGAAGGTCAAACATGACTTATACCCTGAAGTCTTAGAAACAGAAGGTCAGACATCACTTATACCCTGAAGTCTTAGAAACAGAAGGTCAGACATCACTTATACCCTGACGTCTTAGAAACAGAAGGTCAGACATCACTTATACCCTGAAGTCTTAGAAACAGAAGGTCAGACATCACTTATACCCTGAAGTCTTAGAAACAGAAGGTCAGACATCACTTATACCCTGAAGTCTTAGAAAGAAAAGGGCAAACTTTACGTGTACTTACTCTGGAAACTTAGAAACAAAAGATAAGACATTTCATGTATTCTGTAGTCAAAGCACAAAAGATCAGGCATTACTTTTACCCTAGAGATATAGAAATTAGTCATCACTTGCAAAGAGTCTTGATGTCCTTTCTGCTGTGTTTCACACTTCCTCTCAATCAAGTCTATAGTCTACTAGCAAGTCTAAATATGTCAATTCCCTGACAATTCTACGTAGCAGCCAGTAACTGGTCTCAAATAATAAGTCAAACAATTATAGCGTCTATCACAAAAAGGCAAATATATTCGTCTATTAAAGTTAATCAACTGTCAACGCTGAATCTGAGTAGAATTTTACCAGCAATTACATCCAGCTGACTTTTGAAAACGAATTATCACTACTTACTAATAACTTGTGATTCTTTCTATTAACACTGAACGGAAGTACTGATGAATCGAAAGAACAATCTCCTTAATCTCTTGTCCGAGTACATTCAGATGAAACTCTTCATAATTACTCGATATAAGAACTAATAAATATCTCAGAACGAGCCACTGATATAAGAATATTTCAACTTTTCAGCTGATCTAATTAACCACTATGTCTAATTGCACAAGAGCAAAATGATTCAACTTCTCAACTTCAATTTGACTTCTCAGAACCCCGTTACAGTGCCAGTCCTGTAATAACCATCGTGGTATCTCTCTACTGTCCATCGCTGGAAAGATATTTGCTAGAATCCTGTTGAACCATCTTACATCTCATCTTAATGAAGGATTATTGCCCGAAAGTCAATGTGGTTTCAGAAAAGAACATGGAGCAACTGATATGATCTTTGCTGAAAGACAACTTCAAGAAAAAGGTCAAGAATAACATAGTGACCTGAACGCAGCATTCATAGACTTGACAAAAGCATTTGACACAGTAAGTAGAGAGGGGCTGTGGAAGATTCTGGCAAAATATAGATGTCCACAAAAATTAATTTCAATGGTGCAGCAATTATATGATGGAATGCAAGCTAGAGTTCAGGATGATGGAGAGTTATCTGAAATGTTTCTTGTCTCAAATAAGGTAAAACAAGGATGTTTATTAGCACATACGCTATTTAGCATCATGTTCTCTGCTATATTGGATGATGCTTTAAGAGATCTAGACTTGGGAGTAGACATCATATATCGCATAGATGGAAAATAGTTCAACCGTCGTTAACTCTGAGCAAAAACCAAAGTTAAATCACACACAATCAAGGATCTCCTTTTGCTGATGACTGTGCCCTATATGCCAACCTGAGGCTGATCTACGATGTATTATAGACAGATTCCCCAAAGCCTGTACCAACTTTTGGCTTACTATTAACACAGAGAAAACTGAAGGCATGCTACAACCAGCACCTGGGAAAAGCTATCTCGAGCCCCACATAAAGGTAAATGGCGTAAAACTGAACGTTTTGAATAGATTCACATACGTAGATAGTACATTATCACAAAATACCAACGTTGATGATGAAGTATATACAAGGATCGCCAAAGCAAGCAGTACTTTCGGCAGATTGTACGCAAATGTTTGTCGTAGAAATGGCATCAACCTACAGACTATGCTGAAAGTTTACAGAGCAGTGGTACTTCCAGTGCTGTTATATATTAGTGAAACATGGACTGTGTATAGACGTCATGTGAAAAAAATGTGATCACTTTCACACAATTTGTCTCAGAAAAGTTATGAACATCAGATGGCAAGACAAGATTCCATATACCACTGTCCTTGATAGAGCTAGTATCCCCAGCATTGACACTATCCTGATGCAGTCACAGATTCGTCACAGTCTGCCAAAGATACTTCTCTATAGTGAGCTGGAGAAGGGTACACGATCTCAAGGTGGCCAAAACAACGCTACAAGGACTCGTTAAAGACCTCACTGAGAACCTTTAAAATAGACCAAAATAAATGGAAAGAACTTGAAAAAAAAGATCTACATGGCGTTCTACAATAAAAAAAAGAGTTATCCTCTTGTGAAAAGAGGAGAAATACAGTAGCTCAACAGCGGAGAGTAGCTAGAAAGTTACGGATAGACCAAGATCCGTCTAGAGTGGTCATTCCATGTCCGAACTGCCCCAGGACATTTACAGCTCGAATATGGCTATTAGCCATTTACAAACTCATAATCAAGGACATAACTCTAATTTTGAAAAGTCAAAAGTGGACGTAACAAATGGTCATCATCACTTGTGATGGACGAACAACATGTAGATATATATGTACTGAAAATCTACCTTCGCGGGAGTCATTTCTAAAATGATGCAGACGTTGAATGTGAAGTGGAAGTTCTGGTAGAAAAAACAGAGCACACAGTTCTATGCAGCAGGTTTGGGAGGGCAGATAAAATGATGTGATAGTTGCATTAATGTTGGTAGTAATTATGTTGTAAAATAAATGAGACAATGAAGGTTTAAAAATAATCGGTTACCAAGTTGTTATCGTCTCTATTTGTCACAGCTATTTGTGACTTACTTATTAACTTGACCTCATATATTGTATCAGAGATATTATAAACATATATATATAAATATATTTATATATATACATAGCCCCTATATACACGAGTATATATTATATATATATATATATATATATATATATATATATATATATATATATATATATATATATATATATATATATATATATATATGTATGTATATATAAAACCTAGTACAAAATAATGTACTGAGTAATTTTTCTTCGCAAGGGAAACATTCTCAAGTCGATTAAGTATCAATATTTATGTGGTTTTGTTTAATTTCAAGGTTATTAGTTTCTTGAAAAAGATCCCGATTGGGCTGATACTTGGAAAATTGTCCTATTTTATTTTATTATTTTTTTTAATATACTTTTGTATATATTTTTATCTATAGTTAGTTTTTTCTAGTAACCTAGTTAATTTATTTTACATTACCAAATCCAATCAGGAGTTAGCCAATGGTGTGTCCTATCTCCTCTAATTTTTATAACGTATATCGACCACATCTGTAAACTAACAAGTATCAGAAAAGAAAATAGCATGAACGACAAATTGAACGAACTACTCTGTGCAGACGACCAAGTACTAATCGCGACATCAGAAGAAATACTGCATTAACAATATGAACAGACTCCACACAACATGTCAAAAATTAAACATGAAGATTAATATTCATAAGACCGAAATAATGGCAATAGCAAAGAAAGAAAGAATCGTGATAAATTGAGAAATTGTAATCTCCATGGATATTAAACACCTTAAACATTTATTTATTTAGGAAGCATTATATCGAGTAAAGGAAAAACAGTAGAGATACAAAATAGATGCAACAAAACATACCAGATCCCAGGTCCTTGCTATGTTAAGGGTTTCATTTTCATTATTATTATTTTTGGGTCCCGACAACACACGAGCAAGTGCTATACTTGCAGCTCTATCTGGAATATTCTCGGATCCATACACATTTCACTATGGGTCTGCTTCTACAAACACGGTCCATGCATATTGATTGGGCAAACTGCCTGTTGACAAAATCTAATCGTTTCCTGTATGTAAATCTGCAATCAACTCGAGTGCTAGCTTCCAGCTGTGTAAACCTGTTACTACGATTTACATAACTGTTTTTTCGTCTTCGTTCTTGTGTGTGTGTGTGTGTGTATGTGTGGTGTGTGTATGTGTGCACATTATTGTGTCTAACCACTGAATGTATTTATTTCTTGCAATTATCTTAACAATCTATATGTGATATTGCAAGTAATGTTCTACTAACGTACTTAAAGATCTATGTGTGATCTTACAACTAATGTTCTACTAACGTACTTAACGATCTATGTATGATCTTACAACTAATGTTCTACTACCGTACTTAAAGATCTATGTGTGATCTTACAACTAATTTTCTACTACCGTACTTAAAGATCTATGTGTGATCTTACAACTAATGTTCTACTAACGTACTTAAAGATCTATGTGTGATCTTACAACTAATTTTCTACTAACGTAATTGTTATGTGTAAATGTATTTGTGATATATACAATTGCTTTGAAATTCTCTCAGCTTTTATCATTCATCTTTCGTACCATTCAGGGTCATCATTTCTGCTTATATTTTGCCTATATCATATCACATTTTCTCACTCATCTTCTGTTTCTTGTTCGTTCATTCATATCGCCATATTGATATATTGTATACTGTCTCAGGTCTGTCTCATTCTGGAAGTATCGCTATACATTTATGTCTTACAGGTAGGTCAAGGTAACTGCCACATCCTTGCTCAGCTCCATTCATGATGACAGTCAGAGCACGTTCCCTATTGTGGTTCAATTTAAGACTCCAAACAAAACAGTTAAAAGTAAGAAGTGTTCTTCCTTATCTTAGCATCGACATCCTCAAAGATTGTGTTGAACAGTCGACGATAGCTACGCTCATATAAATGGATATGTTAATCATACACTGGGCATATTTCCCAGAAATGTTCTTAAGACATTCAGAGATAACTATACAATTATACTACAGCATTAGCAATTCTAACAAGTTGAACATATCCAATCTAAGTATGTTGTGTCTCTTGTCACCATCAATTTTCTTATTTGTATTGTCATTGTATTTCAGTCACCCACTGAATACGGGTGTGCGGGCCATTGAAGAAAATACAACGGCGACAAAACGCATTTTCATTCTCTGGACTACATCCTGCTGGAAATCTTGTAGGACTTTTGTCCTGCTATAAGAGAGAACCAGCAGGGGTTTACGAATGAACGCTGAAGATGAAGAAGAGTATTTCTTTTAGTGTCAGTTCTACTATTTCTCTCCGTGTTATATTCTATTTTCCATGTTTTCAGTTCTACTGTTTCTCTCCGTGTCGTATTAGATCTTCCATGTTCTGTTCTACTATTTCTCTCCGTGTTATATTCTATTTTCCATGTTCTGTTCTACTATTTCTCTCCGTGTTATATTCTATTTTCCATGTTTTCAGTTCTACTGTTTCTCTCCGTGTCGTATTAGATCTTCCATGTTCTGTTCTACTATTTCTCTCCGTGTTATATTCTATTTTCCATGTTCTGTTCTACTATTTCTCTCCGTGTTATATTCTATTTTCCATGTTCTGTTGCACTGTTTCACTCCGTGTCGTATTAGATCTTCCATGTTCAGTTCTACTATTTCTCTCCGTGTTATATTCTATTTTGCATGTTCAGTTATACTATTTCTCTCCGTGTTATATTCTATTTTCCATGTTTTCAGTTCTACTGTTTCTCTCCGTGTCGTATTATTTTCCATGTTCTGTTCTACTATTTCTCTCCGTGTTATATTCTATTTTCCATGTTCTGTTCTACTATTTCTCTCCGTGTTATATTCTATTTTCCACTGTTTAACTCCGTGTCGTATTAGATCTTCCATGTTCTTCTCCGCTATTTTTCTCCGTGTTGTTTTCTATCTTGTACATTCTGTTTCACTATTTCTCTTCACGTTGTATTAGATCTTCTATGTTTTGTTCCAGTGTTTACCTACGTATTTTGTTTGATCCTTTATATTACTGATTATTATTACTGATTATTATTACTGATATTTTATATTACTTCTTCTTCTTCTGAGTTCAGCATCTGTGGTCATGCTATACAGTCCTGTCGTCAAGACGAAGTCCACTGTCTTCTCTAGGTCAGAGCGGCTGCCCCATAGCTTTTGCCTCAAGTCTATATCCTCTGGCAAGGTCTGTTGTCTCTGCTCTTTGTATGTTGGGCAGTCCTGAAGTATGTGTTCCGGGGTCTGGTTTCCGGATCCACATGGACATTCATCTGTGTATCAGATCCTCAATCGGTAAACGTGACCCAACAGTCTGCAGTGGTCTGTTCTAAAGGCGAAATATTGTGGTCTGTCGATATCTTTGGAGGAGATGTATTGCATCATGTTTGCATTTTTATATTACTGATATATTGTTAGATCTTATTGTTACATGTTGATTTCCGTG
Source organism: Meghimatium bilineatum (assembly GCA_034231615.1). Classification (NCBI taxonomy): domain Eukaryota; kingdom Metazoa; phylum Mollusca; class Gastropoda; order Stylommatophora; family Philomycidae; genus Meghimatium; species Meghimatium bilineatum. The sequence goes on from CM067299.1 coordinate 47,627,689, forward strand.
TTGAATTATGTATTTTTGTGTTATGTTCCACTATTTCCCTCCGTCTTGTAACTTCTATGATTTCTGCAACTATGTCCTTCCGTTCTGTATTAAATCTTCTATGTTCTGTTCAAGTGATTCCGTGCTGTATTAGATCTTATTCGCTCTGTTCCACTGTTTACTTTCTTATTGTATTAGATCTTCTATGTACTGTTAAGCTATTTCCTTCGGTGCTGTTACATCTTCTATGCTCTGTTCGAGTGCTTCTCTCCGTGCCGTGTTACATCTTCTTTGCTTTGTTCCAGTGCTTCATTCCGTGCTGTATTAGATATATGTTCTGTTCCACTATTTCTAACGTGATGTAGTAGATTTTCTTTGTTCTTTTTCACTAATTACCTCCGTATTTTATGTTCTGTTACGGTTTTTCCAAGCACATTTTTTATAGATCTTCTATGCTATGATACACTGTTTACTACCGTATTGTATTAGATCTAATATGTTCTATTGCACTATTTTCCTCCGTGTTGTATTTTCTATATTGTTGTATTAGATCTTCTGTTTCCCCAAGTGTTGGTGTTAGTGCATATCTAGAGTTAGCAAGTGAATTATTTCCCACGTGCAACATATGCTCAATTTTCTTCTACATAGATTATCAGACTCATGCAAATTAACAAGATGCAGTCAGGAGGACCGAGGTTATCAGGGTTTATACCTTGGCAGAAATATCTGTACTTTCAGTCAACTGCATCTGATTTCAGAGTGACTACAGTCATCCCTCAGTTATCGCGGCTAATAGGGACCAGAACAGGCCGCGATAAGTGAAAAACCGCGAAGTAGTGTCATGCTCTCATTTTTAACAAACGTAAATTTGTGTGTGTGTATATAATATCAATAAGTGTAAATGAAACCATATAAGTGCATATGTTATCATTAGAACACTAAAGAATAGTTTCAAACATGTAAATAAAATATTAATAGTATAAATAACATACATAAAATAATGTATAAATAATATAAATATGCTACGTGTGTGTGTAACATACGTAGATGTAACTAATGTGTACATACTGTAAATGTGTTTTTAGGAAATCCGCGATTTACCGAGGCCGCGATAAAATGAACCGCGAAGTAGCGAGGGATGATTGTACTGGTTTATTTTTTACGCGTTGTTGGATTTTTACAGCCAACACCATCCCAAACATCATAGTTTCCTTTTCCGAACTTATTGCAGGTCAAGTATCGCTACTATTTACTTCCCTATGCAGCCCCTGCAACACAGATTCAGTATTATATAGCACATGTCCATGTATATGTATCTATGCCATATAAAATATATTGCGCAAGAATTTCTAGTGCTGTGTGATAACCCTGAATGATAATCTGAACTAGTTATATATAACATCTGTAAGTCGGATCAGATATTTTATATCGCGCTTGTTATTCTATTTTATTATGACAACCCTGTTCCACCTCTGTAGAATGAATGTGTTCAATGAAGTTGAGTCAGCCTCATATTTCTTCTCGTTCTTTCATCAATATGTACTCCTCATAGCTATCAAACATGTATCAATAAGGTATGATTCACTCACATCTAAAACAACTGACACAATATGTATAGTGTTTCTGCCTAGTCATTTCGTTAAATTTTTTTATGAATCCTGTAAATACTGACGACATATATAATAAACCATCTGCAGTTATGAAATTACTTCTTTGTTGCAGTTTGCAAGACGTATAGTTATGTGGTTCCTTACGTGTGGTCTTTGCTGAAATTTTGGTCTATGTGCATGTCTCACCATTTTGTATGCATGCATCCAATCCCATGACAATCTGCAATCATTTCAAAGTCTCAATGTTGGATGCCTAGTGACTACACATCCCATATGACTGTATAACTTCGATACTGCGAATCATCATTTGGAAGTCTTAATGTCAAGTGTTTAGTTTTATATATTATAACCAGGATATTGGAAGAAAAAAATGTTTCTGTATCAGCAGATACACACGATAACTGACCGTGTATTTACACGAGAACAGTTTGCTGACAGCAGGTAACTTCGTTTAAGGTAACGTAATTGTCAGAAATGCAACTATCCACCAGTGACGCAGTTTATCATGCAAAGTTCAAGGTAAAAAGTTGATACATATTTGGTGCCTGGCGACAGATTGAAAGATGTGAAGGCTAGGGAAGACCACCCACATTAAATGCATGACAGAAATAGTTATACTAGGCCTATAGGCCTATATAACGTGCACCATAACTTATAGAACAGGGTAGGTCTACTTTATTCCCTCACATATTTACATACAAATTCGTGCTGGTTACATAAAGCAAACAAAAATCAATAAGCAAACAAAGAAACGAACAAGCAATCAAATCTCTACTCAAATATTTTGAAGTCTAGACTGTAATCTATGTTTGTAAATCATCAGAAGAGTTTCTCCACAAATTTAACTCTGTCATTTATTTATCTGCAAATACATTCGCCGAGCTCCACAGTTTGTCAGCTCGATCTCTGTCTCCCACATCCGCATGTCTGGGTGCGACAGTTACAGTTATTTTTTCCGGTACTAGATCATGTTTCTGACACAAATACTAACGACTGGCATATTCTATATCGCTATCGTGACTATGTGTGGCGCATGGCCGAGAGGTTAGAACGCTAGTCTCACACGAGTGAAGTCTAGAGTTCGATCCCCGGTAAGGACTGGATTTTTTTCTGTCGGAGGGTAAATTAAAAAACTCACCCTGTACATGACGTGGCGACAGCAAGAGCATTCGGCCTTTATCACATAGCTATTCAATCCCCTCCCTGCAACGCCTGAACTGGTATTGACAGTGTTTTTTTTTTTTTTTTTTTTTTTTTTTTTTTTTTGTTTGTTTTTTTTTTTTGACAGCTATCGTGACTCACATTTTCATATAATCTTAGCACATAGTGGTAATACATAGAATATGTCGTCACTACTAGGGAAATGCATCAATATAGCGGCACCGAATCGTCTTCCAACTCAAGTTTTTCGGTACGTAACCAACCACACCCCCCCCCCCAACAAAAATAAAAATCTCCAAAAACATGTGATCCTGTCATGACTTTCAACCTCTGTTACTCAAGCCACTGAGAACGGACCAACCGAGACAAGATCCGATAAAATATTAAAAAAATTAAAATACACAAACGACAACCTATATTGTGTCTCTATATTGTGTTAAAAAATTTTTTAAGCACAAAATCGAAATTCACAAACTTCAACCACAACCGTGTCGCACAGTATTTGTTAACCCACGATGCAAATTTAAGACATAATTATTTCACTCATACTTTGCAAAAAATCTGGACATAATTGTAACATACAATCTTGAGAAAGATCTTGGCACATTTTTAGGATACAATCGAGTCACACAATCATGGCGTACATTTGTAACAGACACTGAGCACACAAATACGACAAAGAAATTCGAAATATTATCCTAACAGTGACAAAGAATGTGACACAGATTTTCCACAGCAAAATGTGACACCGAATGTCTACATAGAAATGTGACACAGAATATCGACTTATGAAATAGATACTACGAAATCTCAGACAGCTATGATCCTGCAAAACTTCAATTACATTTCAATTAAATATGTGACAGTTAAATTTGAAACAGAAATGTTAAAGTTAATGTCGACACAGAAATGTGACAGGTATAGTTGACCCTAGAAATGTGACAGTTAAAATTGACACAGAAAGATGCCACTGCAAAAGTAATAATTTCCATCAATTGTAAACACAATCTAGTTCGTATCACGCTGCTTAATATTGTTTGTTAAAGGATTTCTTGTTCTAGTATTCAGTAACTATAAATTCCGGATTTGTGCACACAACTTACCCCCTTGTGATTATCATAAACAACCCTTTCTCTTCTTTTCATGAATAATGAAGACTCGCAATGAAGAAAGCGTCACTCTTATTTTAGAGTCCTCTCGACTGACTCGGTCTTTCTACACTGCATTTCCTCATCTCTGATGAAGCTACTTCATTCTGTAAGCAGCTCATGTGTGAAATTGAATAGACTTGTTAGGCAGATTTCTCGGAATACATAAACACTACAAGAAATACGTTTGAGAAATCTAATATCGGGAATCAAGTAACTGCGAGTATTAGCAGGAAAAATAAGGAAATATATTAATATCGTATACAGTAGACTCTTTAGTTCTCCGGTACATATCATCAATTAACGATTGTACTAGATTATCGAATTCGCTGAATTTCTGAAAGGTTGTCTAAGAAAACCTACATTGAAATAATATACACTATTGTATACTAGACTTTTAAAACAATATAGACTATTGCATACTGGATTTCTTAAACAGTATAGTCTATCGTATATTGTACTTTTAAAACAATATAGACTAGGGCCTATTGTTTACTATGCTTTTAAAACTATGAAAACCCTAGACATATACGGAATCAAGGGACAGCTACTACACAACATCAAAGCTTTATACAAAAAAAGCCGAAGCAAGGTGAGAGGAACAGATGGAGTATCAGAACCATTCACAACACAAACAGGAGTCAGACAAGGATGTGTGTTGTCGCTTATTCTATTCAACGTCTACATAGATATAATTATAAAGGAAACGCAACATGAGATATATAAGTAAACAATAGAGAATGAACAACTTAACAAACTCAATGAACAGCTTTTCGCTAACGATCAAATTATCATATATGATGACGAAGACAAACTTCAAACTCACATCAACTCACTATCAAGAATATGTAATAAATGAAACATGCTGATGAATACACAAAAGAATTAAACTATGCAAATAGCGAGATCAACATAACACATAAACATCAAAATAGAGAACACACAAATAAAACACGTCCAAGAGTTTAAGTACCTAGGAAGTATATTCACAGAAGATGGACGACTCGACATAGAGATAGAAACAAGATGTCAAAAGGCAAATGCTGTGACATACCAGCTGTTACCTTTGCTATTGCACCCAAAAATCAACACGGAAGTAAAGAAACAAATGTTTATGAGCATTTTTATACCAACACTATACTACCGGTGCCAGATGTGGCAACTGACATGTACGCATAAGAGCAAGATCGAAACTTGCGAAATGAAATGTCTAAGGAATGCTATTGGAGTCACCAGACTCGTCAAAATGCGCAGTGAGAACATCAGAAAAATAACAGAGCACAGCATGCATAAAAAAAAATACAGAGAAAAATCAGATAAAATTGTTTGGACATCTTATGGGGCTGAACGATCAAGTCCCCATAAGAGCTTATAAGAAGATGGAATCAGGATACAGAGCCAAGGACATACCTAGGAAAAGGTGGTTAGACAACATCAAGATCTTCCTTAATAAACATGACTCCACCTCAACCAGAGCAACACACATGGCTTTGGAACGCAGACTACAACTCCTTCACAAACCTCTACGTTCAACGGCAAGTGTTTAAACTACTACAACACCACTTGGGGATAGACAATAGACTTCTAAAACAATATAGACTAATGCATACTACACTTGTAAAACAATTATAGACTATTGTATTCCGGTTTTTTTAACAGTATAGTCAATTTTATATTGTACTTTTAAACAGTATAGTCTATTTTATATGGTACTTTTTAAAAGTATAGTCAATTTTATATTGTACTTTTAAACAGTATAGTCTATTTTATAAGTACTTTTTAAAAGTATAGTCTATTTTATATTGTACTTTTAAACAGTATAGTCTATTTTATATTGTACTTTTAAACAGTATAGACTTTTGTATACCTGGTTATTTAATGGTAAAGTCTATTGCATACTATACTTTTAAAACAATTTATGACTTTTGTTGTATACCGGGTTATTTAACGGTACAGTTTATTGTATACTATACTTTTCAAACAATATAGACGTTCGTATACCTGGTTATTTAATGGTACAGTCTTTAGTCTATTGCATACTATACTTTTAAAACAATTTTGATTTTTGTATACCGGGTTATTTAACGGCACAGTCTATTGTATACTATACTTTTAAAACAATATAGATTATTGTATATTAGACTTTAACAAAATATAGACTATTGTATCAATCAGTCAAGTGCCATGCCGAGTGGCGTAGGCGATAATGCTTCACTATGGGTATATTACATCCCGCTCTCTTGTGTCGTTAGTAAGTGCAGTCGGTGACTTATTTTTGTGCCATAGTGACAATCCATCCAGAAATGTATCTCTTTGTCTGCATCTGTCCCTTCTCCCCTTGATCTCTCCGGTGGTTACTAAATGTTCAAGTTTCACTTTCCTCACCACATGCCCTAAAAATATTGATTGCTTCTCACTTTTGCTAAAAGTTTTCGTTTTACTCCAGCATCTCTGAGAACTTCAAGATTCGTTTTCTTCGCTCTCCATGAAATTTTCATCCTTCTTACAAACCACATCTCAGTTGCCTACAGCTTAACCCCGGGCACTTTTGCTTCTTGTCCATGCTTCACTTCTATAAATACCGATTGGCTCAGAATAACATCCTAGCACTTGAACTTTTGTGTGCATTGATATTGCTCCATTACGTAGAATGTTTCTCAGTTTTTGAAATGTTGATTTCGGCTATGTTATCCTGTTCTTGATCTCATTGGAGCACCTGCCATCTGATGTTAACATTTTTGACTATTACTATTGACAGTATTATATGTGCTATTGACTAATATGGTGACTACTGTATACTAGATTTTTAAAAATATAGACCATTATACATTGTACAATTAAAACGAAACGGCAAAATAAATCACGAATATTAGCATGTGGAGACCCGTTGTGTCATACTCTCCAAAAACCCTATTGACATCGAAGAGGTTTTATATGTGTGTTACGTATCGTCCTTCATGCAATAATTTGCACACGTTTCACGATGGCGTAGATAGGAGATACGGGTAAGAGTCTTGGAGACCCATTCTGTCAACACTTGCACGAAAACCGGTCCAGAATTCCTGTAGCTGACCATTGCAACGGCGCAGACCATGGAAATTCCTGTTCTGCACAGGTGACTGCGATTCACTCTTGCTCCTCTAATGACCCGATGTACACACGAGAACAGATATATCTACCAGTTTGGCTCACTAGAGCCCTTTGAGGTTTACATGCGTCATTCGTATGGCTAGATATCCTGTTATATTCTGTAATTTTCCAGTGGGATTTGCGGCTAACCGGTGATATTCTGTCAGCTTTCTATTTGATTTGAATCATTTCTATTCTTTTAGATTTTCCATCACGTATACTCTACCAGACAGATACCATATATATATATATATATATATATATATATATATATATATATATATATATATATATATATATATATATATATATATATATATATATATATATATATGTGAATGTATATGTAATCATTGATATAAATATATAATGGTATGCATATATATGTGTGTGTGTATCTTTATGTGCATTAATGTATTTATATGTACATATTGGAATGGATGAAATGAAAAGTATAAAAAGAGACATGTAAAGTAAGGAGTGTGAAAGAATGAAAGAATGTAGGTGATGACACACAAATATATATTTATAGATATGTATACAGTTTAGTATAATTATGTGTTTGAATATATGTATACAGTTCAGTATAATTATGTGTTTGAATATATGTATACAGTTCAGTATAATTATGTGTTTGAATATATGTATATAACTGAGTTTATTTATACTAGTCTAGAAGTGTGAAAGTGCATACATGCATGTAATCATGAGGAACGGAAGAAATGTAAAAGAATAAAAGGATAACAATTAATTCATTTAACACAATAACAGGATACGACTGTGTAATATCAATATGGATGTACATGTATTAATAATATATTGTTTAAATATATAATTATATATATGTATTTATATATATATTGAAACGATATTTTAATTATAGATAATTATTCCACATATTTTCTAGACAAACGTTTATCACTACAAGAAAGATTGAAGACGAGTCACTTCCTGATCGTTGACGTGAAGCATTCACTTAATCTAGTTTAACATTCACGATACATTCTCTTGTAGGATTCCACTAACCTCGTTCTATTGTTATCCATCAATGTTGCGTAAAATTCAAACGAGCACCGCTATTGCATATGACTAAAAAATGATTGCGCCTCTGTTTTTCAATTACAATGAGATGCGATTGTAAAAGCAACTGTATTTACTATTTCGTGTATTTATTTCTGGTTCGTTCTCGTTTCTCTATTGGACCGTAACTTGGAAAAAAATGTTTATGTTGTTTTTTTGTTATTTCTCATTGTCACTATATGTGTTACAGAAAACCTTAGTAGATGACATACCGTTCTATTGAGACTCTCTTATGGAAGCTTTGTAGCATGTCATCTATACAATTATAGAGCCCATCTGAGTAGAAGGCTTCTTTAACAGGCATTGCACTAAGCAGAAAACTTAGTGTGTGAAAGTGCATGTCTCCTGGTCATGAAAGAAAGCTCAGAAAAATCACCCCACTGCACATAGGAAATAAGAGCTATTCGCTCGCAATTCCTGTGGTGTTCAAACAAACAGTTGTGGTATTTATTAGTTATTTTTGTAATCAGAGACAGTAATATTATTTCATGTGCGTTATTGATACTACTAGATAGAAGTTTCCAAAATCTACACCACACTGCTACATTTGGTGCTGTCGAAAAAAACAACATATGCAACGAAATGAATCATCATTAGGTCTAGAATCTACTCCTTTAAATTAGTACTTTTCAGGGCTAATTACTTAATACAATATCCCAGGTCAAATCAAGTAGTTCCCTACATGACAGCTCAGGTCACTAGTCTACACTATAGGCCCTGATATAACCAAAAAGGACTATCATTCAAGGTTGTACAAGGCGTGTCTCGAATTACCACTACGAATCCTCCAATAAGTAAACAAAAACAAACATAAAAGAAGAGCAAGAGTGCGGATAGATAGTTACAATAGCAAGATTGTCCTACTGCTTCGTGGTGGTAGAGGTATTGTCCGCCAGGCTGTTTCTACCACGTGAAACGAAAGAAGTAGCAATTAAGCTGATGGCTTGTTATTATGGTGTGCGGAAGAACATGCAACAGTGAAAATCAAACAGGTACAGAGAGCTATAGATATATTAACCGGCAAAGCTTGCAATAGGGCAGTGCGATTATTACATTTTAATTAGCTTCGCTATGTGAAAGTCAATAGTGTCATTCTTGCTCGTCTTGTATGTTACGTATGTAGTCTTAATGAAGGCCTTTTGGGCGAAACGTCGATTTGTGTATGCTATTATGTGTGTTTCTAGTTAGTAGCAACACTTCATTACTCTGTTTAAAGCTTTTCCTGTTGGATTTCAGTTGTGTTCAGTGAGTATACAAAATCGATCCGCATGGGAAAACAGATCGTGTTTCAACATCAACATTGTGCAGCGCAAATCTCTTTACTCCTTCACCAAAACAAAAAACTGGTGACATCAATATGGTACGCTCATGAAAGAAAACAATCAACCAACATATCTAGGACAATATATGACAACATCACATATGACAATACGCTTCTTCTTCTGTGTTCGTTCTCAAACTCCTGCAGATTAATAGGATGTAGACCGGAGAAACAAATGCGTTGTGTCATCGTTTACAAATTGACTTCCATGGCTTCGATCTGACACATCCAACTTCAGCTTCATTTCTTGATTACTTGACCAACTATGAGATGGTGCAGTCAACTGCACCAGCAATACCTCTTTAGTGAACTCTTACGACGTACATGACGGTAACAGTGTCACTGTTTTGTGTTTTCCTTTCGGACCCAGCATCACACAAACATGAAAACAGTGCACGGATATAACACCAGTAAAACAGCAATACTGGCTGGGTGAAAGTTTGCCATCCGGAGAGAATCAAATGGAACCACATGGAGATTAAATGGGAAAATACTTAGTAAAGTTTACCAGAAAGGTATACAACTACACCTGGAATATTAGCTAACATCAAGGTGTCTAGTGTCAAACATCACATTGCATAAGCTAGATAGTATGCAAAGCCAGGAGCTTTAAGCATGTGACAAAAAATTCATCACCCATATGCTAGATGGAGAAATTGGTTTTGGCACAAATACTTAGTGAAGGCAGAGACAATGCTAATACAAGCTAAGTAACAGCTGGAAAATAGAAAGACGTATCCTGTGCAAGCAGGACAAGAGGATCACATTAGTCTATACCAGCAGGACAAGAGATGAATATTAGTCTGTACCAGAAAAACAAGAGAAGCACATACGTTTGTTCTAGCAGGACAAAGGAAGCACATCAGCCTGTACCAACAGGTCAGGAGAGCACATAGATATATTAGCAGGACAAGAACACCAGTGTCTAGTATTTGCACTAGATATCTACACGAGCCTGTGCCTATAAGACAAGAGAAATATGTTATGTATATGTTGGACAAGATAATTACAGTTGCAACTATAACTACCAGTTTGACAATTGAAACACAATGTTCCGTCCAGTAAGACAAGAAAATAAAATCCTCACTTGCCAGTATGATACGGATAATAAAACATCTAGTATCAACTAATGTAGAGGTGCTGAAAGAGTCAAATGCGAAACGGACCTTAATCAATAATATAAGAAAAAGGCAATCTTTTTTTTGGCCACTTCATGAGACAGGCAGGTTTGGAGAACATAGTCACAGCAGGCAAAATTGAAGGCAACAGAGACATAGGGCGACAACGTGAGAAAATATTAGACAGTTTGACAACCTGGCACGGTAGGGGAACAACAACGACCTTGATACGTAATACTATGGACAGAGAACTGTGGAGAGCCATGAGAGGCATGGAACCTAATGATGATGATGAGTATCAATATAATATGAGAGGCAGTTGTCCGTACCAGTAAAGCAAGAGAACCACAGGTACAAATGAAGCAAAGGTTTAATCATAGTGAAGCTATTTAGTTAGTCGTCGGATCATCATCACTGCAAACTGGCTACCTCCATAGTTGCTCCGATCTCTCCCTGAGTGTAACCACCATTACATTTGTGCTGACAGTACCTTTCCTATGCTGGTTGACCATCATTATTCTGCGCCCTCCAAAATTTTCACTTCAACAAAACTGCATTTCAATCCCTGATCTTTAATCCTAGCCATTGAAAAGGAATCCTCATCCACATTAGTCTCACTCTCGCGTGTTATATCTCTTAAGGAGTTCAAAACGTCAGCGCGACCCATTGCCCCATCGCCCTGTGGCACAATCGCGCATGATGCCAGTTTTCCACTCTTTCATTGTCTCGAACACCCACATGACCAGCAGGAAAATAAATATAACCACTTTCAGCTTTGCCATTCTCAAGGCCTCAATCAACTGTTCGCGAACGAGACCCACTTGTACCTTCTTAATCATACTCATAGAGTCATTCAAGATTCAGACCCGTGTTACCTTCTGTGTACATACCCACTCTAATGCCCTGGTCACCGCCATAGTCTCCATGGTTTTACTACTCGTAGTGACCGCAAAGCACCACTTTCCTCCCTGATCGTTTTACCTGCGCGCTGAGCTGTGAAGGTCCAAGCACTGCGAACATGCCGAATCACAGATCCATCAGTGTATATAATCACATCCCCCTCTGTGGTATTCTCACTGACCGAAGTCTGCACTTCTTTCTCCACAACTGTGAGACACCATTCTCTGCATTTCCTGCTAAGTGATATTACTATTCTCAAACAAGTTTCGAATTCTGTGGCTAGAATTATCCATTGCGCATCTGCTGCCACATCCTGCAATCTGCACAAGCTTTGTATGACATCCTCAGCACGTACCATCCACGACCTCCCTCTCTTGAGTCTGCTGCCCTTAATTTTCTGTATTTCGGAATGCAACGGGTGTTCCTTATCTGCATATATTTGAAGGTACGCCCGTGCACGGCAATACTGTAATCTGTGTTCAGCTGTTGGACAGTCAAGTAGGTATCACATAGCTCTTGTCGATGTGTCTATTGTGCATCCCAGTATGATACGCATTGCTGCATTATGGATTCTATCCAGTCTTTCGATCTGAGTTTGACTAAGAGTCAGAATTGCAAGTGCATATTCCACCACAGCCACAACCAAATCCTGGTACAAAAGAAATAACAACCTCTGCTCACACTGCGCAGAAGCCATAACCTTCATTGCTGCAAAGCCTTTGTCTACCCTTATGAAAACGTTCTCAACATGTTCCCTGAAACCCAGACTTCTGTCAAAAAACACATCCAGATATCTAATTGTGCTAGTTCTTTCTAATCCTTTTCCGGGACAACGAAACTTGTAGCATGGTTGTCTTTACCATGTGATTGTTCAAGGAAAACTACGCCACGAATGCCTTAGAAGGATTAACCACTGCTCCGGTATCTCGACACTAATTTGTCAGTCTGTCCAGTTCCATCTGTAGTGAAGATTTTTTGCATCAAAATCACGAAGACAGCTTATGTACATATGGGTGTATTGTACATATTTTGAGAAAAACAAGTCATGTAACATTCTTGCAATGTTTTATCCAGTAAAGTCACATAATTGACTGGATATCATGACTTTCAACGTTTGATTTTGTCAGATTTGTTTTCATGACCTGTCGAATGTGAGCTTGACGATCTGTATTAACAGTTCGAGTGTGCAATTATTTCTCATCGATTGTCATTGTTAGGGTTTATTGACTTCAGTTCACTGGGCAGAAAAGTCAACACAATTATTGAGTTGTCACATCAAACCTGGAAACTTTCTTCTATGTTTCCAAGTAAGATTAGTGGCTGAAATTACTAGACTAAATATCACAAGAAGTTGAGGGGAAGGGAAGCTGATAGTTGTACCTCGCCCATCTCCATTAACGTATTCATGAATACTAACATAGTCATGTCCGTATTTTATTCGTGTCATAAATGGGAGCAGAATATCGCAATATATAACTAAGAAGAGAGAGGCTACCATCATCATCAAGTGCCGTCTCCGAAACGAAGGCTGGCTTCAACAGACCTCTAACGTCCCCTGTCTCTTGTTTTTGGTGGTGTGCTCTGTTAGAGTGTAACCTGTCCACCTTATGACGCTACTCTCCCAATTGATGTTACTATTTACCTACCTCTTGCTTGCCTCTCTTTAACTTTACCCTAAAGTAAGGTACTCAACAAGGTGTTATGTCTTTTAATGTGTTCAAAATATTTTATTTGCTTGATCTTTATTTCCTTTGATAATTCTTTCTTCATATTAAATGTTCTTAGAACCTCTTTGTTTGTTGTCTTCTCTTTCCATTACACTCTCCTTTTTCTTCTATTAAAAAAAAAGTAAAGTAACCTATAGCATTTATTAAAGCCGTAGGGGTGTGATATGTTAGTGATCTCTATGATGGCGGTAACCATCTCCTCTCCCTCGCAGTCTTTATTTCCCCAATTAATCCGGTACCCATTTAAGGCTGGGTCGACCCGGGAGCTGTTGCGATCTGAAAAACATTTCCGTCTCAACTGGGGAATGAACCCAGGACCACTCATATGCGAAGCTAGTGAGACCACTAATAACCACTGCGCTAATGCGGCTTCTCCTATTTACCGACATATCAAAGGCATCAATTCTGTCTTCTAATTGTTTGTTTATTGTTCATGTTTCTGAGTTATACATTAATATATAATAGATGTACCATTTTATAATTCTTGATTCTGTATTCTGTCTGTTAGTATAGGTAAAAACGTGTTCTGTCTGCTAGCATATGTCTAGATGTGTTCTTTCTGTTAGTAGCTGTTTAAACGTGTTTTGTCTGCTAGAGGATGTCTAGATGTGTTCTGTCTGTTAGAATATATCTAGATGTGTTCTGTCTGATAGCAGATGTTTAGATGTGATCTGTCTGTTAGCAGTTGTCAAGATGTCTAAGAGGTACAATCCGGACTCTGAAAAATCTGTTCCAGAGTGAACAGGGGGTATAACAAAGATCTTGAGTCCAGGGAAACCCGCATGTCTTGTCTTTTCTCTTGCTGTCTGCTTCCAATAACCTGAAGTGTTCTACTCTTGGAAAGTTTTACCACATGCACCTAGCTGACCATAGCAGGCTGAAAGCGAAGAGCTATTTTAATACTTACACTTAACTGACCATGTCAGGCTATGGGTCAAAAGCTGTTTTAATACATGCACTTAACTGACAATGTCAGGCTTAATATGGACTTAGCTGACCATGTCAGGCTGAAGTTAAAGAGTTGTTTTAATTCATAGACTTAATTACTATGTCAAACTGAAGGTCAAGAGATGTAGTAATACATGTACCTAGCTGACCATATCAGGCTGGAGGTACGCTTAGCTGACCATCAGACTGGAGATCTGAGAGATATCTTGAAACAATGTTTAAAACACTTTATCTGACCTCCACTGGAATGCTTAAACTCCACAGTATCAACAATCCTCTCCCCTATGCATCTTCTAGATGTTCGACATAACAGATCGTTATATGAGAAGTGACAAATGTCCATACCACAGTCCTGTCTTAACACCTTCCAGCGGTCAAATTAAGCAGGATTATCGATACACCATTTTTTATCGATGATAACCAACAATAGAATTGATAGTGTTCAGAGATCTGATTCTGGGTTGAAGACCGCTACCCCCACATACACCCTTCTCTATTTAGAAGTCTATTTCAAACACCCTTGATAGAAATAAACAAGAATATTCTCAGCGCGGATTTACGTTTATCTAGTCGCGAGTTGGTAGCAGGTTCTCATCTCCGCACTGCTCACACATTCGCACATCTGTCTGCTCACGTGCCTACAGATCTAGACAAGTATTGTCGACGCAGGACGTCCTGTATATAGCCCGCCCCGTGAACTCTTCCCAGTTTCAGCACTGACTCGGCACGCGCGGATCCTTCTTTTCTAAATATAACCAGAACCAGGGAGGGATTCCTTTAAAAAAAGTCATCCGTTTCTTGCCGGTGTGTCTAATGTACTCACCCAAGACAAATATATTTGCGCACTGGTTGTGACGACTTACCCTCACCCGACTCATGCGCTTGAACTTAGCCGAGGTATTTTCACGGCCTTACTTCAAACACACGTGAATATAAATAGCCAATTATACCACAATGTGTTAAGTGCTATATAGTACTAGGTAACGCACGATACATCTGTGTAAAGTGAGTTTTGCTTTGATAAGTTCAGGCTTAGAGTATTTCAAACTTTCTTGCATTGAACACAGTATTATAATTTTATATGCATATTTTCCCGTTCAACATTTTTGTATAACCGTGGAAGTTGACTACATTCTCGGATGTTATGTGCTTTAGAAATACATATTCTTCTCAGGTATTCTATTTTCTAAGATTACATATTCGTTTTGCTGCACGTTCTATTTTCTAAAATTATATATTTGTTTTACTGCAACTTATATTTTCTATTTTAGCCGCCTAGCACAGTGGTTAGCGCAGTGGCTTCGCATATGAGTGGTCCTGGGTTCATTCCGCAGTTGAGGCGGAAATGTTTTTCAGATCACATCGGCTCCCAGGTCGACCCAGCCTTAAATGGGTACTGGATTAATCCGGGAAGTAAAGACTGCGAGGGAGAGGAGATGGCTACCGCCCTCATTTGCAGAGCCTCTGAAATGTGAGATCGCTATCATGTCACACCCCTATGGCATTATTAAATGCTATGGGTTACTTTACTTTACTTTACTTTACTATTTTCTAAAATTATATATTCTATTACTTGAATTTCCGTCTTCTAAGATTATATTCAGTGTTTCTGAATGTTTTTACGGTGGACAAACCTGTATTTTTACCTTCCATATTCGTGCTGCTGAAAATTATATTGTCATGGTGCTTAAGTTATTTTATTGCGTTCGTTCTCAAACTCCCACGGAATCTCTTTTATGTTAGGTCAATGATTATACTAGACTTCCAGCAATTTGTAATCCAGAAAACAAGCTGAAGGTTCTATTTCTCAAGATTATATACTTGTATTGCTGGAAGTTCTATTTCTCAAGATTATATACTCGTGTTGCTGAAGGTTCTATTTCTCAAGATTATATACTTGTGTTGCTGGAAGTTCTATTTCTCAAGATTATATACTTGTGTTGCTGGAAGTTCTATTTCTCAAGATTATATACTTGTGTTGCTGGAAGTTCTATTTCTCAAGATTATATACTCGTGTTGCTGGAAGTTCTATTTCTCAAGATTATATACTCGTGTTGCTGGAAGTTCTATTTTCTAAGATTACCTATTTCCTGTTGTTTAAACTATGTTTTCTGTGATCATATCTCGTTTCCGAAAGCTTTATAATTTGATTTTCCTTTTATTTATTTGTTGCTCGTGATTCAAAGATTACGTATCCTTATATTTAAAATATTACATTGTTTTCGATTCATATTGTCAGATGTTCTTTTTCAAGGATTTGAAATGCATTTTCCCCCCGGTCTGAGTTATTACGATTAATATTCCTATATGTTCTACTGCCTAAGACATAAATGTTCTACCGTCTAAGACATAAGATTTTCTACTTTCTTGAACATAGATATTCAACTGTCTAAGTCCTTGATGTTCTACTGTCTATGTCCGTGATGTTCTACCGTCTAGGTCCTTGATGTTCTACCGTCTAGGTCCTTGATGTTCTACCGTCTAGGTCCTTGATATTACATTGTCTAGGACATAGATGTTCTACTGTCTAGGACATAGATGGTCTGCTGTCTAGGACACCGGTGTTCAACTGTCTAGGACCTTGATGTTCTACTGTCTATGGCATAAATGTTCTACTGTGTAGGACATAAATGTTCTACTGTCTAGGACATAAATGTTCTACTGTCTAGGATAAGTAAGTCATATTATCTGATGATGTTTTGTTAGGAATAATTCATGTGTTTGTCGTGTGTACTCCATCTAACATAGTTAAATGTTTCACAGAAAGGGCGCATACGTATTGACTTCACTGTACTTGGGTTACCTTATATGTACTGCGTCCCTCTCATCGAAGTGGCATGACACCTGCGGAGAGTGCCACCCATAGCACGTAACTCCTTAGCTTCAAGCAATAATCTTCCCGAGATCTCCCAAAAAATATTCACTTTATAAACAAGACATCGGGAGTGGAATTCGAACCCGCGACCTTTTGTGCACAAAACGAACGGCTTCACAACTGCGCCAGTGACATCCCCAATAATCTAAATATTTATACACCTGGATGTTCTATTTTATAGGATTAGGATTTTAGATTGTCGGATTTTCTATCTTCTAGGATTAGATATTCGCCACTTGACGGATGTTATCAAATCTGTAGTATCTTACGGTGTCTCAAAAACCTGAAAATCATCAAAACATTCAGACATGGATTTCTTTCTTCAAAATCTATTTACCTGACAGGTAAGCTGCATTACTTTCTTTAATTATCAACGTACACTTGTTTATTGTATATTTTAATACATACAATCCATAGTTCTTTGATATTTCAATTAAATGTGCATTTATTGTGCCCGAAGCTTCATATATTTCACAATTATCAGAGTCAATATTTACAAATAGTGGGAAGCCTGTGACTAGTTGATCAAATTGTGTGATATTTGCCAAGGGACTGGTGAATACCCATGTTATAATGGGTATAATTACATGTCCTTGAATGGTTGATCACTTATTACATGTCCTTGAATGGTTGAGATCTCATTACATGTCCTTGAGTGGTTAAGTACTCATGTTCTTGTATGGTTGAGTACTTATTGCATGTCTTTGTATGGTTGAGTACTCATTGCATGTCTTTGTATGGTTGAGTATTCATTGCATGTCTGTATATGATTCAGTACTCATTGCATGTCCTTCTGTGGCCGAATACAATTTGCATGTCCGTGTATGTTTGAGTGCTCATTAGATGTCCTTGTATGGTTTGAGTACTCATTGCATGTCCTTCTGTTGTTGAGTACTCGTTTCATGTCCTTGTATATTTAAATGCTTAATATATGTCCGTGTATGGTAGAGTACTCATATCATGTCCTTGTATAATTGAGTAATCGTTGCATATCATTGCATGGTTTCCGTGAGAGCAAGTGATTTTAGTGCAGTTAGTTTTTCCACAGGATACCTGCAACAAAGCACGCTTAATTGTTATAGGTTGGGGGGGGGGGGTGAGGTGATCGCGATGAAAAATTTTCCCACAATGAGATCGCTGGTGTCCCGCTACCGCTTCGAACTTGTTTATTGTACAGATGCAGGGAACATAAAGAGTTTCCAATAACATCATGTTATATACAATAATTTGCATCCATAATTTGCTAAATCTTAATCTTGTCTGTTAAAGCCGCATTGTGAATCCAGAAGGCTGATATATTCTAGTAGCTAATGTATTATACATGAGAACATGACAGGAAAACCTTTTCGGGGATAAATAGTTAACGTTCAACTATGCGTGTGGGGATAAACAGTTAAGGTTCAACCATGCCTGTGGGGATAAATAGTTAACGTTCAACCATGCCTGTGGGGATAAATAGTTAACGTTCAACCATGCCTGTGGGGATAAATAGTTAACGTTCAACCATGCCTGTGGGGATAAATAGTTAACGTTCAACCATGCCTGTGGGGATAAATAGCTAACGTTCAACCATGCGTGTGGGGATATAACACTTGAGCTAGCGTTAAAACCATACATAAACAATTACATATAATTTACACATAACCTTAGATGATAAGATGGCACGTGGTCTGATTTGATCTTGAAAACACACATAAAGCACACACACAACACGTAAATCACATAACACATACATACAACACATATATATTGTTATTTGTTCATCACATGTGATGATGATCATTTGTTACATCCACTTTTGAAATTTTGTTAGTTATGTTTTTGACCATGAGTTCATAGATGGTTAGTAATCTCTATTGTGGTCGCAAATGTCCTTGGATAATTCGGTAATTGTATGACCACTGTAGATGGTATTTGATCTAACCGTTACTTTCTACCTTCAGAATGTATACTCTCCTGAAACTCATCATAGAAAAGTATCTCTGGTAGATTATGATCTGGGGTACTCCCCCCCCTCCCCCAATGACCTGCTTAGCGAATATATCTGCATCAGGATAGTGTCAATACTAGGGATACCACATCTGTCAAGGACAGTGGTATCCGGAATCGTATCATGCCATCTGATGTTCACATTTCTGAAAGAATTTGTGTGAAATTCATGGAGTTTCCTCGCATGTCGTTTAAATACCGTCTACGTTTCGCCAGTGTATGGACTTAGCTGTAAGTACTACTGCTCTGTACACTTTAACTGTAGTCTGTAAGTTAATGATATTTCTATGCCACACATTTGCGTACAATCTGTCCGAACGTGCTGCTTGCCTTGGAGATCCTGGTGTACATTTCATATACAGCGATGGCCTTTTGTGATATTGTACTATCCAGGTATGTGAATATTTTCACAACTTTCAGTGCTACGCCATTTACCTTTATTCATGGCTCGTGATAGGTTTTGACAGGTGCTGATTGTAACATGACATCTGTTTTTTCCGTATTAATAGTACGCCCACAGTTACAGTTGGTAACTGATTTAAAGAATCAGTCTATACTAGTTTGCAGATCAGACTTAGAGTTGTCATTTAGAGCAGATTTATTGGACAATTGGACTAGTGTGATATGACTAGTTTTTGCTCGAAGACATCGAACGTAGAACAATTTTCCATCATACGATACATACTGTCTACTCGAGTTAAATTCAGTTCTCTGAAAGCATCATTCAACATAATACAATACAAATCCCTGCTTAACTCAGTTTGAGACAGGAAAAATGCATATAGTTCTCCATCGTCCCGCACTGTAGCTTGCATTCCATCATACAAATACAGCACCATTAAGATACTGTTCTGTGTGCAACCATATTGTGCCATACTTTTCCACAGACCATCCCTATTTACTGTATCAAATACCTTTTGTTAAATCTATGAATACTGTGGGTAGATCACAGAGTTGTTCTTGACATTTTTCTTCAACTTGCCTTTACTCAAAGACAATATTTTTTGCTCTACGTCCTTTCTGAAACCGCAGAGATAAATGCAAATAAAGTAAATAGGTTACTAGAAAACTATCAATATAAAATTATAAAATATAGAATATAACAATAAAACAAAGAACAAATACAATTGTCAACGTGTCGGTCCAATTGGGACTTTTATCAAGACAACAAAAACAGTTAAGAACACAAAACCATAACGAAGTCCCCGTCAGGAGGCGATCATTTATTGTCTGCTAGTTCCAATGAGTGCTGTTTTAGCGTAGTCAACTCCTGCTTAACGTATTTTGTCAATTCCTCTACCGTTGCAAAATAATGTTTTGCAAATCTCTTTCGCAGATCTACGATACACACACACAAGGCACTTTTCAGTTAAAGCTGCCATGTCAATATTGTACCCTGCTAGCTCTCTCCCAATCAGGACCGTTTTCCTAACCTATTTGTGTTAGTCATTATCGAGAAGAGTGTGCACATTCCATGGCACAGTGAGAAAAGCTCCTCCTTTGAGTGACTATACGTAATGTGAAAATGACGGAATTTTGATTTAAGTGAGACAAAGTTGTGCAAAACGTCGACCTCATTTCTCTTGTCAGACTTTATTTGAATCCAATGGCAAGACGAATCGAGTCGACTGGAAATGAAGTTCGATGTAGTGGATATAGTGTTCTACATGTCTAATTATTTTCTATGCGGTCCACGCCGCATTTCTGTAATTCGACTTCATACCTTGTGGGCCGCTAAATTATTATGCCTCATACGCGTAAATTCGCAGACAATCAGACTTTACGTGTATTGGTTGACAAAACCGTCATGCTTTTGGAGACGCATGATATCACGAACTTTTCAGACCACCCACTAGTAAGTGTGTTTACACGATTCGTTACTGAGGTCACTACGTAGTCGCCCGTGTGTTGCCGGGGTCGGAAAGGGGAGCAAAGAATAGCAACACTGTTTACCGTCCATGCATGTCGTAAGAAGCGACTAAGGAGGTTATGGGGTGAAGTTGGCTGTCCCATCCCATATAGGGTAAGTGACCCAAAACCATGCTGAAGTCGGATGTGTCAGGCCGAAAGACGCATATATCGCTGCAATGATGTAAACCATGACACAATGCATTCCGTTCTCCGGACTACATCCTGCTAATCTGCAGGAGTTTGAGAACGAACGCAGAAGAAGAAGAAGATGAACTACGTAGAGAAAGGTTAAGTATTTTTGATATTACAGCTAATTAGGTAAACACTTTCTATTCATGTCAAAAATGAGGTCTTTATAAAAGAAAAAAAATATATCCTGATGAGATTATCATCGTATCTGCTCTTGCAAACACTTTTCATATTATCTAAAGATTACGATAATTAAATAAAACTTTGAAGACTCAGTAGCTTACACGGCACATGAAAAAAAAGCATAGCGCCATTTTGACTTGATCTAGTACACATATTTGTCTGTCACATAAAACACACATATATCGCATAACACACACATTAAACACATACAATATACATAAAACACACATACAGCAGTAACAACACATGAAACAGATACATAAAACACACATGAAACACACGCAAAATATACATAAAAACAAACATTGAAACAAATACAAAACCACATATAAAATACAAATAAAACACACATACAGCAGTAACAACACATGAAACAGATACATAAAACACACATGAAACACACGCAAAATATACATAAAAACAAACATTAAAACAAATACAAAACCACATATAAAATACAAATAAAACACACACAAAATAAACATAAAACAAGATATATATTTTAGAGTTGTAGAGAGCATTCCTCGAAGGTCTAGGTCTTGTCTTGCCGTTTCTTATCCCATCAATGTGTGTGCTGCTAGGCGTCATGGGGAGCCGAAGTCCTCTTTATTTAGCTGACTATGATGCAGCTGCCATAGTGCATCCTTGGTGTTCTAGTATTTCAGTATTTCTCTGATGCCATCTATCCATCTCCGTCTGGGTCTTCCCCTGTTCTCTCTTCAAATGATCTGCTAATGAAGGCTTTCAATGGAATCTGGTTCCATTCTGATTAGGCGGCCAAATAATTTGATCTTTTGTGTTTCTATGTATTCTGTGCACGATATCTCATGTCATCAGATTTCTTATAGTGTCATTGTTTATTCTATCTCTTTCTGTTGTCCAAAGTGCTTCTCTCAGGCACTTAATTTTGCATACGGCGAGTTTTTGTTCTAGTTTCTCTGTCAGGGTCCAGGTCTGGCATTGGTAACAAAGTTTCGGCATGAACACTGTGTTTATTAATGTTCTTTTGGAGATCATGTCGATGTTTTTGTGTTTCAGCAGTGGTGCTAATTATATAAATTTACGTTTACTTTCTGACATCTTGTCTCTAGGTATCACGGTCTACGTATCACGTTTAAATAATGCCATAAGCAACTGTATAACTTCAGGATACAGCACCTTCATCAGGACTATAGAAAGCAATGACATCATAATGAGCGTATTTATATTGTCTAGAAAAATCACTACATCCATAAATGCTGGACTGATGACTACTTCCTGAATATTGTATGCTCCAACTGATCATATTTTATCTACGTTTGATGGAAAGATGGCACTTGATCTGATCTATCTTGAAAACATATATAAAGCACTGCTTAAACTTTTTTCACACAACGTGTCTCAGAAATATTGTGAAAATCAGATGGCAAGGCATCATTCCGGATGCTATTCATGCTAGATATGGTATCCCTAACATTGACACTGTCCTGATGTAGACAGATTCGCTGGTCAGGTCATGGGGAACGTATACCAGATCATAGCCTACAAGAGATACCTCTCTATGATAGTACATAATATTTTGATGGGAAAACGACACTTTTTCTATTTTGGTATTGAATAAATACATAAAATAGTGCACATATTTGATATATAGCATTCGACGGATAGATAGCATATCATTTTATGTTGAGACATTAAAATAGGACAAGAACAGAGACCGAATTTTATGGGATTTTATGCTAAGATATATGTATATTAATCAAATCTGATGAAAGATGTAATGAAAAAGTCAAATGTAGAATTTCCCAGGCAAATGCATCATTTACAAGATGAAGATCATTCTATGTGATATTCCTTACAAAGCAATAAAAAAAACCATCAATACACTACAAAACTACATCTACTAGATTAAGCTGTATTATGTTTCTTGATTGTGATTCAACAGCAAATACGATAGAAACAATTCTACCAATAGCAACATTATCTGCTGATGTTACTAATCTATTCTTGTTTTAATCACTGCAAACAAAAACATATGCAAAAGTTCATTAATTTTTTGTGATACCCCAAGAAAATCTGTCTATTTCATATCGATATATTTTAAAGGCCTAAGCTGTTCTCAATACATATTTACCTTACAAAGAAATGCACAAACGACTAAACAAAACTGAATTAGTGATATTTAAACATAACCAGATTTGTTATATTCCACATTAAAATGACAAATATGGCAACCTTGAAGTAGATGCCTACAATTCCTGGAATATTTTTTCCCCTATAAATGTGTCTACATGAACTTGTTTAGTGAGCCAAGAAATGTTTGTGCTTTGCATTCCAAACTTTGTACTTACACAGTGTAGGCTTAGTTTATTTCGCGTGCTATATATTACCACTTCCTTGAAGACGTATTCTTCTTCGGATTCTTAGCTTTGTGCTACAGAAATAGTGCATGCAATGCTGCAGATGCAATCCATCTCCATTCCTGGTCTTTCTTCTGCAGTTATTGATCTCTAGTTCTTGTAGATCAGACATTCTCAACATGGTGGCTCTTGTAATGACGTATTGTGCTCGCGCCAAGCCAGTTAGGAAGCACTTATCAGAAAGCAAACGATTCGGAGCTCCTTATTTAATTCAAACGTTGTTGTACTCACCAAAAACACATAGTGATTACTGTTGTTGACGGAATGATGGATGAGGTGTAGACTGCCAAAAAGAATGGTGATTGATGTATTCATTCATTCATTTTCCTTTTGCGCTGAAGTTAGCGCATAGGGCAAAGGTCAGATCTCTCATATTCTGTCTGTTCAAAGCTATTCTGTGCAGTTCTTGGAAAGTATGGATACTGGTTGTTTTACTTTCTCTAAGTATTATTCTTCTGAATGTTTGTTTTGGTCTACCCCTTGCTCTTTTGCGATTGAGGTATACACTGTCAAAAAGAATAATGAATGAGCTGTGCACTTCAGAAAAGAATGATGAATGACTTGTACACTGCTAAAAAGAATGGCGAATGAACGCTGCGAAAAAGAATGGTAAATAAGCTGTGCGCTGCCATAACGAATGGTCAATCAGGTTTATGCTGCCAAAAACAATCGTGAATCAGGTCTATGCTGCCATAATGAATGGCGAATGAGATGTACGCTACAATAAAGAATGACGAATGCAGTGTACGCTGCAATAGAAAAGGGTGAATAAGGTGTCCGCTGTTATAAAGAATGGTGAATGAGGTTTACTCTGTAAAAATAAAGTTAACGCATAGCATTTGTAAATGCCGTAAGTGTGTGCGATGTTAGCGATTTCACATTTCATTTGCTCAGCTGTATGAGGACGGTAGCCAATTCATTTCTCTCGCAGTCTTTACTTCCCTGATTAAAGAATTATGGAATGGATGTACGCACTATAAAGAATTGTGAAAGGTGTAAACGCCATAACGAATGGTGCAGGTAGTGTACACATATAAATGTTTGTGGTGATGGGGTACACGCTATAAAATGGTGGAGGTGGTGTTCACGACATAAAGAATGGTATAGTGGTGTACGCTGCCATAAAGAGAAGTTAGGTGGTGTTCAAGGATTTATTGAGTGTGAGTATACTGTCATATAGAATTGTGGATCTGATGTACGCTGTCATAAAGTATGGTGGAAGTGGTGTACACGCTATATAGAATGGTGGAGGTGGTGTACACGCTTTAAAGAATGGTGGATGTGGTATGCGCTACCATAAAGTATGGTGGAAGTGGTGTACACGCTATATAGAATGGTGGAGGTGGTGTACACGCTTTAAAGAATGGTGGATGTGGTATGCGCTACCATAAAGTATGGTGGAAGTGGTGTACACGCTATATAGAATAGTGGAGGTGGTGTACACACCATAAAGTATGGTAGAGGTCGTGTACACGTCATAAAGAATGCTGGAGATGGTGTACGCATCATAGAGAATGGTGGAAGGGTTACCCTGACATAAAGAATTATAGAGCGATTGTATGCTGCCATTAAAAAGAATTATTGAAGTTTTGTATGCCGCCATAAAGAATCATAAAGGGGTTTACTCTGCTATAAAAATTATGGAGCTGATGTATGCTGTCCTACATCATTGTTGGAATAGGTGTAATTGCAATAAAGCGTTGATGATCATTGTTGGAATAGGTGTAATTGCAATAAAGCGTTGATGGAGGGGATGTTTGCTGCTATAAGGAATTATGGAGATACGCTGCAAAAAAAAGTGTTATTTTATCAGTTTTCCCGCTCACCTCTGCTTTCACTTTCACTTTCCCTTTCATTATATTATATGTTATTGTATTGAACATGAAATATTACATGTGGGCGTTGCTGGCCGTGTACTTCCTCTTCTATTCTTAGTCTGGAACATGCCTATATCTGAAGTTTTATTTACTCTATAAATTTGACTGTGTTCTGTAACTCGTATAGAGACTGTCTAAAAGGATTGAGAACTTCTATTGTAGACTTTTCTCCATATTGGCAACCGCCATCCTGTTCTTATTCTGGTAATCTCGATGATGTAGGAGATGATGCGCAAAGGAGCTTATGGGCTAACATGGGTCACACATACATCATTCAGCTAGCGTCGTAGAGCGTCAAAGTACACGGTGAGACAGTCACGAATCCTGGTCATCAACTGCCCTCCGACACACACTCTATCGTTTTGCCACTGAGATTATATGTGTAGGTGCCAGAGAGTGAGTCTGACGACAATGCGCAAATCTTCCCCACTTTAAACCAATTTTGATGGCGCAAGTCATGGCTTTCATTACACTCGACTGCTTAACTCTCTCCACCTTTGGTACCTAAGAAACCTCATGGGAGTACGTTGGCAGGATCCAGTACCAGGCACGAAATTCATCAAATGTCCCGTATGCACAGCATCACTCTAGGTCCCAACTCTGCTGGATTGGCCAAATCGTCTGTATGCTAAACAAGCGCCTTCCAAAGATATTATTCTTTGGGGGGCTGTGCGATGGTAAACGTTCAAGCTGAGGAAAGAAAAAACGCTTCAAGTATCATCTAAAATACATTCCCAAGCACTGTAGAATCGATCCTAGTTTCTGGGAGACTACAGCACTTAATCCCTCAGCTTAGCACAACCAGATCACTCCTGACATCACTATATTTTAAAAAAAAGAAAGAACATTGCGGGCAATTTACAAGCGACGGAAGGGCAAAAAACAAATCCGAAAACTCTCCTACTCGGGACCCTCTGTACTCCTACATTACTACAATAGAAAGTATATGGCACGAATCGGACTCATCGGGCATCTAAGAACTCACAAACACAAACCAAATTAGACAATCACATATGTTTTGATTTTCTCTACTTTTTCATCCCATTGTACCATTTTTCATGCCATTTTTATTGTTGCTTGCGATGCGAAGGAAGAATATCATATATATATATATATATGCAACATGCCACATATCCATACAACATACTCATATATATCAGCAAGATACTAATATTTCCATCTAACATTAATATCCGTCCGACATATCCATCCGTTTAATAAGCACATAACTCGTTACACTACTATGGATGCCTCCGCTGGATGCGAAAATAGTTCTCATGCGATTTAGAACTTCGGTGATGCAGATGAGTGAGTGAAAACCTTGACTTGTCAAGTCTTTGATCAAGTCTGTCTATATATTTTTTCTTTATTTCTTGCATATTCGACTATTTTCTGTAGGAAGTATTGTTTCTTTTAAAAATGGAATCATGTCGGCATATATATCCAAATTATACAAGTTTTAACATTTAACTATTGAAAGTAATGCTTCTTTTGGTCCTGTATGCGCTCTTCTTTAAATCTTGCGTACACATTTCACCTATGCTCGGTATAGGAGATGCATCACTGTTAATTGTGTGTATTTCCATGATCTCTCTGATAATTTTTGCCAAAATAAATGATGTACTTCTGTTTTTGCGTTGATTTCATCATCTAATGATCTGTGACAGTGGAATCAAACAAGGTGGTAGAATTGTGTGTATTTGGTTGAGATGGCTGGCATTGAGATCATATTTGTTGATGCCGCAGAACCTTCAAATAAAACCACTGTCTTTATAAATCTTATACTCAGTGAGAAAATGTCACAGACTTTGCCAAACTAGTGATGAGCGATTGCATTGTAACCTCATCATGTGAAACTAGGGCATCATTATCAGCGACAATGAATTCCTTGAGAATGTTGTTTTTTGCTTTGGTTTTTAATTGAACTAAATAGAAGAGTGAGCCGTCAGGTCCAGTGCCAATAAAAACGTCACCAGCTGAATCCTTGAAGGCGTATCCTAGATAGACAGCATACAAGATTTTGAAGATGGTGGGGACAAGAACATAACACTGTTTTACCGTTCTATGGACATCAATGTCGTTGGATGTGCTACCATTAGATTATGTTAATAGTGAAATCAGTAAATATGTGTTACAAATTCCTAACATTAATAATAAAAAGATTATAAAAACAGTTATAATAAAATGAATAAATGCACAAATGGTTGACGTTTCGATCTAAGATCTTCTAAATCAACACATAATAAGAACACAACTAATACAGAAAATAAAAATTAAAAGATTTCTTTACATAAAATTAAGAAAGTCGGCATAGCGGATAAAAGAAAATCGCACAATTTGTGCAGTACGTTCAAGAACACACGTATGCGCATGATAACCAAATTTCGCACTATGAAGAGATTTAGAAGCTAAAACATGAAACCAAGATAATGTCTAATATTTGTTTCTATATTGTCCCATCTTTTATGAACATTTTCCTTGTCCCCATACTTTGCCCACACAGCGCTGAATTATTTTCTAAGTTGTATTATCATCATCAGTTAGCCACCATATCCTGGACAAGATGTAGTCATCATAGCCTTTCAAAGCTCCTGCCGATCTTCATCCAATCTTCCTGCTACTGTGAGTGTCATGACTTTCAGGTGGTCTTTGATACCTTGCGGAAATCTTCTTCGTCACCTACCTCTTTCTCTTTGCTTGTCACCACCCCCCCCCAGCTCCAACCCCCCCCCCCCCCAATTATTTATTTTTCTAGCCTCATGCAGTTTGATATGGCCAACATGTTTGATATTCGCTCAGAATGTTCCTATTTGTAAACTTTTTCTTTCGCTTTGTTCGAAAGATACTTCTGTAACATTATGCTTCAAATGTTGTTAATGTGTTTCTCAAATTATCGCTGATTGCCCAAGATTCTTATCCATATACAGTGCAACTCTAAATAGCATATTGTTGTGTAATATTCTCGGCTCAGAGGTATAAATCTTTTGTCTTTGTGGCCTGCTTAACATGGGAATATTTCTGTGGTGCACGTTGATTTTGAGGACTCACTGTGAGGTTAGTTTTATAATCTTCCCTGCTTGTGGAATACTCGCGTGGTTCGTACTGTATTGAGATATTCAGGTCTTGTGAGTCTAAAGCAACGCTGATGTCAATTACCTGATCTTGAGTGGCACCATACTTTAAAACATATTGTTTTTTGCGGTTCTTGTTTCGAACCAATATCGCTCGATGCGATTATTTCCCTTGGCAATGTTTGTCAGTTTATGTTTATCCTTTATTAATTTAAATATATGATTACTTCGGATTTGGGTTGGGGTTATTTATTTTTTTAAAAACCTCTCCTAATCCAATCCCTAAGCCTAACCCTAAACAAATTAATAGTTAAATTAATAATTGATATATATCAATGGCAAACATTGGAAAGAGGAATAATCAAATTAATGACATCGGGGACACGGGTTGCAAACAAAAACCGTAATTTCTTGATAAATGAATCAATAATAATTTTGTCACATTCTCTATATTTGTAACACTGGGGATTTATCTCTGATAGAAAATAAGGTAATGTAAGGTAAGCTGGATAGTGTATCAGAATCACCTCCCACCGTTTCCCATGTTTACAGCTTTCAAGTCAATGTTTTACCAGAAAACACCTGGCTAGTGTCACCTTCGTACTTATAATCACAATAGCACCATTCCTCGACTTTCTCAGATCATCACTTTCTCAGCGAGTACTTGCACTATACTTCTTGCTGGCTCGGTGCGCCTCGGAGTAAGACGAATTATCAGTGTCCTCATGGGTATGCTTGTGATTCGCGAGTGACTAAGCATTACACAACTGTAACGTTCATTGAAGAGCAATTTGTTTAGGAAAAAAAAAGAACCAAATATACTATACTTTGTATCCAACTATATACACATATACAGAAGTCCAAAAACGTATCTATATTTGCTTCCTAAACTGCAGCAAGGCCTTTGACATTGGCCAACATGAAAAATTAATCGAAATGTTTTCAAGAATCAGGCATAGTTGGTAAGGCATCATATTTATTTTAAATATATATTGGAAAAGGCTGCATCAATAAGGTGTGAAACCAGCTACTCACTATACATAGAAATAAGAAGAGGGGTAAGACAAGGATGTATTTTATCAACCAGCCTATTTAATATCTTCACAGGGAATATCTTTCAACATATAGAAGGAATGACATGACTCAAGATCAACGGGAAAAAAATAAACAACCTAAGATACACTGTTCTTTTAGCAGAAAGTAAACGTGAACTATAAAGACTGATAGATCAAGTCGATCAATCAAGTAAAGAATATGGACATTAAAAAAATGTTTTATAAACATTTAAACCCCCCCAATTAATCCCACACCCCAAAAAAAAAAAATTACAAAAAAAAACAACAACACCATGATAATCCGCAAAGTCATAGAAGAACAGGTGCTAAACATAAAAATACACGGAGAGAAACTACAACAATTATAACATTAACAATATCTTAGATGCATTATCACAAATGATGTTAGATGTGAAATAGTAGTTAAAAAGAGAATGGGAATGGCTAAAAGTACTTTCAATAACATGAAGAATATAAACATAATACATCTAAACATAGTACATCTAAACATAATACAAATAAGCTAAAAAAATAAAATTTATAAAATGCTACATCTACCTTATATTAGTTTATGGCTCAGAAACTTGAAAAATAAACAAACAATTATAAGGCAATATTGATGCATTTGAGATGTGGATATATAGAATAGGGAGAAAATCGTGGAAAGAGAAGAGAACAAAGAGGTTCTAACAACACTTAAAATGAAGAACGAATTATTAAAGGAAATAAAGATCAAGCAAATAAAATAATTTGGACACATTAAAAGACATGACGCCTTATTGAAGACCTTACTTGAGGGTAAAGTCAAAGGGAAGCGAGCAAGAGGTAGGCAGAGATACAAGTGGGAGGGTAACATCACACGATAGACAGGTTACAGTCTAGCAGAGAGCACCACCAAGACAAGAGACAGGAGATGTTGGAGATACGTTGCAGCCAACCATCGTTGCGGAGACGGCACTTGATGATGATGATGAATACTGCGTTACAGGCGTGGCAAGACACGTGGTTATGGCACATTTATTGAGATATGGCGTTCTACAAGGCAAGACCATATGAATTATTGTCAGCTCGCGGAACCACAAGATAGAGGAAAGAAGTATCGATTTGATTCTTCCTGTTTGAGAAATCGATTCTTATCAGAATCGTCTCCTCCATTACCAGAGATGGCCATATATTAATATCGATTAACTTTGATGCCATAATCTTGCGAGTGCACAAATCGATTTTCATAAATATTGATTTATTATAATAATTCTACTTTGAATAATCCATACTATTTGTTGAATTGATTTACTATTTACTAATAATAAAGTTAAGTATATTTCTAGCATATGTAATTTGTCTAATATGCGATAGAAAAATCCTAAGTATATCATTAAAAGAGAGGTCTAATATGCGATAGAAACGTCCTAAGTATATCATTAATAGAGAGGTCTAATATGCGATAGAAACGTCCTAAGTATATCATTAATAGAGAGGTCTAATATGCGATAGAAACGTCCTAAGTATATCATTAATAGAGAGGTCTAATATGCGATAGAAACGTCTTAAGTATATCATTAATAGAGAGGTCTAATATGCGATAGAAACGTCCTAAGTATATCATTAATAGAGAGGTCTAATATGCGATAGAAACGTCCTAAGTATATCATTAATAGAGAGGTCTAATATGCGATAGAAACATCCTAAGTATATCATTAATAGAGAGGTCTAATATGCGATAGAAACGTCCTAAGTATATCATTAATAGAGAGGTCTAATATGCGATAGAAACGTCCTAAGTATATCATTAATAGAGAGGTCTAATATGCGATAGAAACATCCTAAGTATATCATTAATAGAGAGGTCTAATATGCGATAGAAACGTCCTAAGTATATCATTAATAGAGAGGTCTAATATGCGATAGAAACATCCTAAGTATATCATTAATAGAGAGGTCTAATATGCGATAGAACTTATGCAAAACACAAGGTCGATTAGCTTTCTATTTAATACACAGACTATCAGACTGTAAGGTATGAGTATCCAAATGTACTGATAACTGTTTACGAGACAGTTTCAACGTTTCAACCTGAAGATCTTTTTTAAGAAAATAGAAAACATACAGTGAACAAACAGTAAAACAAAGGAAAAATAATAAAACTATCACAAATGCATTAGAAGACATATATTTTACAGCAGAGGCATCCTAGGTACAATCGACCTTATTTATTGGTTAAACCATGTGTTGCCTTTCAGTGTCAGAAGTAGAAGTGTTTTCTGGAAATGACCTTCGTGTGTGCAGAGTATATTGTGGAATTTGTCGCCTCTTTTATTTAGGTGGTCTATCGTTTTCGTGGTCGGCCTCTAGGTATGCCTTTACTGTCTATAGCATAGTTAGCTGTGGTATGTGGTCTGATGATAATCTGCTGATGTATACAAAACATCTGATCTGCTGTCTCTTAATATATTCCAAGATTGGGGTGGTGACAGATCTTTGTGTAATGTCCTCATTTCTCACTCTGTTTCTTAGCGATATTCCTAGGATTATGCATAAGCATGCCATTTCAGCTGTCACAAGTTTACGTTTGTCTTGTGCTGTCGTTGTCCATGTTTAGCATTGGTAGCACAGAGTTGGCATAATGATAGTTTTGAATAGTGTTAATTTGGTGTTTAAATTTACATTTTTGTTTCTGAAGATTGGTGTAATTTGCCCTAGGGTGGTATGATTTACTACATCTATTGCGTATTTCGTTGCTGCTCTTGTCGTGTTGTTATATTGCTTTCTACATCTTCATTGCTTCCTATAGATCTACATGGCGCTCTACAGTCAAAAATAGCAAATCATCTTGTGAGCTGCAGCCCAACAGCGGAGAGTAGCCAGAAAATAACAGATAGACCAAAATCTGCATATGGTGGTCATTCAATGTTCGAACTGTCCAAGAAAACTTACAGCTCAAATATTGCTCATTAGCAATTTACGAATTATTAAGCATCGTCATAATTATAACTGATTTTTCAAAAGTGGATGTAAAAAAATGGTCATCATCACTTGTGATGACTAACGCAGACTCTACGCCAAACAACTTACTAGCGCAGACTCTACACCAAACAACTTACTAGCGCAGACTCTACACCAAACTACTTACTAGCGCAGACTCTACACCAAACAACTTACTAGCGCAGACTCTACACCAAACAACTTACTAGCGCAGACTCTACACCAAACAACTTACTAATGCAGACTCTACACCAAACAACTTACTAGCGCAGACTCTACAGCAAATAACTTACTAGCGCAGACTCTACACCAAACAACTTACTAGCGCAGACTCTACATCAAACAACTTACTAGCCCAGACTCTACACCAAAAAACTTACTAGCGCAGACTCTACACCAAACAACTTACTAGCGCAGACTCTACCTCAAACAACTTACTAGCGCAGACTCTACACCAAACAACTTACTAGCGCAGACTCTACACCAAACAACTTACTAGCTCAGACTCTACACCAAACAACTTAGTAGCGCAGACTCTACATCAAACAAATTACTAGCGCAGACTCTACACCAAACAACTTACTAGCGCAGATTCTACACCAAACAACGTACTAACGCAGACTCTACACCAAACAACCTACTAGCCCAGACTCTACACCAAACAATTTACTAGCGCAGATTCTACACCAAACAACGTACTAACGCAGACTCTACACCAAACAACCTACTAGCCCAGACTCTACACCAAACAACTTACTAGCGCAGACTCTACACCAAACAACTTACTAGCGCAGACTCTACACCAAACAACTTACTAGCGCAGACTCTACACCAAACAACTTACTAGCGCAGACTCTACACCAAACAACTTACTAGCGCAGACTCTACACCAAACAAGGTGCTAACATATACTCACCGCCAATCAAGTGACTATCGCAGACTATCCATGCAGTGAATTATTCAAAATTGCTGATATCCATATTATGTGTTGATGACATCTATTTTGTCCATATCCATGTGTGTGGATGACATGTATATTACGGATATCCATATGTGTGGATGACATGTATATTACGGATATTCATATGTGTGGATGACACTATATTGTCGATATCCATATATGTGGATGATATCTATCTATAGGTCAAACCTGCATGGTTTCATTTGTATTAGATCGTCTGCAAACAATTTTGTAGAGACTGATTTGAACTGTGTTTCAAAAGTTGACTTGAACTTTGATACTATCTCATATATCTTAATATTAAATCGTCCTGATGTAACCAAGGCGGATCTGCGTCCATGGTTGATAATGAGCGCCATTTTAATTTCCTACTCATGAACCAACCAACTACCTGAGCCTTGATTTCCCATACTTTTCAATGAACATGGTCCCTGACTGATACAACCACATTGAACTTGCGTCGATGATTTAAATTAACGCTTCTCACCGATAAGAGACTTTAATACCCAACCCTAATCCAAAATAAATTGTGGATTCATCTGTATAAGCATAGCATGTATTGTTTACACACGAAATCAGCTCACTAAAGAAGATACTTGTATGCCCCATGAATGATTTGTTGATGATGGCGATAAACAGTACACATGTTCTTTTCATGTGCTCCAAACCAAGAAAGCCCTCTCGCACCACACACGCGATATTATCACATATTTATAAATGCACACATCTCATTTACAATTATACCACTTTAAACGCTCTTGTTCAGGAATGATGATGATGATTATGGCGCCATAGTCTGTTATGCACAGAAGTCGGTTGGTTACAGAAATCGGGTGATGAAATATGTTATTTGTGTTAGTGTCTTGTTTAAATTTCATGACAAAAATTAATACTGAAACGTCGAACTTTCTATTGCCAACAAAATGTATATTATATTATAATTTGTATAGTACATTTACATAGTACATAGTACATCGTTTTCTTTCAAACGATATAAAGGGATTGGAATAACTAATCAAGAACACAAAGAAATATAGCGAAGCACAAAATTTGTATTTAAACACGCAGAAAACAAAAATCATGTCAACAGATATAACAACACAACAACCAAAAATCAGAATAGACAATACCGAGATATAATGTGTGGATAAATTTGAATACTTAGGAGCAAACATCAACGTCGCAGGAGACTGCATGGCAGAAATAAGGAAGAGATTGGCAATGGCAAATTGCAAAATAACACGGCTGAAAAACATATGGAAAAACAACTAGTAATGCAAAATGATGTAAAAAGGTTACTAAAACACTTACCTAGCCTATTAATAAAAATATATTTTTAAGAAAAAAAACAAAAAACATACAATAAAACTAAACAGGACAATTCTCAACGTATCGGCTCAAATTGAACCTTTTTCAAGAGACAAACAACAGAAAACGACAAAATAAAAAAATAAATAGATGTCTATATTTCATCAAGCCCTCGTCTCCATAATAGCGCAGGGATGGCAACGCATCTAGTCAAGGTGAAAATGCGTGCATTCATTATAAACAAACCGAAAGTGGGAAATTAGAGACACTATAGATGAGTGCAAGAATAATAAAAGAAAAAGATAAGAAAAATACCCCTTTTGTCACTCTATCAGACAGGCAGGTTTTAAGAACATAGTCACAACAGGCACGACTGAAGGGAACAGAGACAGATGGGGACGTGAGAAAATATTCATGTGACAACCTAGCAAGGCTTGGAAACAACGATCCTGATAACAATACTGTGAACAGAGAACCATGGTCACCTACGCCAACAAGAATGGCATATGACAATGATAGATGAGTAATGATGAGGTTGTGTGGTGGTGGGGTGAGTGGGTTTGGGGAAGGAAGGATAGAAGAAGAATCAACATTTGAAAACGCATGGAATGAATGTGAAACCAAATATAGACATAAACATATATATAAAACCAAACCTAAACATACATAGAAATGTAAACACACACCAAGAGTCAAGAAATAAACACATAACAAGATGGACACAGATGTGTGAAGGATACCCACACAAAATGCACAGGCATGTAAATGTATCCACACACAGGAAAGGGCTCACACCAGAATAGGTATACACATTGACACAGAATGGAGATACGTGCATTAACATAAAAAAGCGCTCACATAAATATACATATATATATGTATACACAAATATGAACATTCATGCACACAAACACTTTCTCGTATAAATAATAACATGAACATTCATACACATAGAAACATATACATATATTAATGTAAATATAAACGTTCGTTCACATAAAGATAATGCTATAACAACTGCATATGTATACATACAAATGTGTGGCCCAAAGTAATTGTGTGGATACATAGAACCATGTAAAACGAAATGCATATACAAATAACTATATATGTGTGGGCACCCATCGAAGAGACAACTGCAATAAAAACGAGGAAATCAAAATCTAAATATGTAAATGATTTAACAATAACAAAATGGCAGAGTACAAAATAATCACATATTGACATACACAAACGAAAGAAGACATAAAGGAATTATATAGAAGAACGGCAAACACAAAAATAATAATTATTCACGAAAGTGTACAAAGACAAATAATTACAAGAATCAGTGCAATACGGGAGTAGAGGGTATAAAGAAAAGGTGGGTAACTCAAACAAAACGGTGATTAATGTTCATTCCGTTTGGTTGCAAGACTCCCATATGACAAATGAGACGATATTCCAAGGACTGACGTTGCCGGTCACCGGTATAACAACGTAACAAACCGGTTACAGAGACATCAGAGCTACCATGATGTGACGGGCTGTTAAAATGATTAGCCACTGGGGAGTCACGATGATTCGTGATATCTCTCAGATGTTCGGCGAATCTATCAGCTAAACGTCTACCAGTCTCACCAATATACTTCATATCACAACGCTTACATATGATAGAGTATATTAAGTTACGGGACACACATGAAAAAGAATCATGAATATCAAAGTGTGATTTAGCGCAGACTCTACACCAAACAACTTACTAGCGCAGACTCTACACCACACTTTGATAATTTTTTCTAAATCACACTTTGATATTCATGATTCTTTTTCATGTGTGTCCCGTAACTTAATATACTCTATCATATGTAAGCGTTGTGATATGAAGTATATTGGTGAGACTGGTAGACGTTTAGCTGATAGATTCGCCGAACATCTGAGAGATATCACGAATCATCGTGACTCCCCAGTGGCTAATCATTTTAACAGCCCGTCACATCATGGTAGCTCTGATGTCTCTGTAACCGGTTTGTTACGTTGTTATACCGGTGACCGGCAACGTCAGTCCTTGGAATATCGTCTCATTTGTCATATGGGAGTCTTGCAACCAAACGGAATGAACATTAATCACCGTTTTGTTTGAGTTACCCACCTTTTCTTTATACCCTCTACTCCCGTATTGCACTGATTCTTGTAATTATTTGTCTTTGTACACTTTCGTGAATAATTATTATTTTTGTGTTTGCCGTTCTTCTATATAATTCCTTTATGTCTTCTTTCGTTTGTGTATGTCAATATGTGATTATTTTGTACTCTGCCATTTTGTTATTGTTAAATCATTTACATATTTAGATTTTGATTTCCTCGTTTTTATTGCAGTTGTCTCTTCGATGGGTGCCCACACATATATAGTTATTTGTATATGCATTTCGTTTTACATGGTTCTATGTATCCACACAATTACTTTGGGCCACACATTTGTATGTATACATATGCAGTTGTTATAGCATTATCTTTATGTGAACGAACGTTTATATTTACATTAATATATGTATATGTTTCTATGTGTATGAATGTTCATGTTATTATTTATACGAGAAAGTGTTTATGTGCATGAATGTTCATATTTGTGTATACATATATATATGTATATTTATGTGAGCGCTTTTTTATGTTAATGCACGTATCTCCATTCTGTGTCAATGTGTATACCTATTCTGGTGTGAGCCCTTTCCTGTGTGTGGATACATTTACATGCCTGTGCATTTTGTGTGGGTATCCTTCACACATCTGTGTCCATCTTGTTATGTGTTTATTTCTTGACTCTTGGTGTGTGTTTACATTTCTATGTATGTTTAGGTTTGGTTTTATATATATGTTTATGTCTATATTTGGTTTCACATTCATTCCATGCGTTTTCAAATGTTGATTCTTCTTCTATCCTTCCTTCCCCAAACCCACTCACCCCACCACCACACAACCTCATCATTACTCATCTATCATTGTCATATGCCATTCTTGTTGGCGTAGGTGACCATGGTTCTCTGTTCACAGTATTGTTATCAGGATCGTTGTTTCCAAGCCTTGCTAGGTTGTCACATGAATATTTTCTCACGTCCCCATCTGTCTCTGTTCCCTTCAGTCGTGCCTGTTGTGACTACTGTTCTTAAAACCTGCCTGTCTGATAGAGTGACAAAAGGGGTATTTTTCTTATCTTTTTCTTTTATTATTCTTGCACTCATCTATAGTGTCTCTAATTTCCCACTTTCGGTTTGTTTATAATGAATGCACGCATTTTCACCTTGACTAGATGCGTTGCCATCCCTGCGCTATTATGGAGACGAGGGCTTGATGAAATATAGACATCTATTTATTTTTTTATTTTGTCGTTTTCTGTTGTTTGTCTCTTGAAAAAGGTTCAATTTGAGCCGATACGTTGAGAATTGTCCTGTTTAGTTTTATTGTATGTTTTTTGTTTTTTTTTCTTAAAAATATATTTTTATTAATAGGCTAGGTAAGTGTTTTAGTAACCTTTTTACATCATTTTGCATTACTATTTGTTCATTAGGTTACTGCGGCACCATGCACTTTGTCGGACACCCTCTGGCCATTTGGTTATTTATATTTGGAAAAACAACACAATAGAAACGAAAGTGCTAATGGTACGAACTTTTATTTTTCCGGTTGCAACATACGGCTGTGAAACATGGACTCTAAGTAAAACAGCGGCAAAAAAGATCAACGCCTTCGAGCTGAAATGCTACAGAAAGATACTTAGAATATCATGGAAGGATAAAATCAGAAACTCAGATATTATAAACACACTGAATATTCCAGAGTGTTGGTTACTAAACACAATAACAAAATGAAATCTACGCCTGTTTGGTCATATAAAGAGACATAACTGTTTAGAAAGACAAATAATGGAGGGAAGAGTACCTGGGAAGGGGGAGAAGGGGCAGACCAAGAAGACGATGGACTGACGACATTAAAGATGATATGAATACATCGCTAGAAAATGCAATCCACATCGCCCAAGACAGAGAGAGGTTCAGAGAGTTCATTGGGAAGACAACGTTCTGGAAGGAATACGGCACATGCCATAGTACATTTATTGTTTTTTTTTTTTAAAGTAACTATCTTCATACATATCCATGTAATAGTTTGTATTCTTATTTGTGTTACTACAACTCCACCTGTTTGTATTCTTATTTGTGTTACTACAACTCCACCTGTTTGTATTCTTATTTGTGTTACTACAACTCCACCTGTTTGTATTCTTATTTGTGTTACTACAACTCCACCTGTTTGTATTCTTATTTGTGTTACTACAACTCCACCTGTTTGTCGAATCTACCGATATTTTACTTCTTGTGTGAATTAAGTACTTTTCAATCTGTTTATTTGCCACTACACATTCCTTTAACATAACTTGAGTTGGCGTACTAATTCAATTGTAACTTACAATCGCTGACACATCTCTCTTAATGCTCATTTCTTTATGAATATATGTAATGTTTTTTTTACCAGTCACGTGTCTACAGCATTGGAAGCTAACGTTTGGTATGATGAGCTACGTACTATAAAGCACCGTATCAGCGTCATGCTAAGAAGTTATCGTTTGTTAGTATAAAATGCGCACCACGAGAAACATCATGAATAACGCTCACCCCAGAACAATTGGTCTTAAGAATATACACAATACTTGTTGTTGTATTATTTAATATGGTATTCATATCAGCAATAATCCCCGTTGTTTTAACGCCAGTATGTCTGCATTTATGTATACATGTATATATTAATATATTTCAGAATAACAGTCTTATTTAAATAAGAATAAGTCAGCGGGAATTGATGTAAAAACAACCGAAACAAGACGAGTCCTGGGAGAGACTGAAGTAACCTGGTTACTTCATATCTTCAGAATGGCTTAGAAAGAAAGAGCTGTCCCGAATAGATTGGCAAAGAGCCACCGTAGTACCAGTAGGGAAGAAAAAAGGAAGCAATCAAGATTGTAGCACATATAGATGTATCTCCTTTATTACTCATGTTAGTAAAATATTCGTAAAGATTCTAGAAAAAAACTGATAAGACCTTTTTGTAGATCCATATCCAGTGCTTAGCTCGAAACAGTTCGGGTTTAAAAAATGAAGGTGTACAGATGTAATATTTTCTCTACGACAAACTTGTGAAAGGACAATGAAATACAAACACCAAATGCATATTGCCTTTATAGATCAAGAGAAAGTTTTCGACAGAATAAAGATAATTAATCTGGAGCTAAAATATTCTAGAGCCAAAATACAAAGATAATGAATGCGTAGTTAGAGAAAGAGAAGGGCTTACACAATGTGGCCTGCCCAATAATGCTAAGAGCTGGTGAACAAGGAATATATGCTTTCCATTTAATTTTTCCTAAAAACTCCGTGTTTGGGATGTTATCCTGTCAACGATAACCAGTAACATTTCTCAGGCAATGCAGGCAACAAGAGTTAAGCTGCCTTGATCTCTAGTGTATACACTCCAGAAATCGGCTTCATACAGCAGCGAAGGCAGAACTATTTCACTGTCTGCTTGTTTTGCGAAGTCAAACCAGACATTCGCTCGAAGACCACCAAACGTTGCACTAACACAGACAATGCGCAGGTCGACATTCGCATGAAATATGATCAAATATATTGTAAAACAGATCAAAATGTTTCGGTCACTTAATGAGAATGAACTCAAATTGTCCAGCCGAAGATACGACATACATTATGATACTGGACGTCCACACAAGCAGAAAAAGACCACGAAGAAGGTGGATATAAGAAAATATCAACGTTCTGAGACGTTACTTTATTAGTACATATAAAGCGACCAAACACAACATAGCCCAGAAACCGAACGTCATTCAACACCGCGACAACCTTTAACAGCAAAACCAGAGAAGAGAGGAAACATATTCATGTGCGAAGAATGAATATTAACCGTATCCCACATCAGATATTGTCTGCCGAACTTGAGGAAGAGGAAGACTGAGAAGCAACATCATAGATATTTATTTTTATGCTTTCGTTCTTCGACTATTGCAGGACGTAGTTCGGATAATGGAATGCTTTTTGTTATTGTTTACAGCATTACGACTGAGATAACTATATCTTCTAGCATGACATATCCAACTTCAGCGTGGTTTCTGGGTGACTGTGACCCTGTATTTGATGGGACAACTGCTCCACATGAAAACATACAGAGATACACAGGTGTATGTATTGCCTCAATGGAACTTTGAGGCAATACCAACTATCACCAAGTCTGTCAGTTGTGTTCAAGTTAAACCTAACAACAACAACAACAACAACAAAAACATGTGTTCTCATCATCGTCATGAAGTACCGTCTTCGCAACGAAGTCTGGTTGCAACAGACCTCGAACGTCCCATGTCTCTTGTTTTGGTGGTGCACTCTGCTAGACTGTAACCTGTCCATCTTGTGATGTTACTCTCCAACTTGCATCTCTTGTTATTTCTGTTTCACAGCAGT
This sequence comes from Meghimatium bilineatum, assembly GCA_034231615.1. NCBI lineage: Eukaryota > Metazoa > Mollusca > Gastropoda > Stylommatophora > Philomycidae > Meghimatium > Meghimatium bilineatum. The sequence goes on from CM067299.1 coordinate 47,669,110, forward strand.
ATTATCTTTTATTGATTGCCTCAATGGAAAACTGTTCCAGTAACAGCAACTGCTGGACATGTGTGTCCGAAGAAGAGCGAGTGGATGACGTCAAAATTGCGTAAACGTATAGAGATATCTGAAATAACTTGAAATGACAATCTTGAACACAAACGATACAAAATGCAAGTGAATTAGCAATGGAGTACCAGTGATCGTTCTTGATCATACTACAAAACATACAAACATGTGAACTGAATCTAAGTGCACAAAACCTTGCAACAAAGCAGAAAAAATAGAGTTGTGTGTAGTACATCTAAGAACAGAAAAAACTTACCAACATATAAGCAGCATCACAGAACAGAATGTTTACAGACATATCACGTACATCTAAGTACATAAACTCTACAGGCATATCACGTACATCTAAGTACAGACACTCTACAGGCATATCACGTACATCTAAGTACATACACTCTACAGACATTTCACGTACATACACTCTACAGGCATATCACGTACATCTAAGTACAGACACTCTACAGGCATATCACGTACATCTAAGTACATACACTCTACAGACATATCACGTACACACACTCTACAGACATATCACGTACATCTAAGTACATACACTCTACAGGCATATCACGTACATCTAAGTACATAAACTCTACAGGCATATCACGTACACACACTCTACAGACATATCACGTACATCTAAGTGCATACACTCTACAGGCATATCACGTACATCTAAGTACATACACTCTACAGACATATCACGTACATCTAAGTACATACACTATGCAGACATATCACGTACATCTAAGTACATACACTCTACAGGCATATCACGTACACACACGCTACAGACATATCACGTACATACACTCTACAGGCATAGCACGTACATCTAAGTACATACAATATACAGACATATCACGCACACACACTCTAAAGACATATCACGTACATCTAAGTACATACACTATGCAGACATATCACGTACATCTAAGTACATACACTCTACAGGCATATCACGTACATTTAAGTACATACACTCTACAGACATATCACGTACACACACTCTAAAGACATATCACGTACATCTAAGTACATACACTATGCAGGCATATCACGTACACACACTCTAAAGACATATCACGTACATCTAAGTACATACACTCTACAGACATATCACGTACACACACTCTAAAGACATATCACGTACATCTACGTACATACACTATGCAGACATATCACGTACATCTAAGTACATAAACTCTACAGGCATATCACGTACACACACTCTAAAGACATATCACGTACATTTAAGTACATACACTCTACAGACATATCACGTACACACACTCTACAGACATATCACATACATACACTCTACAGGCATAGCACGTACATCTAAGTACATACAATATACAGACATATCACGCACATCTAAGTACATACACTATGCAGACATATCACGTACATCTAAGTACATACACTCTACAGACATATCACGTACATACACTCTACAGACATATCACGTACACATACTCTACAGACATATCACGTACATATAAGTATCACACAAACGCTAGAGAAAATATGAAGCAAAACTAATTAGGCAGATCATACATACATATGAAGTACATCTAATCATACAAACGCTACATACATATGAAGTACATCTAATCATACAAACGCTACATACATATGAAGTACATATAATCATACAAACGCTACATACATATGAAGTACATCTAATCATACAAACGCTACATACATATGAAGTACATCTAATCATACAAACGCTACATACATATGAAGTACATCTAATCATACAAACGCTACATACATATGAAGTACATCTAATCATACAAACGCTACATACATATTAAGTACATCTAATCATACAAACGCTACATACATATGAAGTACATCTAATCATACAAACGCTACATACATATGAAGTACATCTAATCATACAAACGCTACATACATATGAAGTACATCTAATCATACAAACGCTACATACATATGAAGTACATCTAATCATACAAACGCTACATACATATGAAGTACACATAAGAACAAAAATTCTCCAGACATATGAACTGTATCTAAACACACAAACTCTAGTCATATGAAGTACACCTAAGCGCAAGAAACCTACACACACATGAAGTGCATATGAGCAAACACATTCTACCGTGGTTTAAGCTGCATTGACGTAAATAAATTGCACATGCATATGAAGTACATCAAAGTATTTTCATGTAAGTACATCTAAGTATTCATATGAAGTACATCAAAGTATTTTCATCTAAGTACATCTAAGTATCCATATGAAGTACATCAAAGTATTTTCATCTAAGCACATGTAAGTATTCATATGAAGTACATTTAAGAACAAAATGTATACAAACGTAATGACATATATCAAAACAGACTCTACAGGCATAAGAAGTACATCTAAACACACACACTATACACCTTTATGAATTGCATCAAAACACCCACACTATACAGACTTATAAACTACATTTAACCACACACTCTACAACCATATGAATTTCATCGAAGCACATAAACTACAGACATATAAACTACATCTGAACACACATACTATACAACCATATGAATTACATCAAAGCACTCACAATATACAGACATATCAACTATAGCTAAGCACACCGGCAATCTACAGAGATATAAACTACATTTAAGCACATACATTGTACAACCATATGAATAACATCAAAGCACACACAATCTACAGACATATGCTGTTAGTCCGTCCAAATCGACGATGACAATTCAGCTCAACTGGGATGACGATGAAGTTGATGATGTCTGCGGTGTGAATGTTTGTGACTAATGAGTTCTATGCGTGCTTGGAATTATCTACCACAATCCCGGCAAGTGTGGGAGGAGATGACGAGCGCTGAATATTGTTTAAAGTGTGGAGGAGTTGCGACATTCGTCGCCCAAACTTTCCCTTCTTGATCCAAAAGTGTGTCAGTGGCAAGATAATTCAAGACGGCTGGAGATGTACCAGGATGCAGTGGATGACTAGAGTTTTCTACGTTTTTCACAAGGTCCTTTGCATTCCACAACGCTCTGCTGGCAAGTGCCTTCAAGTCTGTTGAAAATCAGATGTTTCCTCCGCGTTGTCCGCCATATCAAGGCTTCACATACTTGGGCAGACGTGCACTGTGTTTACCATCGGGCTGGAACACCTCGGTTACACTCACCTGTTTTGGAGGGCATGTCAAAGCCGTTACCGGTTTGTGGCCGCTGCCGCAAAAGCACACTCTCAAATTACATTTATAGAGCTTAAATATTCAGGCCACATCCCGGAGGTTTGTGGTTCAGAATCGCACAGTGTGGCTTGAGAAACACCAGAAATGACATTGTTGAGAAGAATCACATTATAGAGGCACAGTGAAAATTTTCTACGCAAAAATATAGACATATACACATGTCTGTTTATACGTGATTATACGTGTCTCAAATATTACAGGGGATTATATGTCAGAATTGTACTTTACATTCATCTTCGAAAACACACTAGAGAGATGAGACATAACAAGTCAGAAACTGTTGTTACCATCATCGCCTGAAATAGATGGATATTACTAAAACGTGTGTACATTTGTATATTTACAAACATATAAAGTGTATCTGAGCACAGATATTTGATAGTGTTTTTCCATTGCAAGCGAGTTTGAGCTTGGCAATAAGAAGTGTTCAGTTTGGTTTTATTTTTTTGTTTGTGATAATTGTTTGTGAGTGTTCCTAGGCCTTATGAGTTTAAACATGGCTCTGAAAGATCTTTTGCAATGTGAGCTATAATGTAGTAGTTCTTGGGATGAGGTAAAACAATATGATCTCTCCTTTTGTTTTGTCTCTTTTGAATCGCCTGCAATGTTCTAACCTGTTCAAAACAATCAATACCAGTTGTGATGTGAGTGTTCCAGGCTGAACGACCATGAGCTGTGGTTTCCCAAAAGTATGGGTCAATTGAGAGATTTCTTCATGCTTATCTTGAAGTGATTTTTCTAACCGCTACTTGAGCGGTTACCTGCACACAGATTATTGTTCAACAGTCTCTTTGAAAGACGTTTATCTATTATACGGACAACGTGACCTGCGAAACAAAGAAGAGACAGTCAACAATACCTAAATGCTTGCTATCTTAGATTTCTACAAGAATCCCAGTGTCTTGAATGTAAACTATACAAACACGTGACATCTAAGCACACAATCCCTACAGACACATGAACCACATCTAAGACACACTTTAATAATATCCGTATGTCGGTGGCGATGATAACATTTTCTGACTTGTTCTATTGCATCTCTCTAGTGTGTTTGCGAGGATGTCTGTAGAGTACAATTCTGAAATAGAATCCCCTGTAATATTTGAGACATGTATAATCAGTACTAGGCATGTGAATATGTCTGTATTTTCGCGCAACATATTTTAGTTGTGCCTCTATGATGTAATGCTTCTCAACTACGAATGTATCGTTACTAGTGTTTACTGGCGAGGGAGAGGAGATGGTTACCGTCCTCATTTGCAGAGCCTCTGAAATGTGAGATCGTTAACATCTCATACCCCTACGGCATTAATAAATGATATGGGTTACTTTACTTACTTTACTACTGGTGTTTATTAGCCACACTGAGCGATTCAGAGATTGATGTTTAAGCTCGTTAGAGACAATTTGAGAGTCTTTGAAACTTTTCTTCTGTCCACTGGTCAGTTGTTTTCACATAAGGAGTATACGATACACCATTCGATTTGGGAGGCGTTTGTCAGGCACGTACACTTTTCACGCCCATGTCAGTTACGATTTCTTCAGTATTGCATGCATGCTTAGGATATTGGCTCTAGTGAGGGCTTCAGTAATGCATGCATGCTGAGGATATTGGCTCTAGTGAGGGCTTCAGTATTGCATGCATGCTTAGGATATTGGCTCTAGTGAGGGCTTCAGTAATGCATGCATGCTAAGGATATTGGCTCTAGTGAGGGCTTCAGTATTGCATGCATGCTTAGGATATTGGCTCTAGTGAGGGCTTCAGTAATGCACGCATGCATAGGATGTTGGCTCTAGTGAGGGCTTCAGTATTGCATGCATGCTGAGGATGTTGGATCTAGTGAGGGCTTCAGTATTGCATGCATGCTTAGGATATTGGCTCTAGTGAGGGCTTCAGTAATGCATGCATGCTTAGGATCTTGGCTCTAGTGAGGGCTTCAATATAAGTACTTTATCTTGCCACTTTATCCTGAGAAGTCTGCGTATCAGCATGTGTCGAAATGATTTAACACTCTGGCATGTCTGATGTACCTGAAACTGATCATTCCTGAACAAGAGCGTTAAAGTGGTATAATTGTAAATGAGATGTGTGCATTTATAAATATGTGATAATATCGCGTGTGTGGTACGAGTGGGCTTTCTTCGTTTGGAGCACATGAAAACAACATGTGTACTATTCATCGGCATCATCAACAAATCATTCATGGGGCATACATGTATCTTCTTTGGAGTGAGCTAAGTGCGTAAACAATACATGCTATGGTTATACAGACGAATTCCTTTTGGATTAGGGTTGAGTATTAAAGTCTCTTATCGGCGAGAAGCGTTAATTTAAATCATCGACGCAAGTTCAATGTGGTTGTATCAGACAGGGTCATGTCTAATATATCACACACGTTTAGTAGAAACGAGATCACAATCGGGCGATATACGCGTATATTGTGCCGATGCTAATGCCACTGCGTTATCATATTGCAAGGTAGTCTGTCAATTGCAATTCACTTGAGAGTTTTTGTTTTTGTGATTTCGGCATCAATATCGTCGACCCTGCAGAAAGTACTACCGATGTAAGGGAATTAGGTAACTGAATCGACTCTGCAGAAAGTACTACCGATGTAAGGGAATTAGGTAACTGAATCGACCCTGCAGAAAGTACTACCGATGTAAGGGAATTAGGTAACTGAATCGACCCTGCAGAAAGTACTACCAATGTAAGGGAATTAGGTAACTAAATCGACCCTGCAGAAAGTACTACCGATGTTAGGTAATTAGGTAACTGAATCGACCCTGCAGAAAGTACTACTGATGTAAGGACATTAGGTAACTGAATCTACCCTGCAGAAAGTACTACTGATGTAAGGAAATTAGGTAACTGAATCGACCCTGCAGAAAGTACTACCGATGTAAGGAAATTAGTAACTGAATCGACTCTGCAGAAAGTACTACCGATGTAAGGGAATTAGGTAACTGAATCGACCCTGCAGAAAGTACTACCGATGTAAGGAAATTAGGTAAATGAATCTAACTTGCAGAAAGTACTACTGATGTAAGGAAATTAGGTAACTGAATCGACCCTGCAGAAAGTACTACCGATGTAAGGGAATTAGGTAACTGAATCGAACCTGCAAAAAGTACTACCGATGTAAGGAAAAAAGATAACTGAATCGACCCTGCAGAAAGTACTACCGATGTAAGGAAATTAGTAACTGAATCGACCCTGCAGAAAGTACTACCGATGTAAGGAAATTAGGTAAGTGAATCGACCCTGCATAAAGTACTACTGAGGTAAGGAAATTAGGTAACTTAATAAGGTACTACCAAAATAAGTGAAACTGTCAATTGTAGAGAGTGCTATTAAACGATAGCTAATCTGCAGACAGGAGAGAGTGCTAGCGAAATATGGGAATCTGTGGATTGTAGAAAGTACTACCGATGAATATGAATCTGTAGACATTACAAAGTAATACCGAGATAAGTACAATCTATGAACTGTAGAGAGTACTACCAAAATAAGTGAATATATGGATTGGAAAGGGTACTACCAACATACGTGAAGCAATCAACTGTAGACATTACTAGCGATATAACTGAATATATGGATTGTAGAGAGTAATACAGAGATACGTGAATCTGTGGACATTACAGATTACTACCAAGCTACGCGAATCTGTCAACTATAGAAGGTACTATCTACAAAAGTGAATCTGTGAACTGTAGAGAGTACTACAGCAATACGTGAGTCTGTGGACTGTAGAGAGTACTACCGTGATACGTGAATCTGCGAACTGTAGAGAGTTTTATCGAGATTGCTGAATCTGTGGACTGTGAAGATACAACCACGATAACTGAATCTGTGAACTGTAGAAAGTAATACAGAGATAAATGAATTTGTGGACTTGAGAGAGAGTACTACCGAGATAAGTGAATTTGATGGCCTGGAGAGAGTATTGCCAAGATAAGTGAATGTGTGTACTGGATAAAGCATTACCGAGATAAGTGAATTTGTCAACTGTAGAGAGTACTACCGAGATAAGTGAATCTGTCAACTGTAGAGAGTACTACCGAGATAAGTGAATCTGTCAACTGAAGAGAGTACTACCGAGATAAGTGAATCTGTCAACTGTAGAGAGTACTGCCGAGATAAGTGAATCTGTCAACTGTAGAGAGTACTGCCGAGATAAGTGAATCTGTCAACTGTAGAGAGTACTGCCGAGATAAGTGAATCTGTCAACTGTAGAGAGTACTGCCGAGATAATTGAATCTGTCAACTGTAGAGAGTACTGCCGAGATAAGTGAATCTGTCAACTGGAAGGAGACAATTATTATTGATCTTCATGACTTAGTTATGGAACTGTTCACTGGGAGGAAGATGAAACATTATCTCCGTTTCACACAGACCCTACAGACACATCAAGTACATCTAAGCACACAACCTTGATAAATAAATCGATAAACCGCCTAGGAGACGAAGTAGGAAATATATCGTACACATAACCCCCACGAACGCTTCAGATCTGATTTCAAGGTTTATGTGCCTACTTTCTGCAGCGTTTGACTTCCAACTTCTCCCTTAGGGCTTCCTCTGACGGCTCAATGTCTCTAGGAAGCGTTTCTAATTAATTGTTTCTAAATTCTTCCAATCTTGTTTTTTTGTTGCGAACTATAGCATGTGCTGCATTTTATGGTCAAAAGCTCAGAAGGTCCTAATTTGGCTACCTATCTACATGTCAAATCGTCCATCTCTTCACCCGTCTACTTATCTACAATTTAAATCATCTGTATATTAACTAATCCACAACTCAACTCGTCTATATGTTCACTTATCTACCTATCTACAATACAACTCGTCTATATGTACGCGCATCGTCTTATTTAAAACTTAAATCGTCTATATGTGCGCGCATCGGCTTATTTACAACTTAAATCGTCTATATGTGCGCGTATCGGCTTATATACAACTTAAATCGTCTTTCTGTGCGCGCATATACTTATTTACAATTTGAATAATGTATCGACTTATTTACAACTGAAATCATCTATATGTGCGCGCATCGACTTATTTACAACTTAAATCTTCTTTCTGTGCGCGCATATACTTATTTACAATTTGAGTAATGTATCTGTGCAAGACTCCACTTATTTGCCTGTCAGCTCGTCTATAATTTAAATGATCTAATGCAAACTAATCTATTTGTCATATGGTCTTCTTGTAAACGTGTCTATCTGTTAAATCGTCCAAAATTAAACTCCTCTAATTGTCACAAAGTATTACTAGTTAACTAGTCATCTGTGTACGCATTTACTTGTCTACATATCTACCTGCCAACAAGTCTATCTGTCAAATCGTCTACATGTCAACTCAAGAATCTGTCAAAATATCTACCTGTCTAGTTGCGTACCTGCTTATTTTTCAGAACTAAACATTTAGAAACTATAACAATGTGCATGAAACACTGTCTCTCTCTAACTCCCCCACAAATGTCTGTTGCCGGGAAACCCATCAATAATTGTTCTCTTGGCAGCGTTTCTGTTAATTCTGAAAATATTCCTAGCCAGGTAGTAAGATATCTGCAAAATTCCAGAAATACGTGTGACAGATTTATGCATACAAATAATCATGCAGGTAAAGAAATGGTTTAATACTGTCTTCAATTCAGCAAACCATACCTTACATTCTGTTCCGATAATTAAATTTTTGCAATTATTTCACATAGTATGTCCCAGAACTCAGAATAGTTAGTTTATCATTGCATCCAGTTATCGATAGCATATCAATGCATTTACCTCAGTCAGACTTTATTTGTTTTCAGTTCGAGCAGTCTATCCTTGCATTCAGTTGAAATGAGTGCATTTAACTCACAATGATATCTCCATTTACTCAGCTTTACCCTTCAATTCACTTCAGCCATCGTCTTCTTCCATTTAAGTTCAGAAATTCTGTTCTTGCATTCAGTTCATTCTTCATATCCTTCTTCCCTTCGGCGATTATTTTCCTGTAATTTATTCAGTTAGTTTATTCATGCTTTAAGTAGCGTTGTATGTTTTTATATCAGCTTTAATAGTAGGTACGGCTGCTGTAAAACTGTATATCAGTAGCACTTACAACTCAGATTCGAACCCAGGACATATTAAGCACAATGTGAACATATTAACTCATACGTCTACGTATTTTATCCCTTTTGCTGTCACGTGTTCTCACGCAAATTGTTCTCGATGTATTTGTCTTGTTATTTTCAAACTGATGACTACTTTCTAATTCTTACAGCTGACGGAATTGAACCAGGTTCTTTCTAGCGGCACCGATGATACTTCAATACATACATGTTGTTGTAATAGTCCTTGTCTCCATTGGTCCATTATTAGTGACTTGGGTGCACAGGTTGAGTATCTTGACGAAACCACAACTTTTTTTGGGAAATGTGGTAAATACGGAAACCCTGTTTACTTGAGTTGCAAGGCGATTTGGTTTCGCTAGAAACAGACCTAGTTTAATTCCCGTCAGCTGTAAGAATTATTTTCATTTATCCTCATGCTTCCTACGTGAATTTAATTGTTTAAGCTATTATTTGAAGGAATATTGTTCTGTCTCTAAGTTATTTATGTTTAGAAGAAGGCCTTTAGGTCTTTGTAGTATGAATATGGATGTTCTATGTTTGTGTTTCTGAGGATATTTGAACACTTGCACGAGATGTTCGTTATTGGTATAATCGTCATTATCTCGATTTGTCCGCTCTAAGTGACTTGAGTACATTGTCTTGACGAGATCACATCTTTTTATTTCTGGAGAGAAATGGGATTCCCAAGTAAGACAAATTTGTTTACTTCAGGTGCAGCGCGATTTTGTGCCGCCAGAACGGACATGGTTCAATTCCGGTCAGCTACAATAATTACTTACATTTATCCTCATGCTTCTTACTCGAATTTATTTAAATGCTTTATAGTGGAGATGCTGAAAATATTTTTCACTTATATCAGGCCAGGTTATCTATGTTATCTGAGATCGTGCTGTGCATCTTTGTTCAAATTTAGCGAGACTCGCTGTATTTAGGTGTATCTTTGCCTCAAGCGTAGCGTGAATGTTTTCATTCAGATCAGCAGTCTCTAAATTTGAATGATGATAGTGTGACTGATCTCAATACAAGGATTATAATTCAGTCCATTCTTGCCTCATATTTGGTGAGAGCCATTTTATTGGGATTTATCTATCTTTACCTCAAGTTAAAGCGGCAATCCTTTTATTAGTCAGTCCATAAGTGGCCTCAAGTTTAGCGAAGATCACTGTATCAAGTCTTATTTTTGCCTCATGTTTAGCGAGAATCCTTGTACAAACTGTAGTCAATCTAACTTTGCCTCGTTTAATCAGGGATTCGTGTATCCGTTGTTCTCACAATTATAAATTATTAATAACAGTTTATTGTGTCAGTGTATCTTTGCGTCAAGTTTTATCGATGAACCTTGTATTGAGATCAGTTAGTCTATACTTGATTCAAATTTAGCGAGGATATTTATATTGAGATCAGTTAGACCAGGGGTCGTCAACCTTTTGCTAACTGTGTTCCAATTTAAGGTTTCAAATTATTCAGAGTGCCAACATCACATATCATTTTATACAAATCGAGACCAATATTCTTATTTTACCATATATTTTATTTTTATATTTTAATTAATTAATATATAGTGATATTCAATAATATGTAAAGTTGTAAACAACATTAAAAGAAACAGTTTCTTGAAATATTTAAAAAAAAACTTTTTTATTATTATGGGAGCCTTGCCCTTGCATGGTCATGGTCGGTTGTTCAATATCGACAACATACTCTGTCACTTACAGTTTGACACAATTTTCTGAAAGTTCAGGCGTTAGGCGAGTGCCGAAATGAGGGAGGAAACCCCGATAATCGATTTATAATCAACTTTATACAGGAAACGTAAAGAGGCTGCGTGCCATTTGAAATTGCTAGGCGTGCCAAGTGTTGCACACGGGCCATAGGTTGCCGACCCCTGAGTTAGACTATGATTGATTCAAGTTTAGCAAGGATATTTGTATTGAGATCAGTTAGACCAGCATTGATACAAGTTTAGCAAGGATCCTTGCATTGAAGTTATTCAGTCCAACCATGTCTCAAGTTAATTGAAATCAATAAGTATATCATAGATTCAAGTTTAGCAAGGATCCTTGAATCAATTGATTTGTATCTCTCTGTTTCTATTTCGTTGAAAGGAACGGAGTTACATATGGTGTAACCCAAGTACGATGAAGTACACCTTTTCAATCTTGTATTTATTTCAACGATTATTTTCTGTCTCTTCTTGTATTGTTTGTTACTAATCGTGACATGTGTGATACTTTTTCACATTACGCTTAAGAGTTCACGAGCTCGAATCTGGTTTTCGTTGTCTTTTTTAAAGAGTGGATGTTATCGCAGGTTTAATATTGGGAGATGTGCCTAGATTCCAACTTTTTAATATTATGTACAGTTTCATTCAAACTTTGTACATTATGCGCTTGTTTCGTGAAGTCACGGAAAACACGTCACCAGCAAATCTTGTTGTTACAAAAAGTTAATGGTCAATTTTTATCGGAGATATCTGTTTACTGAGTGTCTGAGCATGCCGGCTACAGATACGTTTGTTCCAAACTCGTGGAGATGAAAAGATTAAATACAATGAAAAGGATCAATTAGAGACATCGGTCGCGGGGGGGGGGGGGGGAAGGAGTGCTCGGCTCTCAGTGGATAGTGTGCAGATCAATGCATCCGGCAACAATCCTAGCGACTTGAAATTCATACTGCACCTTTATCGATATCTATGCTAACACTTCCTATCTATCCCAGTTTCGTTTTTCGCAAAATTCCAACTTTTTAATTTTATAATATTATTTCGTGTTCTGCTAAATAATGTAAGCAGCTCTCTCCGTACTATATATTTTTGGAGATCACTGGGGATACCGTTTGAACCTACTGAGCTTCAATGTATGAGTTGTTTTCTCGACAGGCGGCCCTTGAGAGAAACAGCTTACATATGAGGAAATAAGAGTACAATAAAACCAATCCTCTAAGTATGTTATCAATTTTTTTGCCATATATGTTCTCACGTAAGTTACTCTGGGTTTTTTTTCTAATTTTCAAACTGATGAATGCTTTATAATGGAAATACTGCAAATATTTCTTTCTTAGTTTGCTGTTTCTAATATTAATAACAGTTTGATTTACCTATTTCCGTTCACATTTGCCCTGTGTTACCTAATCCCCTAAATTTCCAGCTTGTTGGGTGGGTGCGTTACTTATGACTTATTAAGTAATTTGATTTTTGAGCTTCTCACTTTTTCATCTCCTTTTTATCCAAAATGAAAGCTCCAAACTTAACCATACAAGTTCAGATACCATACATTTAAAGCTATTTGTTGAATTTGGCTACAAGTAATTTCATTTTGTCTGCTAGTCCGCCCTTGCCTCAATGGTCTCTGATCGTTTGCTTGTAATCAATCAGTGAATACGCTAACACGTCCAACGTCTCCGACTCCTTACCCATCTTGCATCCTCGACCTCGAAAACTAGAAATGATGAAAGTCTAAGTAGCTTTGCCAAATGATACAAACAGAAAGCTATCTGACTAATCTATAAATTATTGTTCAGACGTTAAGATAGAGGACTATTTTTTTCTTTTTATCTGGCACAATGAGAACGGTGAATGGGGGACAAGGATCTCCTTAGCGCAGTGGTTAAGCTGTTCGCATTGTGTTAAAGAGCTCATGGGTTCAAATCCGGCTCGCGCCGTCTTGTGTACAAGATGAATTCTTTCGGAGATCGATGTGGATTATCTCTTGAAGCTACGGAGTTAGTGTTATTCTGGTACTCTCCGCGGACGGCATGCCGCTTCGTTTAGAGTGACGGACTATATATGGGAAACCGAGTTCAGTGAAGTAAGTCTTCTAACGACTTGTAGGGTAGGTTACTCCTAAGAGATTTGTTGCATGGTCCAATAGGGACCTTAATTTAAAACAGTATTTATGTTTCAAAATAACCTTCACCTAAATTCGATTTGAGAGTTGTCTTCTCATTGTTTTAACCGAGTCACTGTCCAAAACAGCCATGTTGACTCATGGGGATAATCCTTCTAAAGTGACGCTATTAGATTAATTTCGTGATTTTCATGGTCCCTTTTGTGTTTACTTTGTGTCCACAGTCAATGACAAACTCAGGTAAAGAGAATAACGTCACAGTCAATGAATGATTCCCGATTAGTCAACAGGACTGTATAGCAATGTACTCGGTTCTAACTAGAGCCCGATTCCCACAACTCTGTCCTCCCGAAAACATAAATTCTGTTGGTTTTAATGTTTAATGCTGGAAAACACACTCTGTTTTCCTATACACACTCTGTTTTCCTATACACACTCCTGTTTTCCTATGCACGCTTCATTTCCCTATACACACTCTGTTTTTCTATACACACTTCGCTTTCATATAAACAGTCTGTTGCCTTATACGCAATCTGTTTTCCTATAGACACTCAATTTTCATATACATAGCCCGTTGTCAACACAGTAACACGCTGGGTGTTGTAAATATCGATCGGAGCACGTAACTCTGAAGCTCAAGCGACAATCCCAATTTCACGAACACCGTGTCAACAAGTGTAAACGATTAGGGTCTTCCACAAATGTCCTAAAAATATCTGGGTTAAAAATGGTTGTTGCTATGCAACGATCTCAAACTAACATTGTCTCTCGTTGTCGTCCTCTGATTCCCTCTATTTTTTTCTCTGCCTCTTCCGCGTTCGTTCTCAAACTCCTGCAGACGAGGCGTGTGTAGCCCAGAGAACGGACTGCGTTGTGTCATAGTTTTACAGATCTGATGCGGTATCTGCGCTTTGTGGTCTAACACAACTAACTTCAGTATGACTTCCTAGGAACTGTGATAGATTATAGGACGCGAAAGCCAACACTCTACTCGCTCAGATGCCCTGACTACTTCATCACATGTCCCTTGAAACAGTGACATATATAATTCCTTGATGACTTAGCGTGCCTACTCGGCAGGAAACTGAAGTATTTTATTTCATATAAAAACAGTTTCTCTAACGTTGTACAGCGGTCGCTTTGACTGAGCATAGGCATTCGAGTAATCGACAAAAACACACAGATTATCATAGCATTCACTGTATCACAACAGAGTTAAAGTCGGGAAATACATTCAATTTCAAATAACGTGACAAATAATCTGTTTCATGAATCACGATTGACGCAATGTGAGATTAGCACGCAGGGCTACTCTGAAACAGGACTTGGACCACATATATATATATGTATATAATGTATATATATATATATATATATATATATATATATATATATATATATATATATATATATACGATGTTCGTCCGGCGTAATCGACGATGACCAAAAACACACCAATAATAATAATAACAATACGTAATAAAAATAATAAAGAATAATAAAGTTAATATATATATATATATATATATATATATATATATATATATATATATATATATATATATATATATATATATATATATATATCAAGTGACATATTCTTTCCATAATGTTGTCTTGACTGGATACTCTGAACTATTCCCTGTCCGGGTAAGCAGGCCAGGAATGACCAGACATGTTAATACATTATTCGTTGTAGTTAATCCAAAGTCTTCTTAGTCTTCCCCTTCTTCATCATCCCGCCCTCCAGAATCTGCATGTCGATACTATCATAAATCTATACTATTATAATATATACTGTAGCTATCTTCTTATAATATCGTTTAGAAGACATCATTTCTTTAGTTTCAGTAATTTCAAAATTTCAATGTTCTTTTTCTCAGTCCATGATTTTCGTAAGATCTATCTGTATCACTACTTCATTTCAATTGAATTTACGCTTCTGAATATTGTCTTGCCTAAAGACCAAGACTCACATCCATATGTTGCCACTGGGAAAACACATTATCTTAAAAACGTTATTTTTGTGTTACTATATTACTATTTTCCAACATATTTCTCATTTGTGTTAATTTGAGTTTTGCAATTGCGAGTCTTCTAATCTCAACTGAACAATCTCTGGAACTGTTTATATTTGCTGCAAAATATTTCAATTTGTTTACACATTGTAGTTCTATTATTTTTAATTTTGAATACAGTTTGATCTTTGTTGTGTTTGTTGTCTACGTATGGATTCTAGATCTCGCAGTATTTCTGTGTTGGTGTGTTTCCGTGCCTCGGGATGTGTAGTAAGAAGGACTGTGTCGTATACATATCGTATTTCTGGAATCTTGTACCTACCGATATTTAATGAATGAAACTCATTTTTCTCACATGGCACATACTGTATTGTGGAATGACGGCTAATTTTGTAAGAAAAAAAATATTTTTCTCTGACACCCGGCAGTCGTACATATGTATATCTAAGCTTCTGTGAATATACACATGGACTGTATTGTCACAAGTAGGCCAGTATAAATGCCTCTAAATGATTGCCGACTGGATGTTATTGGATGTTTGCATACAACACGGTGAAATGTCTTCTAGATACACATCATAGATATTCTCTGAGAAGTAGACCAAAGCATTTCATGCTGATGAGAGTCTGAATCTCAGAACTATCGGATGTCATATTGCAAGAAGACCTGATCGGTATAGTAATATTATTAATAATAATAAAAATAACATTCATAACTCGTCAGAATAGTAGGGTGCCACACTGGATACATCAGCACAAAAAAAACACTCCAAACTACTATGTCCTCAGCCATTCTGAGGAGTGTAGAAAAATCACGCCCAGACCGTTCCTTGAAATAAACTCTAACGAGGAACTTACGGTGTTCAGAAAGGTGTATCACCACTTCTGGCTTTCGAAAGATATACCTGTTGCTTGTCCTGCGTTAGGGACTATTGCAAGAAAGTTTGTTTATAGAATTTCCATCTTCATATCTCGTGGAAAGAGGTTTTTAGCACAGCTGCCAAATCTACTTACGATAAAAAAAGATCGAATGCACATCATTGAATGTGGACATTTAATACTATACCTTACTAACGTGAAGAAAATATTGAACAATTGTTATCACAGCATCAGGCTCATCCTTCTCACTAACATATTTATTTGTGTATTAATTGTGCGTAATCATTTTATTAGGTTCTGATTTGTTTTGTGCCAAATCCAAAAATGTACTTGCATTGTGTGTCTTCGCAATAAATTTATTAATAAAAATTGTACATGTGTTTTCTTTTTTATTTACAATTGTCCACTCTACACAAAAAAACAACAATGCTATCAAAGTGAGCAGCACTGAGTTAGCTGTCAAAAACCCATTAGAAGTTCATATGTTTAGATAAATACACTAATACTCAATCGGGATGGGGCCCATGGAAGGGGGGGGGGGAGGTCTATAGACGATTGAAAAACCTCGGGACATGGGGGACTACGGGGTATAAATGTTTGGGAACCATTGTATTAGAGTAATGGTGAGCGACTCATTTGTCGACTACTGACATCAGCCTTTTACGCGTACTTTAAATAAAAAAAACTTTCCATGAAATCATTTCTCAAGTTCTATATTTCTTTTAAAATAACTTTTATAATTTTCTTGTTCCGCATATTATCATAGTTTTCTTTTACACTTTCGCAATATTAATGACTTTATCCATTACTACCGATCTGTATGTGCTGAACTCCTTGTCGTAGTTCCGGTCGGCTGAGATATGTTACTGACATTGTTATTATATTTCTAGTTGTTGAAATAGACTCATGAAAGCCAACATCATTTTTGATAACAAATTGTATTGAGTTTTTTGTGACTTCAAAAAACCATTATATTTCTGCAGCTAATAATTGCATTTCGTAATGCATTTTATGTGTAATATGACCTTGTCATTAGAGGTGAGGAAGAAAGTAACATCGCATATGGATAACTAACATATGGATGCGAGTTTTGGATCATTAACAAACAGGAAAGTGTGAAATTAGAGACAATAGAGATGTGGTTCTACAGAAGATTGCTGAGAATAGAGTGCCAGAAAACTAATGTTGAGGTATTGAAAGAGCCAAATGCGAAAAGTACCTCAACCAATAATATAAGAAAAAGACAATCTTCATTTTTGCCATTTCATGAGACAGGGGGGTTTGGAGAACATAGTCACAACAGGCAAGATTGAAGGCAAAAGAGACAGGGCGATAACGTGAGAAGATATTAGACAGTTTGACAACCTTTCACGTCAGGGAAACAACAACCTTCTTGATACATAATGCTGGAGATAGAGAGCTGTGGAGAGCCATGATCGCCTACACCAGCCGGCTTGCCACCTGATGAAGATTATGAGCCTATATTGAAAACAAAATATCAAAACAATGATTGCACGCATGTGGTTGCGTCTGTGGGTCTCACCAATGGCCCACTAGACATACCATCCATGCAACAGAAAACCTTAGTGGATGACATGCCGTTATATTGAGGTTATCTTCTTATAGAAGCTTCATGGCACGTCATCTATACAATTATGATTTTGTTTTGTTGTTGAAATGTTTTACATGTTTGCCTGAATATATATGTATGCACCCTCTGTGGTTGGGAGGGAGCCAGAGATGTACTGTGCAGCACTGAGGAGGAAACTGACATCACTGTTTTTCCTACGGCTGAGGCCCATCATAGAGGCCTGTGACTCAGGACGTGACAATCCTTTTGACTTGAACATTTGGTAGCATGCCTGGAGCAATAGAGAAGTTCGGCATAACCAGTAGTCAACTGGTGGCGGGGAATGAGCACAGTGAACCCTATCTTGGCTACAGTGGCTAGGGGCAGTGCATAGGGTTAAACCTACCTTCCTGGAGGCTCTATTCTCTGGCTCTGTCCCGGGGTGGGCCGAAAATCCACAGACTTCCCAGCAATATAATGCCATCTAATGGCATTAGGTCAAAGGGCATGAGCCCATGGACCGCTGGATCAGCAACCAACCAAACAATGATTGCAAGAAGACGAGTGTTAAAAATTTATTGGAGTTTGTTGGTGGCCATATTATGTGATGTATTCTGATTATTTAATATTTCTTTCTATCCTTTCTTACTATATATTTATATTATTCCTTTGTCTCTTTTCTCTCTATTTTCTAGCACTCTACCTTTATTCTCTATTAGTTTGAATTGTTAGATCCACACATTTCCATATCTTCACTGTCAATCACTCACAAATTACACAAGGAGAAGATAATTTATTGATGATCAGACGACGCAGCACGCGTTGTCCCCCATAATTCTAAAAAGAAAATTGCCAGCCAAGTTCTCGACAAGTAACTGCCCAACTAGTGTCGACATCAGTAGCGATATCGAAATTTCTATCCCTACACAGAGCACAAGGCATGGTACCCATTATGTGGTGGCAGAATGAACAACGACAGAATTTTGTGTGTGCATACTACGAATAACGAGGGATCGAAACAAGGGTGGTCTATCGGTAATATTCACATAGATACAAAGTTACCGCCACTACGACAAGTGACATACTTCAGGCCCCCATCTGACATGAAAGGTTGGATAAGATCCAGAATGAGGCGATTCGTATCACTCGTGGGAGCAATATGAACAGATCTGTACGGGAAATGTAATTCTTACTTCATTATGCAACTATGGAACATAGATTACAATTGATCCAAGAAAATGCCTACCCACAAATCAGCTTTGATAAAAAGCAATACTTCATACTGAAATGAGTATGAAACGTAACAGACTGGTCATGTGACGTATTCCTTACAGAACATTGCCTTCCCAATGAACTCTCTGAACATCTCTCTGTCTTGGGCCATGTGGCTTGCATTTTCTAGCGATGTATTTATGTTATCTTTAATGTCGTCAGTCCATCGTCTTCTTGGTCTGCCCTTTCTAGCAAGGTGTGTGTTTAAATACAAGTTTTGTGCTTCGCCATATTTCTTTGTGTTCTTTATTAGTTGTTCCAATCCCTTTATATCATTTGAAAGAAGTACTGTGTCGTCTGCGTAGTGTAGTTCCGGGATTAGGAATCCACCGATGTTTAAAGGGTGGTAGTCAGCGTTGTGTATGTCTTCTCTCCATTATTTGTCTTTCTAAACAGTTGTGTCTCTTTATATGACCAAACAGGCGTAGTTTTCTTGTTGTTATTGTGTTTAGTAACCAATACTCTGGAATCTTCAATGTGTTTATAATATCTGAGTTTCTGATTTTTCCGTTCCATGATATTCTAAGTATCTTTCTGTAGCATTTCATCTTGAAGGCGTTGATCTCCATTGCCGTTGTTTTACTTAGAGTCCATGTTTCACAGCCGTATGTTGCAACCGGAAAAATAAAAGTTCGTAACATTAGCACTTTCGCTTCTATTTTGTTGTTTTTCCATATGTTTTTCAAACGTGTTATTTTGCAATATGCCATTGCCAATTTCTTCCTTATTTCTGCCATGCAGTCTCCTGCACCGTTGATGTTTGCTCCTAAGTATTCAAATTTATCCACACATTCTATCTCAGTATTGTCTATTCTGATTTTTGTTTTCTGCGTGTTTAAATACAAATTTTGTGCTTCGCTATATTTCTTTGTGTTCTTTATTAGTTGTTCCAATCCCTTTATATCATTTGAAAGAAGTACTGTGTCGTCTGCGTAGTGTAGTTCCGGGATTAGGAATCCACCGATTTTTAAAGCGTGGTAGTCAGCGTTGTGTATGTCTTCTCTCACGTTCCTCATTATACTTTCTTGAACAGGAAAGATGATGAACAGGTATGGGGAGAGTGTGCATCCCTGCCTTACTCCACTATGTACCTCAAACCACTCTGAGAGATCGCCCTCTAGCTTCACTGCAGCCTTTTGATCTTGGTAAAGTTCATCTATTAGATGAATCAGATGTCTTGGGAAACCCATGCTGTTCATTATGTCCGATAGTTGCTGGTGTTGGACGCAGTCAAACGCTTTTGAGTAATCTATGAAGCACATGTGTAGGTCAGTTGAAAATTCCCTACACTTTTCTATAATCAATCTCATGTTAAGGATGTGATCTCTTGTAATAGACTTAAGAGAGGAAAGTCGTGGATGTGTTGCGCTGAGGAAGTTATTCAAGTTGTCTTGCACTGGAGAATGTGGCACATGATGTGGAATGGATACGTGTTCCCATAGATAGCCATACTTCATTGTGGGTTGTGATAACTTTCCATAGAGAATGTACTGGGAGCTGTCATATTACCGTTGATTCTGAGATGTAGGCATTAATGTGTGAGAATTATAGGAATGTGATATGGCTAAATGCGCGGATGGTTATCTCGTTAGACGTGCGCGTAGTTTATGAGAATACACAGATCCGGGCGTAAGGAAAACTGTTAGAGAGGAGAACGGGGGGAGCGTTTTAGCATGACAATTTAAATGATGGCAGTGACCAGGGTCTTGAACTGGACGGGAACATAGAGTGTGCACCTCTTGTCTGCATTCTCAGCGACTCAATTAGAATGATGAGGAAAATACAAGCCGTTTGTATGTGTAAGCTGTGGCTTGATGAAGTGTGGAGATCGAAGTTGGAGGGTATACAATTGATTTGTGGGCATGGGCATTTATGTGCTCAAGACAGTGAGAGAGCGGGTAGATTGACAGTTTCTGAAATAGTATGGAATATCAGGGCAGTGGATTGTGCCGACATATTATACTCTGAGAAAACTGCAAGATCTAACGAGATTACTGAGGATGATGATTTATTTTCTGTGTCTAGAATAAATTAGTTGGGCTTGCAATGTGAACTAGAATAAATTAGCTGGGCTTGCAGTGTGGTATGGAATAAATTAGCTGGTCTTGCAATGTGGTCTAGAATTAATTAGTTGTGCTTGCAATGTGTTCTAGAATAAATTAGATGCGCTTGCAATGTGGTCTATAATAAATTAGTTGGGCTTGCAATGTGGTCTACAATAAATTAGTTGGGCTTGCAATGTGGTCTAGAATAAATTAGTTGGGCTTGCAATGTGGTCTACAATAAATTAGCTGGCCGTGCAATGTGGTCTAGAATACATTAGTTGAGCTTGCAATATGGTTTAAAGTAAATTAGTTAGGCTTGCAATGTGGTCTAGAATAAATTAGCTGGGCTTGAAATGTGGTCTATAATAAATTAGGTGGGCTTGCAATGTAGTCTAGAATAAATTAGTTGGGCTTGCAATGTGGTGTACAATAAATTAGCTGGGCTTGCAATGTGGTCTAGAATACATTAGTTGAGCTTGCAATATGGTTTAGAGTAAATTAGTTAGGCTTGCAATGTGCTCTAGAATAAATTAGCTGGGCTTGCAATGTGGTCTATAATAATTAGTTGGGCTTGCAATGTGGTCTAGAATAAATTAGCTGGTCTTGCAATGTGATCTAGAATAAATTAGCTGGGCTTGCAATGTGCTCTAAAATAAATTAGTTGGGCTTGCAATGTGGTCTAGAATAAATTATTTGGGCTTGCAATGTGGTCTAGAATAAATTAGTTGAGCTTGCAATATGGTTTAGAGTAAATTAGTTAGGCTTGCAATGTGGTCTAGAATAAATTAGCTGGGCTTGCAATGTGGTCTATAATAATTATTTGGGCTTGCAATGTGGTCTAGAATAAATTCGCTGGACTTGCAATGTGGTCTAGAATAAATTAGCTGGTCTTGCAATTTGGTCTACAATAAATTAGCTGGGCTTGCAATGTGGTCTAGAATACATTAGTTGAGCTTGCAATATGGTTTAGAGTAAATTAGTTAGGCTTGCAATGTGGTCTATAATAAATTAGCTGGGCTTGCAATGTGGTCTATAATAATTATTTGGGCTTGCAATGTGGTCCAGAATAAATTCGATGGACTTGCAATGTGGTCTATAAAAAATTCACTGGATTTGCAATATGGTCTAGAATAAATTAGTTGGGCTTGCATTTTGGTGTGGCACTAAATGAACATTATTTCCGTAGATTGCTTGTCAACCAACCGAGAACTATAACCGTCAGTCGTCGTGTAGTTGCGGCTATACTCAGGCGAAGATCGGAGCACGTATATGTCATATGTGCAATGATGATCTCTTGACTTACTTACTAATAAACACAATGAATGACTAATTGACTGGCTGGCTTGGTGTCCAGCTGGCTGGCTGAATGACTAACAGACTAACTTAACGACTGAATGACAGACTAAGGGAGTCACTGTCTGACTGACTGACTCGATGTCTGACTGAGTGAATAGCTGACTGACTAACAGACTGACTGACTGGATGTCTAAATGACCTACAACCTAACATATTTATTGGGTGTTTCTACTGTTGTGTATGTGATCCCCAGACAACACCAGCTCTTTTTTCATATATTTCCCGCAGTCGGGCCATTGGCACAGAAAAAAAACCAGTGATATAGCGCATTTCCATTTTCTACACTACGTCATACAGGAAATCTAGTGGGACTATTGTCCTACTCTAAGAGAGATCCATGGGAGTTTGAAAATGAGCGATGAAGAAGAAGAGAAGGAACATTTCATATATTCAGTTGCATTTTTCTTCTTCTGCTGCGTATGTGGTCCGTAGACAACACCAGCTCTTATTTCATATACTCAGTGGGATTTTTTCTATCACAGCCTTATATGATACCCAGAAGATTGCACGTGTTTCTGGGACACGGCAGTGGAGCAAGAAATGCTATAGTTTGTTTCATAATTCATTTTACTCAGATTTGTTTGTCTCGAAAACTACTTGTCTGATCGAAAAGTTCTTTTATATTCAAATTGAATTTCTCCAAGACGCTATGAAACTATTATTTTTGCCACTTAGAAATATAACTAGATTAAACCATTTTATCTGTAAAGTATACATTTATAAAGGTTTTGTGAATGTACGTAATGTGCAATTTTTACTGTAAAGACAATCTGTCAGACAATCCCAGTTGATGGAAGAAAATACGCCTTATTGGTTGTGTTTTTTCTCTCTAACTTTCAATTTGCTGTGAAATAAAGTGTAAATATACTGCCCAATAAAAAACACGAGAAAATAAGGTGTCATTAGTGATTGAAATTTCAATTATATCGCTATTCAATGGAAAATACGTTTCCGAGTGCGAAATGTATCGTTCGTTTTCTATTTAGTTAGAGATTTAATTGTTAGTGATTGAAATTAGAAATTTATTTTGTTCGAAAATCTTTGTGTTTTTATTGACAGTTATGATGTATTGTCAAGATTGTCACCATTGAAAAAAACTCAGAAATACTGGGGTATGCTTTAGAAGAGACATTGTCAATTTCATTTATATCAGTGTCGCTGCATTTTGTGTTGGTTAAATTGTTTAATGTAAAAATAATAGCTAAACTGCAGTTTACTCAAAGTTGTATCGCATATTCGACATGTTTTTTTATTGTGGTACTTTGTTCAGTTTGGACAATTTATGTATGTATTTAAGAGTGTTATTACAATATTAGTTTAAAGTGTAAATTCACTACTATGAAAAATGGGACTACGTAAATGTACAGCTACTGTTACAGACAATCTACAAGTGGTTGTTTGTATTACGACATACACAATTCTAAAACGAGAACACGGCATGCTCTCAGTTTAAATAAAATGACATTTAATCTTTGGATAAAACATGACAGTAAATATGTAAATCGTGAACGACAGCAAGGCCGGAAAAATGAAAATTGACGATTTCGATAAAGATGTTATTGTACGTGAGATGCTTAAAATCTTTTGGGAAAATGATGTGGTAACACTACATAAACTGAATTTTCGTCTGTGTAGTCGTTGTGATATTAATAATTCTAAAGCCGCATTATGCTGAGTTGTTAGGGGTAGCGATATCACTTTTCGGAAATCTCTTACAGGCAAGAATATATTATGTGAGAAAACGCACCTCGTAGCTGCACGATGCAAATATCTGAGGCAAATACGTGAACATAGGATAGAAGGTCATGACATGGTATATCTGGATGAATTGTAGGTAAATGCTCACCATGCATTTGATAAAGATGACAATCATTGACGGAACTAAGAAAAGAGAAATTTCAAGAAGCAAAGGTAAACGCATTGTAATAGCTCATTCAGGCAGTAACACAAATGGTCTTGTCACTGGTGCGAAACATATTTTCCAAGCATTATATACAGAAGATAGATGAATGGACTTATTTTCAGGAATTGGTTAGTGAACTCACTTCTACCAGCGCTGGATAGATTGTCTCATGTGGTGTTATGGACAATGCCCCCCTATCACAACGTAGTAGCGGATGAAAACAAAATTATCACTTCATCAAACACAAAACAAGATATCATCACATAGCTTGCAAAAGAAGATGTATATTTTTGAAGCAATAAATTCAAACCAGAGTTGTTAGATTTTGTGAAACGGACAAAGAAGGCGAAGACTTTCACAATTGACAAAATCATCGCTTAGCATGGTCATACTTCTCTTCGGCTACCACCTTACCATTCACATCGCAATCCCATTGAACTTGTGTGGGCTGTAGTCAAATGTCAAGCTGCCGAACTAAAGACTTTCACAATTTGTGATATAATAAATATAACACACGATGCCGTCACACAAATAGATATTTAGTGCTGGAGAAAATGTGAAGAGCATGTGCTTTATAAAGGGAACATGCATATTGGCAACGAGATGTAATGCATTTTATCCACTTTTAGCAGTATTCGATCTTTTTTGAGTCTTCAGAATCCGAATAAAGCAGTTCATGTGTCAATCTCTGTTTTCCTCACATCGACCAAATATCTAACAATATCCCGAACCTATAACAAAATTCATGGGTTGTTTGTAGTCATCATTATTTATGGAATGATCAAAAATAAAAACTGCTTGATACATTCTCGGGAAATATTGACAGATATTACACATTTCCTGTTATTTTATCAAGTTGGGAGACTCCTTTGCTGCCACAATTGGGTGTATTACGGTAAAGTGTGTGTACCATTTATTTCTGCTTATGCAATGCTATATAGTATAGTTCTTTCTTTTTTTCTGCATTTTTCGATCTACCTACAAATTTATGATTGGTTGGTTGATGATCCAGCGGTCCGTGGGCTCATGCCCTTTGATACCAATTTATAAAACATGAATTCCTAATGTCGTGCTGTGTGTAAGACTAACTGTGAAATTTGGTTGCCATGTATCAGGTTGTTTTCTTGAAAATTGTGCTCAAGTGAGCAACATGAATAATGGAACGAGCCATAACATTGAGATCTAAAACATGTTTGTCTTAAGAGACAAATAAACGAATTGCCATAGGGTTATTTATTCCATATCATAAGTTAAAGTGATCCTAACAGTGGGGGAGGGAGTCTGTGTCCGTGCAGATATCGCCGAGACGCGATATACCATCTCTATTCACTGAATTCTATTCTCTGTGAGCAAAGAGAACTTGAGAACTGAATATGAACTTGAGAATTGAGTGTGAACGTGAAAACTGTATGTGAACTTGAGAAATAAATACGAGTTTGTGAACCGAATTCGAGCTTCGGAACTGAAAATGAGTTTGAGAACTGAATGTGAGCTTGAGAACTGAATATGAGCTTACTTTCAAAGGTGCATTAACTCCTTAATTTAATTTCAAAGTTATGCTGCATCACGAGTGTATATTATCTTTGAAGGAGGCTTTTAAAAAAAATATCTAACTCAATTGATTAGTGAGTTTAATGATGATAGCAGGAGAAGAATACCATGTGCTGGTGCCATGTATATGGCACACTTCAACATGATGTTCGTCCGTCGTGATCGACGATGACCAAAAACTCAACCATAATAATAATAACAATAAATAATAAAATAATAAAGTTAATAGTGCGTTTTAAATGCCTAGCAAGTCCAATTCGCGCACAAAATGTTCTTTTACAGAATTGACAACAATAGAAGGTATCTGTGTGAGGTTGAGATGTTTTTTTCTTTTCTACGTGTCCGCTTCTGTCTTGCAGTATCTTGTCTGAATTCTTCCGCCGCTAGTGCTCCCGTCCTAATGCTGTAACGCCATGCTGTTCTATCCTGAGCGAGGCTCTCCCAAGCGCCTACGTCAATGTTAAGATGTTTCAAGGATGACTTGAGCGTGTCTTTGAAACAAACTTCAACATACATAGCACATGATCAGTGGTGGCGATAATAGTGCGTCCTATCATCTCCCCCCCACCTCCACCGAATGGCGCATGAAAAATGGAAATATGTTTTTGAATGTGTCTAACGTGTTTCATTGTAATGTTCGAGTAGATCAAATGATGCCGGTCCTGGAGAACCACCATAATGTCCTTTGCATATCTCGTCTGTTGAATTTACCGATTTACATAATGATATTGGCTGACTGGAATATCATTTATATCAAATAAAATGTATGCAGTTGTCACGAGAAGCACTAACTACCATCAGAAAGAAAATTGGAAACGTCATGTTATACACAGAAAATCTGTCATGTTTGAGTAGCGTTACTATTATCATCGTGATCACTACAACAATGATCGTTAATTGTTAATATACTCTTGTCATTCATTCATTTCATCCTTCGTCTTCCTAAAGTTGTCATTTGGTGTGTCTCTTCCTCTGTCTTTCTAAAGTTGTCAGTTAGTGTGCCCCCTCTTCCGTCTCCCTAAAGTTGTCAAGTACTGGACCTCCACCTCTATCTCCTTTCAATTGCCAGCTAGTATTCCTCCGTGTCCACCTCCCTACAGATGTCATCTAGTATGCTCACCCTCTGTCTCCTAACGCTGAAAGTTCGTGAACTTCCTCCTCCGTTTACCTAAAGTTGTCATATAGTGTGTCTCTTTCTCTGTCTTTCTAAAGTTTTCAGTTAGTATGCCTCTTCCTCCGTCCCATTAAGGCTGAATGTGTAGGCTTCCTCTTCCATATCCATAAAGTTGTCAGTTAGCCTCCTCCTTCGTTTCCCTAACGCTGATTTTTAGTGTGACTCATTAAAGTTGTCAGTTAGTGTACCTCCTCCTCCGTCACCATAAATGTGTCAGTTAATGTTCCTCCTCCATTTTCCTAATGCTGTCAGTTAACATACCTAATTCTTTGTCTCCCTAAAGTTGTCAGATTGCGTACCCCACACTCTGTCCCCCTAAAGTTTTAAATTAGCGTGGCTCCTCCCTAAAGTTGTCACGGTGTCTATTCCTCCAATTCCTAAGTTACTCGTACGCGTGTCTATTCCTTCGTCTCCCTAAAGATGCTAGTTAGAGTGCATATTCCTCCGTCTCCCTAAAGTTGTCAGTTTATGTGTCTCCTTCCTAAAGTTGTCAGTAAGCATGCCTATTTCTACGTTTTCCTAAAGTTGTCAGTTAATGTGCCTCCTCTGACGATTCATATCATGGTTTTCCGAACAAGAGGATTCCAAATGAGTATTTTATTTTATAGTCGCTTTCAATTTTTCTTGAGCTAGGAAGTAATGATCTGAATTATACTCTAAATATGTTGTTATGATGCTAAATTGGAAGTAAATATTGGCAAAACCACGTAGAATTAAGTGAATCCACAAAGCATCCCTCTGTGGAGCAGTTTTTTTTAGAATTAAGATATAATTCTATAGAAGTAATAAAATGCTAACATTGACAGGTATAAAGTGACTACACAGACTGTTCAATGTGATATGGAAGACACCACAGGGGTGGAATACAGATGGTGATTATTCCCATTTGGAAGAAAAAAGGCAGTAAGAGGGACTACACTAAGTATAGAGGCATATCACTTAGGCCACATAGTAAAACTCTTTAGCAAGATACTAGAGAGAAGGTTGCGCGCATATATAGAACCACAGGTTGGCTTTCGGAAAGATAAAAGCTGTACTGATGCAATCTTCATCCTCAAACAACTTAGAAAGAGCGATAGAACATAACCAAGACTTTGGCTTTTGTAAACCGAGAGAACGCTTTTGACAGAGTGGATAGAGCACAATTACGGATAGCACTACCAACATATCAAGTTTCCCTAACATCTGATAAGCTTACGTCAGAGCAAATACGCTAATAGTCAATGCACAGTAAGAACGAGTAAAGGTACATCCGATAATTACTAAATTCACTGGGCACAGGGATGTGTACTATCCCCACTATTGTTCATAACATACATAGATCACATCTGCAAAGTAGCAAAAACAACGGAGCAAAAACAAATCTGAAGGATAACTTAACAAATTTGACAGACGGCAAGAACAGCGAAGAAATACACAATAGCTGTAGTAAAGCATAGCAAGGCCTAGTGCAAATTACACCAATCTTCAGGAACCAAAATGTAGATTAAAGCACCACAAATAACACTATTCAAAACGATTATTATGCCAACGCTGTGCTACCAATGGAAAACATGGACAACGACAGCAAAAGACAAACGTAAACTTGTGACAGCTGAAATGGCATGCTTACGCAGAATCCTAGGAATATCGCTAAGCGACAGAGTGATGAATGAGGACATTGCACAAAGAACCGTCACCACCCCGATCTTGGAATATATAAAGACACGTGGTGGACATTATAGACAGCAGTGAAGTATTGGACACTATAAGCAACAGCCAAGTATAGAGAACCAGAAACAGTCAAGTATAGAACAATATAAATGTAGAAAATAATTGATTTATAGTTAGCAGTAAGAAAATGATCTTGATCAGGGCAGAACCAGAACAGCAGAGTATCTAACGAGATCACAGAAACCTTGTAATTCAATTTTCTGGTAATGTTGGAGCTACTATTGAAGCTAATGTTTCAAGTACAATTTTAGCTAATTTTGTAGCTGATATGACGTCTTTATAGCTATTACACAATTAATGATGCATCTCAATAGTTATATCTATCTATAGACGCTCTAAGGAACGCGGTAGCCTAGTGGATAGTGAGCTTGCTTGCTATCATCTGGTTACAGCGTGCCAGGTTCGAAACCACGTCCGGACATTAAAGTAAATCCGGGTTGTGATTTCTCACTTGACACGACCACTCCTCCAGTCGACTCAGCTGTAAATGAGTACCTGACGCATGAGTTAGGGAAGGTAAAAAACAGCAAGGAAGGGAACTGGCCACCCCACCTAATAGTTGCTGCGGCTTAGTACATGAAGAGTTATCTTCAACCCCGACGACAGATGCCATGGGACCTACCTTTACCTTTTTAGACGCTCTATGCAACAATGGTTCACTCTGTAACATCTTGGTATATATGCTAAATATTTATAACATGAACGAGGCATGTCATAGCACAACCGAGGCTACACATCTGGTCTTGGTACACAAGCTCGAGCCCCAATCACCCCTATGTTTAACGGTAAGAGTGGATAACAAATCACATTGGGAAAGACAATAGACGAAGCATCTCAAGCAGCACTAATAAATGGGTTATCACAAGAAAAACACCAGTTATAGTTTTTAAGTTATTCTTGTTTAAAATCCTTGGTAAGTGGAAATATATTACTTCCAATTTCACATGTTATTTCTGTAAACGGTAATATACTTTACTACGGAAAAATAGTCAGGGAAAATGTCTGAAATTTTTACTAGGAAAAAAGGCACAGGTAAAGTATTCATAATTAGTTTATGGGAGTAGGTAATAAAGTGATAGAAAAAAGAATTTCGATAATATAAAAAGTCACAGGACGGAAAATCACAATTTTTACTAGGACAAAATGTGAAACATAATTATTCTAATACGTCTTCTGTACATATATAAAACAGCTGATAAATTCGAGAAATATTCCAGCCGACGATAACATTTTCACTAAGAAAAAATGTCACAGGAAAGATAGTCACAATTTTGACTACGAAAAAGATGGTGAAACATAAATATTCAAACATAAGAGGTCTGTTGAGGACATATGCTCCACGAGAATAGCAAGAAGGTGTAAAAAGTAACATTTATATTTTTATTTTGATAATTTAGAAAAGGGTTAGAAAAAAAATATGTACAGATGCAATATTTTCACTACGACAAATCAGTGATAATACAATAGGGAACAGTAATCCAGTAATCACAGGGCATACCAATTACTACTTCCTGTTCACAATTTTAAAGAAATTTGCTCCAGTAAAATTGTTTATTGTTTTGGAATGCCAATGAGAGACGCAACGTTTTTGTTACGTTTTTCTGCCGGCAAAATATCGTTGTTGAATTTTCCTTCCACCGACAAAGACGCAGTTCTCTAGTTACAAATGCGAGGAGTGCTTGCTAGCTAAAACCTGTGCGTGCATGTACATGGATTGACTTTAATCTACTGTTCTAACGAAGGAATTTCCATACATAATACCCCCTCCATTTATTATATTTATATGATTCGACACGCAGTCACACCCGTTATTAGTTAATTATTGTCAGTAGAAGTACAAAATGACCATAAAAAGAACACACTTGTTTGTCTCCCTCACCACGAAGGGGTGGGACATGTACTAGCGTTAGATTTATTGTAAACACTATACCTAACCCTGGCCCCCATTCCAGGGTCCTAAAATCTAGCAGTATCCTACAGTTGTACTAACGTTCTGTATATGACGTAATTTCTTAGACGCAATAAAATTAAAACAATGCGCAAACCATCATACACTACCAATGAACATGTGCATTGAATCTTGTTTGATTCACATTCCGCTATAATAACGAAATATATGGGGTATGCTTTGCGATTATAGAAACGAAAAGAATACAAAAACTAAATGAATATTGTTTTTATAGATCAAAAGAAAGTTTTCGACCGAATAAATAAACTCGGGAGTATTCTAGAAAAGTGTGGAAATAAAGGAACATGATTAGACTGTGTAATAAGCCATATACAAAGATAGTGAAATTTCACTTAGAACAAATGCAGATATTACTAAATGGTTTTAAGTAACATCAGGAGCTAGACAGATGTGTGTCTTATCACCATTATTGTTTATATCATTTATATGGATAATATTACAAAATCAGTAGGAACACCACCTGAAGCTTACCATCCAAGATGACATAACTGAACCACTCTTCGCTGATGATGAGTACCTACTTTAGTATTAAGGTGAAGAGCTTTACGATCACATAACCCTACTCAACGAAAGCTGCCCCAATCACAACCTGAAGATTAATATAGAGAAAACAGAAGGTATGTCTATAGGCAGAAAACACTGTACAATCAGCATAAGCATAAATGATCAACTACTGATTCAAGTGCAGGAATTTAAATATCTAGGAAGTATTTTGAAAGCGGATGGAAGAATGGACATAGAGCTCGAGACAAGAATTCAAAAAGCCAACTGTGTAAATTATGAACTTTACCAATTTTTAAACCCACATCTATCCCGATGGAAACCAAAAGGCAAATCATAAATTCAATCTCCATCCCAGCATTATGTTTTCAATGTCAAACATGGACAATAATTAATGAACAAGAGAGAAAGCTTACTAGATGTGAAATGAGATGTCTAAAAAAAAAGCAGCAAACAGAACAAGAAGAGATCATGTGGGAAATGAGGAGATTACACGAACTGTTGGAACAACATCAGTGGTCAAATATATTGAGAAACATAAATTGAAATGGTTCGGCCACCTAATGAGAATAAACCTTTATTGGCCAGCGGCAAGATCATACATATGAAAATGGAAACAGTAAAATACAGAGGAAGACCAAGAAGAAGGTGGATTGAAGGAGTTACCAACATTCTGTCACGGTATAGTATTACCGCATATCAAGCGACCAGATGTGAAAGAGCCCGAAAGCCGACCGTCATTCAATCCTGCGACGCCTCACAGCATAAGCAGAGAAAAGACAGTAGATAGATAGAGAGATAAACAGACAGACAGACAGGCAGACAGATAGACAACAAGCCAGACAGACAGACAGACCGACCTACAGATAGACAGACAGACGATTTAAACGAATATTCCCGTCAGCACCACCAATTCTGACATAGTCCCATGTTCTTCACGCTTAGCAACATACAAGTTGCGAATTCGTTCTTGGGGGTGTGCATATCTGCGACACATTTTATTTTCGTGGGATTACCAACAGAGGGTGAGTGCTATCATCTGATCTGTTCAACTTATACGGTGAAATTATATTTAGATCTATAGAAAATATACCAGGTATAGCTGTTGGTGGGTATAATGTGAATAACCTGAGATATGCTGACGACACGGATCTGGCAGGAAAGAGTGAAAAAGAAGTATAACAATTGATTACAACTATAGTAGAAGAAAGCGCAAACAAAGGTCTCAGCTTCAACACTAAGAAAACAGAGGTAATAGTTACATCTAAAACATCTAACCCTTCTAAATGTAACATCAAGGTCAACAAGACAGTTCTTAAACAAGTAGACACATTTAAATATTTGGACACAATAATTACTTCAGATGGTAGATTCGTCACTGAGAAAAAAAGTTGAACAATACAAGCAAAAGCAGCGTTGCAGACGATGAGGCACATCTTGTGTAATAATTCAATAACAATAGAAGTAAGAAAGAACATACTAAAATGTTACATAGAGCCTATACTGTTATATGGTAGTGAAGCATGGACAATTGACAATATTGCAAGAAAACATCTGGAGGCCACAGAGATGTGGTTTTATAGAAGAATGTTGAAAATATCGTGGACAGCTAAAAAGAGTAATGTTATAATTCTACAACTCGTTAATTCAAATAGAGAACTTATTAACTGTATTAGAAGACGACAGTCACAGATTCTGGGTCATGTCGCGAAAAGAGGTTGGCTGGAGAACATCCTAACAACTATAAAGATCGAGGGTAAGAGAGACAGAGAAAGACAGCGTGAGAAAATGTTGGATGGCTTGAAAGCTTGGCATGATGCAGAATCATCAGAAACTATATTTAAATGTATAAAAAAACAGAGCTGTGGAGAGACATGATCACCTACGCCGGAAGACATGGTACCAATAACTGAATAAATTACCAACAAATTCCAGTTGAAGAATAGTGCTAACTGTTGCTGCTTCTCGTTGAAGCCATTCTATGATATACCAAACCAAATGATGATAATGAGCACCGAGATTGAGAAATGTGTTAGTTCATCCGTCACAGATGTTGTTGCTATGGGTATTGTTGTTCGAGGTGGCATCATGCACATTTCAAAGGTGAGGAGGAAACATTGGTGGAATGTAACGCATTCTCAGAGGTATCATCGGCGCTGCAGGTATCTGCTGAATCACTCTAAAGGAGCCACCAGCATAGTTGTAATCTAAATGCTTGAGAAACTCCTGGGCTTTGAGAGAATCTTGTGGTATGTCAGTTTTAAGATATCGCATAACGTCATTGACGTCTTCCAGTGGCAAAAATTATAGAGCAGCAGTCATGCCACAAAACAAGTGAAATGAAAGTGAAGTCAGCATTGAAATGATATTGTGCTGCCAAACCAAATCCCTGGACCGTACGCCAATTCTGCTGTGTAATATGGTAGAAACAACCTTTGCTATCTACGCCGCGGACAAACACTGTAAGGGCAGCTATTGATACACTATTCTCAAAGTCAGTTACCATGGTCTGCACATTAATGGAATAGTTTAGGTCTACAGAATAATCAATTATTGCTTGAAAGAGTTCTCCATATGTAGCACGAGTCTTGTTCGGAAGAGGAACGTATTACTGAAAGGCACACGGGTGACATAAATATGTTTGAAACTGTGTAGGACCAGAACAAATTTGTCCTCCATATATAGAGTATCAACAGCAACAAGTAGGCTGAGACCATCACAGCTACCACATACTAGAATGCGGCTGTTCGCATGTGGTCCGTTATCAGAGAATAAGAACAGCCGGGATTGGGACCAATTGTCAGAGTAAACTCTGTAGGAAGTTCACCTAGATATCATAGTAGACGTGCTTCAGTGGGGAGGGGGGGAGTTAGGCCGTTGAATGTGCAGTTATTTTACAGAGTCAGCAGAACTACTGCTTTTCATACTTCTCCAGTAGACATCTGTAGATTATCAGGATTCAGTCCAGAGAACAGAATGATCTATACCTGGGTAACAGTCCAGAGAACAGAATGCTCTGTACCAGGGTAACAAAGTCCAGAGAACAGATGCTCTGTACCTGGGTAACAAAGTCCAGAGAACAGAATGCTCTGTACCTGGGTAACACAGTCCAGAGAACAGAATGCTCTTTACCTGGGTAACAAAGTCCAGAGAACAGAATGCTCTGTGCCAGGTAAACACAGTCCAGAGAACAGCATGCTCTGTAATTGGGTAACAGATTAGCAGGATTCAGTCCAGAGAACATAATGCGCTGTGCCCGGGTAACACAGTCCAGAGAACCGAATGCTCTGTGCTTGGTAACACAGTCCAGAGAACAGAATGCGCTGTGCCTGGGTAATACAGTCCAGAGAACAAAATGCTCTCTGCCTGGGTAACACAGTCCAGAGAACAGAATGCTCTGTGCCTGGGTAACACAGAGCAGAGAACAGAATACGCTAGTTAGTTAGTTAGTTAGTCGTCGGATCATGATCACTGCAAACTGGACACATCCATAGTTGCTCCGATCTCTCCTTGAGTGTATCCGCCATCACACTTCTGCTGATAGTACCGGTCCTATGCTGGTTGACCATCATTCTTCTGCGCCCTCCAAAATGTTCAACTCTAGCAACACCGCATTTCAATCCCTGATCTTTAATCCTAGCCATTGAAAATGAATCATCATCCACATTAGTCTCACTCTCGCGTGTTATATCTCTTAAGGAGTTTAAAACGACAGCGCGATCCATTGCCCCATCGCCCTGTGCCACAATCGCACACCTTGCCAGTTGATCCGCTCTTTAATTGCCTCGGACGCCCACATGTCCCGGCACGAAAATAAATTTAACAAGCTTTCAAGCTCGCATTTCTCAAAGCCTCAATCCACTGCTCGCGAACGAGACCCACTTGTACCTTCTCAATCATACTCATAGAGTCACTCAAGATGCAGACCTGCGTTACCTTCTGTGTGCGTAGCCACTCAAATGCCTTGGTCACCGCCATAGTCTCCATGGTCATACTACTCGTAGTGACTGCAAAGGCACCACTTTCCCCCTTTATCGTTTTACCTGCGTACTGAGCTGTAAATGCCCAAGCACTGCGAACATGCCTAATTACAGATCCATCAATGTATATAATCACATCCCCCTCTGTGGTATTCTCACTGATTAAAGCCTGCACTTCTTTCTCCACAGCTGTGGGACACCATTCTCTGCATTCCCTGCTAAGTGATATTACTACTCTCAAACAAATTTCGAAATCTGTGGGTAGACCTATCCATTCCGCACCTGCTGCCACATCCTGTAATCTGCACACGCTTTGTATTACATCCTCAGCACTTCCCATCCACGACCTTCCTCTCTTGAGCCTGCTGCCTTTAACTTTCTGTATTTCGGAATGCAACGGGTGTTCCTTATCTGCATGCATTTGAAGGTACGCCCGTGCACGGCAATACTGTAATCTATGCTCAGCTGTTGGGCAGTCAAGTAGGTATCGCATAGCTCTTGTCGATGTGTCTCTTGTGCATCCCAGAATGATACGCATTGCTGCATTTTGGACTCTATCCAGTCTTTCGATCTGAGTTTGGCTAAGAGTCAGAATTGCCAGTGCATATTCCACCACAGCCACAACCAAACCCTGGTACAAAAGAAATAACAATCTTTGCTCACGCTGCGCAGCAGCCATAACCTTCATTGCTGCTAAGCTTGTGTCTGCCCTTATGATAATATGGTCAACATGTTCCCTGAAACTCAGGCTTCTGTCAAAAAACACACCCAGATATCTCATTGTGCTAGTTCTTTCTAAACTTTTCCCGGACAACGAAACTTGTGGCATGGGTGTCTTTACCATGTGATTGTTCAAGGAAAACCACGTCACGAATGCCTTAGACGGATTAACCACTGCTCCCGTATCTCGATACCAATTTGTCAGTCTATCCAGCTCCTTCTGTAGTTCCACGACGCACTCTTCTCGATTTCTGCCCTGTCTATACACCAGGATATCATCGGCATATGACATCGTTCTGCCAACACCTGTGATTTGATTGCCAGCGATATGTACTGTGTATACATTGAAAAGTATAAGAGATAGAGGCGATCCCTATGGCAGGCCAGGGCTAATAACCGTTGGTGTAGATATCCAGTTACCACACTTAAGAACTACAACCATATGGATCAGGGCGGCGCCAACCCAACGCACGACAAAAGGATTAACTGCAAGATTTAACAGCTGGTGCATCAAGATATCCAAGGACACCCTATTGTACGCATCCTCAAGGTCTATTGCGACCGCAAATGTCTCCATGCGCGAATCGAACCCCTCAAAAACATCCTGCGCAAATATGGCTGCATTCTGCCATGTCTTCTTTCCTGGACGATATCCTCCTAACAATGTTGGTAAACACTTATTTCTTTCAAGATAACACGATACCTTCCGGGCCACAATTTTTTCCAAAAGCTTGCCAATCGTATTCTGCATAGTTATTATTCTGTAGCCATGTATCCTGGTGTGGTCCTTCCCAGGTTTGGGTGGTGGAACTAAATAGCTGTGCAACCAGTCTTCTTTCACTGTGCCCTTTAGAAGGCTATTATTGAACATGTCCGGCAACTCTCCCAACTCCTCATCCGTTCTTCGACTAATGTCATCGTATCTAATGCCATCTGGCCCTGGTGCTGTGTTTTTTGTATTTTTCAGTGGCTTCCTGATTTCTTCAACTGTGATTAGCATATGGTTTTCCATGCTCAAGTTCTTACACGTGTCTGTGAGCGTTTTCCTGATTTCTTGATATGCCTCCACATTTCTCTGACCAATTTGTGCGGTGTAGTGTGCCAGCAACGCCGCACCTTTCGTCTCGTTCGCCTTCTGCCAGACGGTATCGTCGCTCTGGAAATCGGCAATAGTGACGTGTCTTGTCAGACCATTCATGGACTTGTGTAACCGCCAGAACAATTTTAGTGACTTTTCGCGTGTGATCTCCTTGCAAAATTCGTCCCATTTAGACGCCTTTGCTGACTTTGCAATATCTTTGAATGTTTGGACTAAGATATCTTTCTTCCGTTTCCATTGTGCGACCTCCATGGGCTGAGCCGCAACACGTTTCCGTGCCCTTTGCCATAGTGATACTGCTTTCCGTTTCTCGCTCCATGCCCTTTGAACCTCTTCGTTCCACCAGGGGGGCCTATCCCACACCTGATTTCCCACTACTTGAGCCGTACGTTTGTCTTGTCGAATTCTGCTCACAACATCCACTCCTCTGCGATCATACTTAAAGGATCTTACCTTTGGCCTTCTCTGCTTACTTTTGTCATTTTTTAAGAGAACAACACATGGGAGGTGGTAACTGCCATGATGCCCCAGCACTTCCCATTTGCAGATAGCCACATAAGCTGATGACACCAATGCCAGGTCGATAGCGCTATCATCATCACCATCCCTGCTTGCCATCCTTGTTATACGGCCATCGTTAAGGCACACCAGGTCCGTATCTTTCAGGGCGTCCTCAAGTTCTCTTCCCTGTTTGTTCGAAGCACTATTGCCCTATGATGTACCTTTCGCATTGAAGTCACCACAAAAGAGGATCTGCTTTTCCTGTTCCATTATCTCCCCTAGGATCTTCCAACCCTAATACCACAGAATACGCTGTGCCTGGGTAACACAGTCAAGAGAACAGAATGCTCTGTACCTGGGTAACACAGTCCAGAGAACAGAATGTTCTGTGCCTGGGTAACACAGTCCAGAGAACAGAATGCTCTGTGCCTGGGTAATACAGTCCAGAGAACAGAATACGCTGTGCCTGGGTAACACAGTTCAGAGAACAGACTGCTCTGCGCTTGGGTTACACAGTCCAGAGAACAGAATGCTCTGTGCCTGGGTAACAGTTTGACTGAGATTTTTGCGAATTCGAACGGACACAACCACTATTTCTTACGAGACACGCTTACCAACCCTTTTTATGAGATCGGACAATTTAATTTTGAAAAAAACACCTTAGTCGTCTCTTACCACATGCAAGGAAGTTTATAGTATGGCTATTGTTTGCTACTCTTTCTGCCCCGGCAACTAAATAATAACACAAAGAAAAGACTAATATAGTTTGTGTATCTATAATACCACATTTCGTATGTGAAAGGTCGGGAGATACGTTGAGTAAAAGAATAAAGATTACTTTTGCTGAGATCAATATGAGAACCGTAAGTGTGATGGCACAGCCATCTGCGATATGATATCAATAACCTATGAAGCTATAAGAATTAACTAATGTAGTAGTAACAGAAAATAAAGAGACTGCCTCTTCCTAAATATCAAGAAAACAGAGGTAATGGTTATTTCAAAGGAATAAAATATCACAGCTTGCAGGATCAAAGTGAATGATATATTATTAAAACAGGTCCAACAATTCGGGTATTTAGGTACAACGATTACAGCAGATGGAAGGCATTCAGAAGAAATAAGAAGCAGAATAGTGCAGGCAAAAACAACATTCAGAAAAATAGAAAAATACATAGTGTAATATCACCCTGTCATTAGAAGTGAGGAAGAAAATTCTGCAGTTCCATATAACTTTTATAATAATATATGGATGCGAGTTGTGGACAATAAACAAACAGTAAAATGAGAAATTGGAGGCAGTAGAGATGTCCTACAAAAGAATGCTGAGAATACCATGGACTGCTAGGAAAACTAATGTGGATGTGTTGAAAGAGTCAAATGCGAGACAGAGCTTAATCAGTAACAGACAATTTTCATTGTTTTGGACACTTTATGAGACAATGAGGCTTGGAGAACATAGTCACAACAGGCAAGATAAAAGGCAACAAAGACATAGCGCGACAACGTGGTATAATAATAGATAGCTTAATAACCAACGCGGTAGGGAAACAACAACTATTTTGATACATTATACTGGAGATAGAAAGCTTTGGAAAGGCATGATGGCCTACGCCAGTCGACATGGCTCATGATGATGATGATGAAGCTATGCGTAGTGTTGATCTATTCCATACATTATGTTCATGATATGCAATTTCTAACCGCATTCATCATGAATCAATAATTCGTGTATATTACATTATAATTCCGTTACTGACTTCTCCATTACCAATATCAAGTCTGCATTAATCAATCATGAATTACTTGGTCTGATTGATAACATACATCCATCTCCAATATACGCAAATGTGGTTTTTAGTGATGTCAGCTAGAATAAGAAATCCTTTATGAAACATAGTGTTTCTTAGAGAAAGGAAATAACTGAAAGACAAAAGGAAAGTGAACGACTTTCAACAAGTCAACAGCGATAGAACCGTACACTACTTTGTCCTAAAAAAACATGTCATTATCTGATTCACCATCTAACATATTAACGGCATTTATTTTGTTGAAATGATAATATATTTGATTATACCCAATACATACACACTTTATTTTTGTGCATCATGTCCAGTTTTGAATGAACGAATAAAATCATTTGATCTTTGTTGGCATACTAATTACCGTGTACCGAGAAAAGACATTTTATTACTTCAGACACAGATTCTGTGAGTTGATTAGGCATTGACTTGTCGACTATTACAATATAGTGTGCATCATGTTTACATATGAATACCCGATGAAGATGATTTCTTAAATGATCTGTATCCGAGATGCTCAAGAAGTTGTTTTTTATTGATAGCTACCTACCTTCCATACTTTGTCTGCATTGATCTAATTATTTCTATGGTTGGTTGGTTGGTTGGTTGCTGATCCAGCGGTCCATGGGCTCATGCCCTTTGACCTAATGCCATTAGATGGCATTATATTGCTAGGAAGTCTGTGGATTTTCGGCCCACCCCGGGACAGAGCCAGAGAATAACTATCACACCTCCAGGAAGGTAGGTTTAAACCTATGCACTGCTCCTAGCCACTGTAGCCAAGATAGGATTCACTGTGCTCATTCCCCGCCACCAGTTGA
This sequence comes from Meghimatium bilineatum, assembly GCA_034231615.1. Lineage (NCBI taxonomy): Eukaryota > Metazoa > Mollusca > Gastropoda > Stylommatophora > Philomycidae > Meghimatium > Meghimatium bilineatum. The sequence continues at coordinate 47,709,252 of CM067299.1, forward strand.
CTACTGGTTATGCCGAACTTCTCTATTGCTCCAGGCATGTAACCAAATGTTCAAGTCAAAAGGATTGTCACGTCCTGAGTCACTGTGCCTCTATGATGGTCCTCAGCCATAGGAAAAACAGTGATGTCAGTTTCCTCCTCCTCAGTGCTGCACAGTACATCTCTGGCTCCCTCCCAACCACAGAGGGAGCATACATATATATTCAGACAAACATGTAAAACATTTCAATAACAAAACAAAATCATAATTGTATAGATGACGTGCCATGAAGCTTCTATAAGAAGATAACCTCAATATAACGGCATGTCATCCACTAAGGTTTACTGTTGCATGGATGGTATGTCTAGTGGGCCATTGGTGAGACCCACAGACGCAACCACATGCACAAAATATTTTTATAGGTATCACCACTTTACAGTTCATACATATAATAGAACGTTGCTCATCTATTGTGATGCCAATAACGGTATGGTCATCTTTAAGGAAATTAAGCTTTATTCGAATCATAATCAGATCATTATCATGTGACATATTCTTTCCAGAACAGGGTATTCCTTAAGGATTCTCTGAGCACTCCATTCTAGGCGAGTGCACCACATGAGTGCACTACATGTTTAAACAATCTGATATATCATTGCACCATCGTCATCTTGGGCGCCCTCTTCCCCTGTTGCCGTTACTTCTGCATTCAGCTATTAATCTTTCCATTCTGTTATGTCTCTTTTTATACCAAATAAACTCAGCGATCGTGTTATAATATTGTTATGGAGCCAGCTCTCTTCGACGTCTATTGATCTTAACATTTCTTGATTTGCCATTTTAGCTGTCCCTTGTATGCATAAAATTCTTCTATAGCAACTCATTTTGAAAGCAGAGATTCACTTTTCTACTGTTTTATTTAATGTCAATTCCTCACAACCGTATATTGCAACTGGACATACACATGTTCTGATCATACATAGTTTGGTTATGCAGCTGGTACCTTACTAAAGGTTTTTCAATTGGGCAAGTTTCAGTGTCGCCATTGGAATTCTTCTCTTGATTCCTACAGGACAGTCGCCTGAGCTATTTATGTTTCTGCTCACATACTCGAAATTTAACATAATCAGATATCAATAAGAAATTTATAACCAATCTCGACTGAATGAAGGACAAACCATCATTCTACCATTAGCTATATTCCACTTGTAACACTGGGTTCTCACATTTCTTCCAATGCTATAATACAGATGGGGGCATATGTAAGTACTTCAACATATTTTATTGTGAATTATTGTTCTATTCTTTTGCCACCTGTTCCTTAATTGTAGCGCAGACTAATTATATTGGGTTTACGTGATAATGGTATGGTGGTAATTTCATATTTCGCTATCCAAAAAGATAAGGATCGTTTACTTGTCCCCAATGCATGAATATTCCTCTTTTCTGGGTTTGAGACAGAATGACATTGTTTTCCTGGAATAGATTCATTGCAGAAATACTTGTACATCGTATTTTTGATCTGCTTTAATGTTATATGCTTTACTCGCAGACGCATTCTTGCTACTAAACTACACAACACTTGCAGAAACACTGCCGACAAATAATGTGAACATTACACCGGGTACAAGCTTAAACTTCGTCTGTCTTGCATTCAAGTGTACATAGACATAGAAATTGTGATATAATTTCAAACTTAAATCATGCAAATTGTAAGATAAACCAAACATGTGTACATTAGGTATTATAATTGACTGTAAACATCTTTAAAATGTATGTGATAAATGGGTTGACTAGCAGTTTATATATATATATATATATAACAAATAAATACAATTGAAACCAATAACTGTATTAGCATGTTTAAAAAAAATAATACATAGGGTCTATATCATTTCAAATTCACAGAAAAAATATATATTCGTTGTATATTTGCTGAGATGCATCATTTTGATGTTAAGCAAAGCTAGTTGTTAGAGCGATGTGTCCGATAGAAGGTTCTCCTGGGTATGAAATAAAACTTTGAATACATGACCTCTTTGGACAAGGGAAAATCGTCGAGCACAATCCTCGAGAAAATCGTCCGTCAACACATTTTATACAGACTCTCAGAATGATGCAGTAAATGTCAGCCGAGTTATGAATCAGAACCATAGCACATATTTTCCATAATTGCTCAGCTGCCTAATCAGTAACTAACCTAAATCACTAGTGTAGCCAACCGTACTTGCTCAGTAGTCGTGAAGCCATGCCTTGAACCTTTCAGGGTATGATTTAACATTACCTTACGCGGCCCTAGACTGATGCAGTGTTACCACTCGGGACGTGTTGACAGTGTCGCCGAGAGAGGGCGTGGTTTTTATTTTTGTTTTTGATTGCGACAAAACTGTCGCCCCTTGCCCAGCACAGTCGTGCAGATAATTGAGTCTACATTTCGAAATGCACAGTGGACAGTGATATCGTCTTTATAAAAGCAGATGTGATCGTTGGTAGCGAAATTGTGACATATTGACGTAATCGAGACATGTCTGAATCCTTGCTTACCCCTACTTCGACTGCCACCCAATGACGAACTCTGTCTTTAAAGTAGAATAGAACATTGGCTGATAAATTGTAATGGCTGAGGGTCAAAATACAGACCATTGTTTAGATGGAGTGGACCACCATCACAGGTGGACGAGGCGATTTAGTGGGAAATCCCCAGACTACGAACGTGTTATAATCTGCTGCAAGGGAAAAAAAGACTGTCTAAATAGGCGAAGTTACTCAAATCGATTTCGGCTTTCACTATTTTCTAACAGTTTTATTTTAAAAAGTAGTTTTTATAGGAAACATTGCTCGCCTGCATCGAAACACCTTGTCGGAGTTAGACACGAAATCAAACACAGATTGTCCTTGTAGCGCAGATCCCTCCTCAGTAGGATATTTCTTCCCAAGGCACAGAACATCGCCGAAAGCTGAAATCTCACGTGTATACAAGAAAGCAGAAGTATCACGTGTATACAAGAAAGCTGAAGTATCACGTGTATACAAGAAAGCTGAAATATCACGTGTATACAAGAAAGCTGAAGTATCATGTGTATAAAATAAATCTGAAGTCTCTCGTTGAATGTTGACGTCCTCATAAGAATGTTGACGTCCAACGGATATACAAGAAAGTTGACGTTAAACGTGTATACATGAACGTTGACGTCCAACGGGTATACAAGAAAGATAACGTCCAACGTGTACACAAGAATGTTGAAGTTTCACGTTGAATGTTGACGTCCTCATAAGAATGTTGACGTCCAACGTGTATACAAGAAAGATAACGTCCACCGTGTATACAATAAAGATAACGTCCACCGTGTATACAAGAAAGATAACGTCCACCGTGTATACAATAAAGATAACGTCCACCGTGTATACAATAAAGATAACGTCCACCGTGTATACAATAAAGATAACGTCCACCGTGTATACAAGAAAGATAACGTCCACCGTGTATACAAGAAAGATAACGTCCACCGTGTATACAAGAAAGATAACGTCCAACGTGTATACAAGAAAGTTGACGTCCAACGTGTGTACAAGAACTAGAAAGTTGAAGTATCACGTGTGTGCAAGACCAAGAAAACTGAAGTCTCACTTGCACACAAAAACAAGAAAGCTGAAGTATCACTTGTATTCAAGAACAAGAATGTTGACGTCCCAAGTCAATACAAGAACAACAAAGCTGAAGTATCACTTGTATACAGGAACAAGAAAGCTGAAGTATCACTTGTATACAAGAACAAGAATGTTGACGTCCCACGTCAATACAAGAACAACAAAGCTGAAGTATCACTTGTATACAGGAACAAGAAAGCTGAAGTATCACTTGTATACAAGAACTAGACAGCTGAAGTATCACTTGTATACAAGAACAACAAAGCTGAAGTATCACTTCTATAAAGGAACAAGAAAGCTGAAGTCTCACTTGTATACAGGAATAAGAAATCTGAAGTGTCACTTGTATACAATAACAAGAAAGCTAAAGTATCACTTGTATACAAGAACAAGAAAGCTGAAGTGTCACTTGTATACAAGTACAAGAAAGCTGACTTCTCACTTGTATACAAGAACAAGAAAGTTGACGTTCCACGTGTATACAAAAAGAATACAGATTAAATCTCACGTGTATACAAGAAAGATGAAGTTTGACATATATACAAGAGAACTCAAGAGAAACCACAGCGTCATAAATAAGAAATAAGTGCTAATCTCTGGAATCCCCCAGGGTATAGAAACAAACAACTTACACACATCTTCAGAGATGAAGTCTCACAAGTATGCCAGAAAGCTGAAGTCTCACGTGTGAACTGATCCAAATTTTCATTGGTTGGTGGCACAAAGTATACGCAAAAGTGACAAATGAAAAGCTTGGATAATTCGAGTAACACAAGATGAATGAAACCACGCACATTCAGAATAGAGTTAGGAAGAAGGCCTTGCGGCATCACATTAAACTGTGCGATACATAGAGGCGATACAAGAACAAAAATAAGAATAATAAAAATCAATTTCCAATTATTGTTTTTGAAAGACATATCCGTACTTGAATAAATAATTGTAATCGTAATTGAGAACAGGAATGAATCCGAGAGATCAATATATTATACACAGACAATACTGCTATAGACTTGTTCTCTCTTAATTTTACTGCTGTTGCGTTCTCTTTTTAGTTTCTTCTGTTTACTTGCTAGAGGATTCTAGTTTCCATGCACATATGCGTGTGTGCTAATTCTACAAGCGTTGAAACGTGTGTGTTTATTCGAGAGTTTGTGCAAGAACAGATATGTCCATCACATAATTTATAAAAACAAGTGTGTTGTTACACAGTTTATAAAAAACAAGTGTGTTTTACACGGTTTATAAAGACAAGTTTGTTGTTTCACGGTTTATAAAATCAAGTGTGTTGTTACACGGTTTATAAATACAAGTGTCTTGTTACATGATTTATAAAGGCGAGTGTAATATTACATGGTTTATAAAGACGAGTGTAGTATTACATGGTTTATGAAGACACGTATAGTATTACATGGTTTATAAAGACGAGTGTAGTATTACATGGTTTATGTAGACAAATGTATTTTAAATTCGATTGTTGTTTGGCGCTCTGTTATCTTTTAAGGTTACTCGTTAATGGATTAAAAGATAACAACATAGTGAAGGTATTATCAAGTTTAGAAGTCTTAATGTGGATGCGTACGAAGTAAGGTTGAGACCTAGTGAATTGGTAGCGATGCGCTCAGCGCGAAGTTCAAATGTGATGTAGTGTCAACATCAGCAAAGTCCAATGGAGATGGAGAGTGAAGACACATCCATATAACCACATCAGAAGGACAGCTGGAGAGGAGATGGGCACCACTAGCTAAACCTTTTGCCCACTGAAATACTACAATGGATAATCACACACAGAGAATACAGAACAAAGCTCTTAAACTTACCGAAAACTGTGTTATCGGCACGTGGAATGTGCGCACGCTATACGCATGCGGAAAGGTCAGCGAACTTACACACGAATTAAACAAGTATACATGGGACATAATGGGCATGGCAGAGGTAAGGTGGACGGGATTTAGTGAAACAACAACGGATGACGGTCACAAAATATGGTATAGCTGAGATGAAACAAAACACCAACATGGAGTGGGGTTTATTGTAAACAAAGAGAAAGTTAAATCTATCATTAGTTGCACCCCTATAAACAGCAGACTTATAACAATACGTGTAGCAGCTAAACCCAAAAACATCACGATAATTCAAGTTTATGCCCCAACTGCCGATTATGACGAAGAGGAAATAGACGCATTTTACGAAACACTAGAAGACACAATAAAGGAGATCCAAAAAAAGATATATTAATAGTACTAGGCGATTGGAACGCAAAAGTAGGACCTGATGCTTATGATCAATGGGCCGGTACAGTAGGGAAATTTGGAACAGGAGAAACGAATGAACTAAGACTATTGAATTTTGCCAATAAATTTAAATTTACTCTTGCAAATACATTATTCCCACACAAGCTTTCCAGAAGAACAACGTGGCATGCTCCAAAAGCAGACATACATAATCAAATTGATTTCATTCTTACACCGAGAAAATCCAAGTCCAGCATAAACAAAGCACAAACAAGAACTTTTCCAGGAGCAGACATCGGTAGTGACCATGATATGGTTCTATTGTCGATCAAAATTAAGCTTAACAAGAATCATACGCAAAACAAAAGCACACGATTAAGATTTAATTTAGAAAAATTGAAAGATCCAGAAATAGCAGAGATATTTGAGGCAACAGTGGGAGGAAAATTTGCAGCTCTAAACCTTGTAAATGAAGATGTTAACTCTCTCACAGAAACCATGAAAGGAACTTTATTAGAATCAGCAACAGAAATACTAGGGACAAGAAGAATAACATACAAACCTTGGGTAACAGATGACATCCTAAAATTGTGTGACGAACGGAGGGAAATGAAAAAGATTAAGAAAGAGGCCCCTGAAATGTCAGGGCAATATAGCAAAATAAACAAAAACATCAGAAGGAAAATGAAACAAGCACAAGAAGTGTAGCTAGAGGAAACATGCGAAACCATCAATGAAAGTATTAAAAGTGGAAATAGTAAGGTAGCATACGACACTCTAAGAAAGATAACTTATCCAAATAGACCAAAGATATCTACAATACAAGACAAACACGGAAAGATACTCAATGAAACAACAGATATAGTGACAAGATGGACAGAGTATTGCAAGGAGCTGTATAACTGCAAGTGTAATCCTGACTACACGATATTACAGAATTCTGAACTAAACAACAGAGAAATAGGAAATGCAGAAATTCTAGTAGATGAAATAAAAGAGGCCATACGAACATTGAAAGGAGGGAAGTCACCTGGTGTAGACAACATTCCAGCAGAATTGTTGAAATACGGGGGAATTAATGTGGTAAATATTATGACCAAAATATGCCAAAATATATGGAACACAAAACAATGGCCCACTGATTGGACACAATCACTAATAATACCAATTCCCAAGAAAGGAAATTTGAAAGTGTGTACAAATTACAGAACAATTAGCCTTATAACACGCCCCAGTAAAGTGATGCTCAAAATACTACTTAACAGAATAAAACACAAGTCGGAAGAAATAATTGCAGAAGAACAAGCTGGCTTCAGAGCAAACAGAAGCACTGTTGAACAAATATTTAACATCCGAACACTAATCGAAAAACATATTCTGCACCAACGTGATCTACACCACAACTTCATTGACTTTACAAAGGCCTTTGATCGTGTTTGGCATGATGGTCTGTGGCATATACTGAGGAAATTTAATTTTGACACCACAATTATAGACATTATAGAAGCTCTGTACGAAAATGCAAATAGTGCTGTCTTGTCACACAATACAATTGGAGAGTTCTTCAAAACAACTGTGGGAGTTCGACAGGGATGCATAATGTCCGCAGTACTTTTTAACATATACGTAGAGCACATCATACAAGAGACATTACATGACTACAACACATCTATATCGATCGGAGGTCGTCCTATTTGCAACTTGCGTTTCGCTGATGATATTGATCTTATAGCTGGGTCAGAATAATCATTGCAAGAATTAACATCAAAGTTAGAAAAAGTTACCAGCAAGTACGGAATGGAAATCAATTCAGATAAGAGCAAAATCTTGGTAAACAGCAGAGACACAGAAAACCAGACTAATATCATGATGAATGGACACAAGCTTGAGGAGGTGAATACCTTCAAATACCTCGGATCCAGTATATGCAGCGATGGTAAATGCAAAGCAGAACTAAAAATAAGGCTGGAGATGGCTTTAGCGTCCTTGTCAAGGCTAACTGTGATTTGGAAAATCAACATCAGTGTTGGAGTGAAAATCAAACTGTATAGGTCGCTGGTGCTTTCTGTTGTGTTGTATGGTTGTGAGAGTTGGACACTCACTGCGGACATGGAGAGAGGATTACAGGCTTTCGAGTATAAATGCTACAGAAGACTTCTACGAATTTCCTATAGGGAACATAAGACCAATGTGTACGTAAGAAATAAAGTAGAGATGTGTGCAGGTGTCCAGGAGCCATTGCTTTCAATAGTGAAACGACGAAAACTAGCATGGTTCGGACATATATGCAGGCACGATTCCTTGTCAAAAACAATACTGCAGGGAACTGTCGAGGGTGGAAGAAGCAGAGGAGGGCAAATAAAGACATGGGCAGACAACATCAAGGAATGGACAGGGCAAGATATTTCCACACTCATCCGCATCGCTGAGTATAGAATTCGCTGGAGGACTCTGAGTGCTGAAGCTTCCAATGTGGTACCCCTACGACCCTGAAGGGTTATGGGTTTATTGATTTATTGATTGTTGTTTGGTGAGTTTGTATATGATAGTGATTGGTAATTCACATTATGTTCATTTTTATGGGAACATGTTAAGTTTAATAGTTATTGTCCAATGTTTGTTGGACTGAATGAGCTATTTGAGAAATACATTTCCTGTATAGTCTTCTCCTGCAGAGATCATTTGCTGTTTCTTGTTGTCCATCTCGAAGCATGCTACAGATAAAGGTATGATTAGATTCTATAGCTTTGTCCTCAAACGAAAATATTTCCTGATAAAGTATGAGTGCCATTTTTTTGCATATTATTTTATATTTGGTTAGACTGGTAGCATATCCTATCCAGGACGTAGCTGTGGTGATTTTCTAGGCAATAAAAATACGTTCAGTAGGTTGCCATTGCTTTCTGAACGGTCGAATGCACAATTGCCTATGGTGAGGAACGAACTCGGTACCTTTGCCGTCACAGACGCGCTCTGTACCACTTCGCCACAGAGCCGGACTATTTGGTTAGACCTAATAAATATATACTTTATATTTGTGCATCATGTGCAGTTTATATAAACAAATAACATCCTTTTATCTTTGTCGGCTTATTAATTATTGTTAATCGAGAAAATACATTTTACTAGTTCAGGCACAGATTCTGTGAGTTGATTAGGCATAGGCGTCTCTACTATTACAATAATGCGTCCATAATGTTTGCATATGAATACCTGTTCACGATGATTTATTAAATGACCGAGTAGCTTGATTATAAATATTACTTGAAAATATTATTTATGATCTGATCTAGCGTCATAAAATTTACTCCCATACTCATTTTTCCTACTAACTACACACTCTTTAAAGAAACGCTTCTGACGGTGAATGTGAGCATGACACCGGATACACCATCTGTCTTGTGTACGAGAGTATACAGTAGTCAAATTTCACTATTAAATCATGCCAATTGTATGATCAACAACACGTGTGTAAGTAACGTCTTATAATATATTGTGTGTAAGTAACGTTTTATAATATATTGTGTGTAAGTAACGTCTTATAATGTATTGTGTGTTAAGAAAAAAAACTTGTAATATCGCATGTAAGCGAAAACTGAAACTAATGGACACATGTTAATGGAAAACAAATATTCATAGGGTAAATATTATTTCAAATTCTCACACACAATTTCAATTATATACGTTTTCTTTTTGCTGAGATACACCATTTTAAAGTTGGGCAAAGCCAGTGAAACGTGATATAGTAGTCCTTAACAATACTGTCTTGTGTACTCATCGATGTATCCTTCTTCAAGAGTGTAGCTATTTGACTTCCCCGTGATCTTCATTGACTATTGACAAAATTGACCAATGAAATCACAGAAAAAGTCTACTAGCATCACCTTAGAATGGTGATTTTCGATTAGCGAACATGACTGTATTGTCGAGGTACACGCTCCAGGAATAGATCTTTAAACAGAGCTTCACGGAGACAGTCATGTCGATCATTGTTTTGGTAACCATACTTTTATATAGCGTTCCGTGGGGTGGGGGAACAAGATCTTAACCAACATTTCATCGATGGCCCTGAGTAGCACAGAGTCATCTTCTTTAGTCGTTACACCCACAACTAAACTGTAAATACATGTTATTTATACATGATCGTCAAGAGAGCAATGACAAGATTTGCAATTAAAAGTGTAACATACACATTGTCTGGACATAAAATACATTTAAAATATAAGCAACATACACATTGTCTGGATATAGAATGAGCTTCAAATATTAGCAACATAACTGCCTGGACACAGAATACACTTCAAATATAAGCAACACACACATTGCCTGGACATAGAATACACTTCACATATAAGCGGTTTGCAGTAGAATATAATGGCTATCATTAAGCGAGCTCTTGTCGTTCTCAGCTGCCAGATTTCCTCAAAGCTGTATTCTATTCCACATTTACAGGCGACGAGTGAGTAGCGATTTATTTGACTTGAAGTGTCCCTAGAACCTTTCAAAATAAATAAAATTTCAATTACTCAATTTCATTAGAGTATTTTTCCGTTGTGGGCAGCTTCTTTCTTTAAATGCATTAAAATAAAAAGGTCGAAGGATATACAAAAAGACAGGACAAACGGACAGACGGATCGCGAATATGATACAGTCTATCGTTCCATTTATTAATTATTTGTTGTATATTTTTTATAGTTGCGAATAGGCTGTTTTCAAGCTTCCTTGATTTATTTCCTAGTTAATTATGTTTCTATTTCGTAATGCTCTGTTCTATCGTTCCGGTCTTGGTTGTATATGTCTGTAGCTGATTGTTTTCACTTGTATCTGTATCTCCTTCTATTACCGCTTGAGTTATTTATCCCTCTAAATCGAGCATTTGTGTGCATGTTTCTCTTATTTCTTATTCTCTCTTCATCTGTTCTTGTTGTGTCTATGACTTTTGTTAATTGCATCTATTTATGCTTGATCTCTGCCATCGTTCGTTTGTTCTCTCATCTCTGTCTCTCTTCTTTTGTAGCTTCTGTTATCCTCCATTATCAACAGTTACCACTACTATCATCACTACATTAACCACTACTACCATCACAAAATTTACCACTACAAACATTACTATACCTACCACTACCACCAACAGTACTGTTACTACTACTACCGAAATTGCAAAAAAAATACAGGGTTAAATCAAGATTGTACAAATGGGTAAAAGCATACCTGTATAATAAAAGAGCTAGGGTAGAATTAGATGTTTGCAAGAGCAAGAAAGTCCTACTATGTCATGAAGTCCCCCAAGAAGTAGTCCTGTCACCCACACTTTTCTTGGTTTACATCAAAGGCCTAGTTGCCGTACTACCGCATGGGATCAAAGTGGCAATGTATGCTAACTTACAAAACCTACTTAATCAACTGTCTTACCAATATAGAGTAACCATGCAGTGGATACACTCTCACTGTGGAATACCAGGAAATGAAAAAGCAGACCAACTGGATAAGGAAGGTGCTGCAGAAGACCAACCAGATGGACCAATCACCTACCATCAGAAAAAGCAGATGATCAAGTCAATAAGCAAACCACAAACACCAACACAAGATGACTATCACATTATGCACAGATTATAACAAGATGTATTCTACGCCACAGAACGGGACACAACCGACTCCGCAGTCACATGTACACGAAGTTAAAGATTGCAACAAGTCATCTGTACATGTGGACAAGCAGCACAGAGTACCAAGCATATACTTCAAGAGTGTTCATGAGTATGAAATTCTGAGACAGACATATAGGCCAGAGGAAACAGCTCTGGAATCAAAGCTCTATGGGCCACTGTGTGAACTACAAAAGACAGTGAGTTTTAATCAGGAAACATAATTACAGATATAAACATGTTTCAAGTGAACGAACGAAGAAGAAGAACTACTACTACCAACACCACAGTAACCACTACTATCTCCAATGCAGCTACCACTACTACCAGTAGTAGCACTATTACATCTACTGCTACTTCCAACACTAAATTACCATCATGGTCACTACTGGTGCTACAATACCCACTACTAAACCACTACAGCTCCTACTATTACTCACCTTTAGTTACTACTACTAACACTACTACTACTACTACTGCTGCTGCTGCAAGAAAGGCGACTTCTTGTAATGTAATTCCTAATACTGTTAATAATAACAAAAGCAATGCTAATTCTACTACTACCACTAATATTATAATACTGCTCCAGCTACCAATACTACTACCACCATTGTACATTTATATTTATTACACCCGCGACCACCTCTAACTGCAATTTTTGAATTTGATACTACTACTACTACTACTACTCATACTACTACTACTACTACTACTACTACTTCTACAAGAGATGCTACTTCGTGTAATGTAATTTCTAGTACTGCTAATAATAATAAAAGGTAAAGGTATGTCCTATGGCAGTAACTGCCGTCGGGGATGAAGATAACTCTTCGTGTACTAAGCCGCAGCAACTATTAGGTGGGGTGGCCAGTTCCCTTCCTTGCTGTCTTTACCTCCCTAACTCATGCGGCAGGTACTCATTTACAGCTGAGTCGACTGGAGGAGTGTTCGTGTCAAGCGAGATATCACAATACGGATTTTTTTGGTTCGGAAGTGGTTTCGAACCTGGCATGTTGTAACCCAGTGATAGACAGCAAGCTCACTATCAATTAATAATAATAACAACAACATTAATGCGAATTCTTCTACTATAAATAATAATGTTTTTTAAATGGTGGTATATTCCATTCAAAACGTTGCTATCAACCAAGTATTTTTGTACCTTAGTCATTTTCTAGGCAACATAATAGTTCAGTAGTTGGCCACTGCTTTCTTAACGATCCGATACTAATAATATCGTTACTAATAGTAAATATAACAAATATCATCATCATCAGGCGCTATATCATCATCATGGCTCTCCACAGCTCTTTATCTCCAAAATTATGTATCAAGATCATTGTTTTTCCCCTGCCGTGTCAGGTTGTCAAACTGTCTAATATTTTCTCACGTTGTCGCCCTCTGTCTCTGTTGTCTTCAATTTTGCCTGTTGTGAATATGTTCTCTAAACCTCCAAGTCTCATGAAGTGGCCAAATAAATTAAGATCGTCTTATCATTATTGATTATGGTCCGTTTCCTATTTGACTCTTTCAACACCTTCACATCAGTTTTTCTGGCTGTCCATGGTATTCTAAGCATTCTTCTTTAGAACGACATCTCTATTGCCCCTAATTTCCAACTTTCCTGTTTGTTTTATATCAAAGATTTGCATCCATATGTTAGTATAGGAGTTATATAGTACTGCAAAACTCTCTTCCTCCCCTCTAATGACAAGGTCGTATTACAAAATAATTTCTTTCTATTTTCTGAATGTTGTTTTTGCCTGACATATTCTGCTTATTTTTTCTGTTGAACTGTTTCCATCTGTTGTAATCGTTGTACCTAAATACTTGAATATTTTAATACTATTCACTTTTTCTTCTTCTTCTTCTTTCGTTCACTTGAAACATGTCTATATCTGTAATTATGTCTCCTAAATAAAACTCACTGTCTTTTGTAGTTCATACAGTGTCCCATAGAGCTTTGATTCTAGTGTTGTTTCCTCTAGCCAATATGTCTGCCTCGGCGTTTCATGCTCAGAACACTCTTGAAGTATATGCTTGGTACTCTGTACTGCCTGTCCACATGTACATATGGCCGTATTGCCAATCTTAAACTTTGTATACATGTGGCTGCGGAGTCGGTTGTGTCCTGTTCTGAGGCGTAGAATTATAACTTGTTCTGATCTGTTCAAAATATGATAGTCATCTTGTGTTGGTGTTTGTGGCTTTCTTATTGTATCTCTAGGATGTGTGGATATTCTATATATACACCTGCACCACCATTCCTCACTTCATTCTGTTCTGACCCATCTGTGTATACTCTGACCCACATATCTTGCGGATATTCCTCATCCAGGAATCATTCACTTTAATCTGCAAGGTGATGTATTTTGTTTCTTTGAAATAAACATTACTTCTGTTTTCTTTATATTTAGGAAGAGTCATTTCTCTTTACGTTTTGTCACTACTACGTTAATTAATTCTTGAAGGTCTTCCTCAGTTTTAGCAATCAGAACAGTGTCATCCGCAAATCTCAAATTATTTATGTTTTGTGCTCCACTGATATTCACTATTGCAACTGTTGGATATCAGCTATTGCACGCAATATGTTTTCCCCTTATAAAGAGAGCAGATCTGGTTAAAAGTACACATCCTTGTCTAACTTCTTGTTTTGGTTGAAAAGGGCCAAACTGATTTCCTACTTTTTACTTTATACAATATTTTTTATCATGGCAGCCTAGAGAAAATCATAATGGAGGGGATGATTTCAGGGTGGCAAACAAGAGGCAGACCAAGAAGAAGATGTCCATAAGATATAAAAGATAACCTGACCATAACAGTAACAGGAGCAGGAAAATTTGCTCAAGATCGACAAAAGTTTAGAAATGCTGTGATGACTATTTCATCCTGCTCATGATATGCTGCCTGATGATGAGGATGATGATGACGGCAGTGACTAAAAACTTACATCGAATTCGAAAACTCCAATGAAATTGAGAAAACATAATAAATCATCGCGCATATCAGCAGAAGCTTTTGAATGATTTACAAAAATACCAACTCAATCGATTATGTGATGTACACCTTATTTTTGTGCCGTGTATACTGTAATCTAGAAGTTTATTATCTAATGTACAGGTGGCCAGCATGTTTACATGGTATCTAGTCTACTGTAATCTAGAAGTTTATTTTCTAATGTACAGGTGGCCGGACTGTAATCTAGAAGTTTATTATCTAATGTGCAGGTGGCCAGCATGTTTACATGACATCTAGTCTACTGTAATCTAGAAGTTTATTTTCTAATGTACAGGTGGCCGGACTGTAATCTAGAAGTTTATTATCTAATGTACAGGTGGCCAGCATGTTTACATGACATCTAGTCTACTGTAATCTAGAAGTTTATTTTCTAATGTAAAGGTGGCCGGACTGTAATCTAGAAGTTTATTATCTAATGTACAGGTGGCCAGCATGTTTACATGGTATCTAGTCTACTGTAATATAGAAGTTTATTATCTAATGTACAGGTGGCCAGCATGTTTACATGGTATCTAGTCTACTGTAATCTAGAAGTTTATTATCTAATGTACAGGTGGCCGGACTGTAATCTAGAAGTTTATTATCTAATGTACAGGTGGCCGGACTGTAATCTAGAAGTTTATTATCTAATGTACAGGTGGCCAGCATGTTTACATGGTATCTAGTCTACTGTAATCTAGAAGTTTATGTTCTAATGTAGCGGTGGTTATCATTTTTGTTTCGGTGGGTCGTACTGAACGTATGATGTTTGGCCGAAATGTGTGTCTTAGTTTCAATGATTTATGAGCTTTGTTTTCAGTATTTTTGTGTGCTCTGATGTTTTCTGATACAAGTATTTTCTGATCTCTGATGTAGTGTTTTCTGATACAAGTATTTTCTGATCTCTGATGTAGTGTTTTCTGATACAAGTATTTTCTTATCTCTGATGTAGTGTTTTATGAGCTCTGAATTTCAATGTTTCCTGTGATCTGATACCAGTGTTTTTATGCTCTCCTGCCAGTGTCATCTTTTCATTGATAGAAATGTTTTCTTTACTCTGATGCTAGTTTTACTGAGCTCTGATGCTAGTTTTTCTCAGCTCTCATGCTAGTTTTTCTGAGCTCAGTTTTTCTGAGCTCTGATGTCCGTGTTTTCTATGGTCTAATGCAAGTGTATATATTGTACATTTAAGTCAGCCTGGAGTGGTGCCAAACAAAATGTCTTGGTGTGACAGATTTGTTTGCAGACCGCATATTGCATACCTCTGATCTAATGCGACACAAACACTAAAACTGTCTTTTCCATTAACGCATCCCCATCAACAATAGCCACACCCACATATGACATCTTCTAGAACCACCAACAGTACTGCCAACACGTTTCTACAGACACCCCCTGCTCTCCGGCTACAAGTCACTACAACATCAATGCAATAATTGTATTCAGGTTACTTTTTCTCCAATGTCGCGAAATTGAATCGACCCGTGACAATACTTGTTTGGTCAGCCCGTTTCCTGCATTTAATCACGAGACTCAAATGCAACTTTGTCATGCGCAAACACGACAGTAATTTCCCAACTGGTGTATGTATCGCCAATTCTGGCGTCAGTGTACTACTATTATTACTAGTACTACTGCTACTGCTATTACGCTACTGTTGTTATTGTTGCTTATTTTTACTTCTACTGCTGCAACAACAATTGTTGAAATTATTGCACTGTTTCGTACCACTACTACTTGTGCTACTACTGTTGCTGCTACTACCATCATTACAAATATTGATACTGCTATCACTGTGCAGATTGGACGATGTGCTACCTGGTGCCGAATGGAGTCTGGCGTCCTCGGATTATCCAACAGCCTTCGAAGGATTACTAACACTCAATAGAGAGTGCAGGGAGTGGTGTCCGACAGTTGTCAAGGCGGAGGTGGTCCTCTGATCAGTGAGATTTCCAGGGAAGGTGATATAATTATATATACAGATGGGTTGGTTGAGAGACACATCAGGAGTTCCTGGGCTTTCACGTGTAAAGGTGGGGGGGGGAGACTATCAGAGAGGAAAGTGGTGCTTTCGCGCAGACGACAAGCAGCATGACAATGGAGATTCTGGCAGTGATCAAGTCTTTGCAATGGGTCTGCTCAGAGACTGTCTGCGAGCATGCCTGTATACTCAGTGACTCCATGAACATGATTGTGAAAGTTCAGGCGGGGTACCTTCGAGAACAGTGGCTGGATGCAGTGAATAATTCATGTGTGCGTACAGTGACTTTTATTTTTGTGCCGGGACACGCAGGAGTCCGGGGTAATGAGAGAGCAGATAGGTTGGCCGCCCACGCTGCTTCTACGGCTGTTAGTGGAGCGATGGATCGGGCAGACATTTTAAATACCCTACGGGAAAACGCACGAACAAATGACTGTACAAGTGACGATGACTCTTGTTCCATGATTAGAATAAAGGAACTTGGTTTGAAATGTGGTGTCGCTAGAAAGGAGAGTTTTCGTGGGCGAAAAATAATTATAGTCAATCAATGACGCACTGGGACTGTCAGTCAACATGCAATGGCGGATACACTTAAGGAAAGATCTGAGCACCTATGGACTTGTCCGGAGTGCAATGACGATGATCCAACGACTAACTAACTATACTGCTACCACTACTACTTGTGCTACTAGTGCTACTACTGTTGTTGCTACTACCATCACTACAACTATTGATACTGCTACTACTACTGCTAGTACTACTACTGTTGCAGCTACTATCATCACTACAACTATTGACGCTGTTATCACTGCGTATACTAATAATACATATAGTTGTGTTACTGCTAATACGATAAAATACTGCTGTAACTGTAGTGCATCTACTACTATATCTACTATATTGGAATGAGCGTGGATAATAATAATAATTATAGCCGTCATCACAGGCGATGATGACATGTGGTGTTATATCTCTCTGGTGGATGTGTGGACATCACAGGCGATAATGACATGTGGTGATATCTCTCTGGTGGATGTGTGGACATCACAGGCGATAATGACATGTGGTGATATCTCTCTGGTGGATGTGTGGACATCACAGGCGATAATGACATGTGGTGATATCTCTCTGGTGTGTGTGTGGACATCACAGGTGTACCAAACAATAACATAACATACTATAACATACCATAAAATAATATACCATTATATGCCATACAATACCATTTATATATATCTTGTCTCTTTGCTTTTCCTGTAAGAAGTCGCCAGATTGAATGGCGATCAGTTTTCAAGTTATTGCACGCGTGGCCTCTTGATACGAATTATTATTGTGATGTCTCAGAATGTCTGTAACTCCTTCAATTCAACTTCTTCCTGATGTTTCTCTGTATCTTGCTGTATCCATTTTCACGTTGCATGCTCTTGCCGCTCGCCAATAATGGTTCATTCTCATTAAACGGCCGAACCATTTCAGTCTCTGTTCTTCAATGTATGTGACCACATATATTGTTGCAACAGTTCTTGTTAAATCTTAATTCCTCACATGATTTATTCCTGCTCTATTTTCTGCGGTTGTTGAACCTCTCTTGTTCTCTAGATAGTGTCCATGATTGACATTGATAGCAAAATGTTTTTTATGAAAATTAAATTTAAGATTTGCCGTTTGGTTTCCATTGGGATAGTTTTGTGTTTCAAAAATTGTGATCTTTTATTTACGTAGTTGGCTTTTTGAATTCTTGTCTCACGTTCTCTGTCCATTTTTTCTTCGTCTGTAAAAATGCTCCCAAGATATCTAAATTCCTGCACTTGTTTCAGTGCTTTATTTTTATGATGATTCTCTGCTAATAAATATTGTTTTTTTTCTTTTCCGTATTAAACTTCATGTTGTGATTGAGGCAGTTTTCGATAAATAGATTTATGTGATCTTGCATGTACAGTAGGCACTGATCTTCAGCAAAGCGTTGTCCAGCTAGGCCATTTTGGATTGTAAGCGCCTGGTGGTGTTTTTACAGTTTTGGTAATATTATCCATATAAAAAATAAGAAATACTGGTGATATGACACACCACCTGATGTTACTGAAAACCACTTTGTAAGTCCTGCACTTTTTCCAATTGCACTTTTATTATCTGCCATACCATAACATAAAATAACATACCATTCCATAAATTAACATACCATTCCATATCATACCATACGATGAAATAGGAAAACCATACCATTACATTGTATAACATACAATTACGTACCGTAACATACCATACTTTATAATAAGATGCCATACCATTGCACACCATACCATACCAATGCATACCTTACCATGCCACTGAAGACCGTACTTACCTTCGACCCATGACATACCATGCCATACTATACACTTGTGTTCGGTAGAGACAATTAAACAATCGCTATTGATTTTTATATAAATTGTTCGTATTCTGAGACAGGTCTTATCCCGTTTCTTATTAGTTTTCACGACTTATAACATACCATACAATAATATAACATACCATACAATAATATAACATACCATACTATGCCGTTCCATAACATGTGAGGTAAGAAGCAGAGGAGGTCAAATAAAGACATGGACAGACAATATCACGGAATGGACAAAACACGAATTTTTCCTCACTCATTCTGCGTCGTTGAAGATAGAAATCATTGGAGCACTGTATGTGCTGAAGTATCGTATGTGGTACCCCTACGATCGTAATGGCGTACTTGTTTATGGATAGATATATATAGATATGAAATCTGTAACTAATAACGCAATGTGTTTTGAAACAATAACTCTCTATAAGAAAGTAAGATTATGTTGATAACATTAATAGCGTACTCTAAATGAGACGTTAGAAATGTTTAGAATGTTGCCAATAAACAGCAGAGGCAATTACTAACGTAATTTCAAGAAAGAAACAAATTGTCAATAAAACCGCAGTAAAAATATCTACCGTGTGGTAAATGGAAATTAGTAAAATAACACACAAATGTTTCAATATTAGTTTTACAAATAGGAAAAACACAGGTTCAACGTTTCGACCACTAGGCGTTTGTTAAGATAGGGACAAACACACAGACTGGAATATAATAGACAAATAGCTATGTTAGAGGAAAACATGTAGGCATCTCTGTTGTCATAAGAAAAATATTTGGAAGAAGCGTAGAAACTATAGTTTGCTTGGATCTATTTCTCTTATGGCAACATGGGTGCATACATATGTTCCACCAATGTGGTTTTGTTTTCTTTTCTGATCAAGTCAGTGTGTTTGTCCTTATCTTGACACATGTTTAGTGGTTGAAATGTCGAACCTGTGTTTATCCTATTTGTAAAACTCATATTCAATCATTTTAATGTTATTGTACTAAATTTAAAGTAATTTCAGTTGTTAGAACTACAAAGAATTATTGAGATTGAGAAGAAAATAATATGCACGCCAGCGCTAATTTGTATAGCATAGAACAGAAAGAGACAGAGAGAGAGAGAGAGAGCGAGAGAGAGATAGAGAGCGAAAGATACTGGGAATGTGATTAATGTTAAACTGGAGAAACGTTAAGGATAAAACAGAGATAATGACAACACTCGAGCATATATAATAATTTCAGAGTACAGTTATAACATATTTTATTTTATTTAGAATATATATAATATATGTAGTCCTAGGTTTAGGACTACCAACACGCCACGTTCAAATCTAAGCGCATGCAGCTGTAGAGTTATGTAGTTCAGAACATATGACAGACATCATACTGAAATGAACATATTGTCTAGATAATCACTACAATAAAACACTTGCTTCTTTGATCCGGCGTCTTGAATAGGGCATACTGCTATGTTTAAATATGTATATTAATAGAGTTTCGACATTTTGTATAGTTCTGTGGAAGCGTGGTACAGAACGTGTCTGTGACGGTCAAGACACTGGGTGCGAATCTCTCCGCAGGCATTTGTACATTCGGATCGTTCAGAAAGCAGTGGCAAACTACTAAATGTAATTTATACTGCCTAGAAAATCCATACAGCTAAAAAATCCTGGTTTGATGGCTACGTCGTGAATAGAATACTCTACCAATTTATATTAATATATGTTCACGATGGTGTTTTACCGAAGTTTGAAAAGAAGTAAAGAATGGTCACAGAATAATGATAACACAGTTTACTTTCTATTCATATTGCAAACAGATGACCAGGAATGCCAAGGGATGGAGTTGACTGTTCTAAACCATATACGGTCAAAGTGGCACAGACGTCATGCTGAATTATAATGTCTCATGCCGAAAGGCACAGGAATTGTTGCAAAGCAGTAAACAATGACACAAAGCATTACATTATCCTGACTACATCCCGTCAATCTGCAGGAGTTCAAGAGTGGACGCAGAAGAAGAACAGGCATTCTGTTTAAATTAAATTATAAATGGTGTATCCATATTATTGAGGACAAGATTGACGCATTATGAGAACCGTGATGCCTTATTGACAGAATTGATGCTTTATTGACAACGTTTATGACGTATTGACAGGCATGATGCCTTATTAACATGATTTATGCCTTATTGATTTTATAAAACAATAGAAAGGTCTTCATGGATAGAGAATAGCAGGGACATGCCGTGCTATGATACAGAGATGCGGTTGCACGAGGTGGCACAAATCAAAATGCATTGCAGGGGGTGACACTTCGAAGAAAAACCATCTACGGGGGGCATTTCGTAGACTTGCATCATACTGAGAAAATCTACCGCACTATCCTAGAGAATACAATACATACAGATGTTTTGGAAACTCTTCGTATGAATAAGTAATTTTTAAAGGAGAGGCAAATCATGGAAATACAACATTTTGGACATATTTAAAGACATGAAGCTTTGTTGAAGAACTTACTTAAATGTACAATCGAGAGTATGTGGTAGGTAAAGACACATAGAAAGGGGAACGTCATGAGATGGTCAGAATACAGTGTAGCAGTGTGCACTGCCAAGACAAAAAATAGTAGATGTTGAAGGTTCTTTGTATCGGATTCACGATTGCGAAAACAGTAGTTAGTAATAATGATATATACCTCGTATACCAAGTAACATATTCTTTCCAGAACGTTGTTTCCGTTGTGGATACTCTGAACCCATTTCTGTCCCGGGCAAACAGGCCTGCATTGGCCAGAGACATGTGCATACATTCTTTGATGTCGCTGGACCATCGTCTTCTTGGAATTCCTTTTCTTCTCTTGCCTAGCACACTGTCCTCTAGAATCAGCCTTTTGATACTATCATGTCGCTTTAAGTATGCAAAACACTGTAGCATCCTTCTTATGATGGTATTTAGAAGCTACCCTTCATTTAGTTTCAGTAATTTCAAAATTTCAGTGGTCTTCTTTATCTCTGGCTATGATATTCGTAGGATCTTTCTGTAACACTTCATCTTAAATGAATTTATTCTTTTGGATATTGTCTTGTTTAAAGTCCAAGTCTTGCATCCTTTTGATGACACGGGGAAAACACATGATCTTAAAAGGATTACTTTAGTGTAGTTATTACTATTTTGCCATAGCTTTCTCATTTGTGCTCATTTCATGACTGCATGTTTTCCTGTGAAGGAGTGCATGGAGGCATCTATGGGCTGTGGAAATAAAGTCCGATGTGCCATAGCAGACGCCGCGATACGTGCAGGAAGGAATTTGATTATACCTACGAAAGAAAATATCATGTCCCAACCGTGGATTGAACCCGGGACCACAAGGGTCTCATTTGAGTGTTGCAATTGCGAGTCTTCTTCTAATCTCGACTGAACAATCTCCGAAATAGTTTATATTTGCTCCCTTCGACCGTGTAGTGCCGGACCCAAGATAGGAGCAAAGAATATCAACGTTGTTTACCTTCCTTGCCTGTCGTAAGAGGCGACTAAGGAAGTTATGTAATAGAGTTGCCTGTCCCATCCTATAAAGGTCAGTGACCCAAAGCCATGCTGAAGTCGATGTGTCAGGCCGAAAGGTTTAGATATCGCAGCAATGATGTAAGCCATGACACAAAGCATTCCGTTCTACGGATTAGATCCTGCAAATCTGCAGGAGTTTGAGAAGAACGCAGAAGAACGTTGAAGAAGAAGAATTTGCCCCTTATATTCGAATTTGTTTATACATTATAATTCTACAATGTCTATGTTTATTATTGATTTGATTTTTGTTTTGTCTGTTGTAATTTTTATTTTCTGTGTGTTTAGATACATATTTTTGATCTCGCTGTATTTCTTTGTTGTTGTGATTAGTTCTTTCAGTCTCTCAGGAAGTATAGTATGGAGGACTGTGTCATCTGCATATTTTATTTCTGGAATCTTGTACCCACAAATATTTAATGGATGAAACGCATTTTCCTCTAGTTCATGTATCCATTAAATGAACGAACTCAGACATGTAATGATGATACTTGGTAAGTAATAGTACTTACGTAGACAACAAGTTTTGTTGTAGTTTTACGAAGACCAACAGACTATCGAACTATGTTCGAACTATGAACTATCGACGAAATTATACAAATAACATTATATACAAAACATGCTCAAAGTTTCAACCTTAAGGTCTTTATCAAGCATATACAAAATAAATAGTGAACAAATGAATAAAACAATAAAAACAATGATACTATCTCAGATACACTAGAACTCAGACATTAAACAGTACTTGGTAAAGTACATGAAATATGCCGGTTTCACAGATTCTGGATACGACTCAGAGCCTATGTGTTACGTGGACTGCGATTAATTCGGCACATTAATCAATGTGTTTTAAAACAAAGCTGAAAATGACATCTAAGGTATTGATCATTCCTTTCATGTATCCATTCAAAGAACGAACTCAGACAAGATGAAACATCCAATAAATAATTGTTGATGTAACGCCGCTGTCTTGGGCACTGAAAGCTTAATTGGCACGTCTTATTCTGGCCACGAACTCTCGCTGTGTAAACCAAGTGGCAGAATTTTGGTATTTATTTTGGATTTTAATGTTCCTTAAATCAATTGAAAATTGTTGTTTAATGCCAAAGAGATGACTCAGAAATGAAGGAGTGAACAGTAATTGGTTCTAAAGATCAGAGAGGAGAAATTAGATCCTCTTAACCCACATCCGAATCATCTCATCAACAAGTGTTGATACGTCTTGAAATTAAACTTTGTCAATATTGATATTGGCGTGAACTTTCCTCAAGATATACTTGATGATTACATTGATACAATTTTTCTGTGTGCTCATGTCTGTTATATTATCCAATTATATTGTGTGTATGCTACATTTTATTATTATATTGTGTCTGTACTAAATTCTGATATTATATTTGTGTGTGTGTGTGTGTGTGTGTGTGTGTGTGTGTGTGTGCTGCATTCTAATAAATTATCGTGTCTGTGCTACATTATGTTATTATATTATGTGTGTACTACATGCATATCTTTTCAGTGCTAATCCGTATGTACCATGTGCCTGTACTACGATCTGGCGGTTGTATGAATGCGATATGTTCTCGTATTATTGTGTTTTATTCTATGTCCGTGATACATTCGGATGTTGTACTGTGTGCTGGGATATATTCAGAAGATGTACAGTATGTAGGCGATATATTTGTATATTGTATTATGTCCCTGATACATTCGTATGTTATATTGTATATCAGTGATACATTCGAGGGTTTCATTGCAGTGTCGGGATACATTCGGATGTTTTTTTTTATGTCCGTGATACATAGAAACAGCATTAGATCTATGAAAGCAAGGCCAGGTGCTGACTGCAACAGTGATCATATACTACTGGTAGCGAAATTGTGTATAAGATTAAAGAAGATCAAGAGAGCACCAAGGAATATGAAATTAGATTTAGCTTTATTGAAATCAGATGCTGACATTAAAGAAAGATACAACATAATTGTACAAAATAGATACAATGCCATTGCAAAGATTCAGAGTATTGAAGATCAATGGAACATGCTAAAACAGTCGATAAACCAAACATCAAAAGAGATAATACCAAAAGTAAAACATATATCAAAACAAAAATGGATGACAGAAGAAATATTAGAATTGATGAGCACCAGAAGGAAAAATAAACACAAGATAGTGGAATATCAGAAAATACATAAGGAGATACGAGAGAAATGCAAAATAGCATAAGAAAGCTGACTGAACAAGAAATGCACAGAAATTGAATTGCATTACAACCAAGATACAACATTACGATATAAGAAAATTGAGATGATAACAGGAAAGAGAACGCAAACAGTTACATGGTGTCTAAAATCTAAGACAGGGCAGGTATTAATGGGAATAGATCACATAGTACAGAGATGGGCAGAATATATCAAAGAACTTTATGATGACAATAGACCAGAAATAAACATACAAGATAACGACGTGGGTCCATCAATACTCACAGCAGAAGTAAGGGAGGCAATAAGACACATGAAATATGGCAAAGCCCCAGGTCCAGACAATATCACATTAGAAGAATTAGCAGCTTTAGATGACTTTGGAGTTGAAATAATCACAAAATTGCTGAATGACATGTATAACAGCGGAAACATACACGATGACTTAATGAGATCCATATTCATAGCATTACCTAAGAAACCAGGGACCACCGAATGTGAAGAACACCGTACAGCCTCATGAGCCAAATAACCACAATACTTCTCAGAATCATCATGAAGAGAGTGAGAAACAAAATAAAATCAGAAATAAGCCCAGAACAATGTGGTTTTGTAGAAGGCAAAGGCACCAACAATGCTATTTATATATTCTTCTTCTTCTTCTTTCTGTCCTCATGTACCTTTAGGTGTTGAGGGGAGAGTGAGTGTACGTTCTTTTGCCCTTCTATTTGCCTCCTCTGCTGTTATATTTCCGAGTGTCTCTAATACACTATCTATCCACCTTTTACGAGGGCGTCCAATAGGTCTCCTGTTTTCGTATCGTTTGTTAAGTGTTTTTTGGATAATACGAGCCATACTTTGCTCTTTCTGTCTGGTTATGTGGCCGTACCATTTAACTTGTTGTTTCTGTATGTATTCTATTGTTGGTTTGATCCCTAATTGTTTCCTTAGTGCTTCATTCCTGGTTTTGTCTCTCAAGCTAACTCCAATCATACGTCTCACAAATTTCATTTCAGCGGTGAGACGTATGACGCTATTTATATAGTGAGAACACTAATAGAGAGGTCTATAGAGGTAAAAACAGATCTGTATCTCTGTTTTATAGACTACACTAAAGCTTTTGACAAAGTTAAACATAGCGAAATTATACACATGCTAGAGAATCTGAACATTGACAGCAAGGATTTAAGAATAATCAAGAACATGTACTGGCAACAAACAGCAGCAATAAGAGTAGGAAATCAATTTGGCCCTTTTCAACAAATAAAACAAGGAGTCAGACAGGGATGCTTGCTTTCACCAGACCAGTTCTCTCTATACAGTGAAAACATATTGCGTGCAATAGTAGATATCCCAGGAATATCAGTGGGAGGACATAACATAAATAATGTGAGATATGCGGATGGCACTGTTCTGATTGCAAAAAGTGAAGAAGACCTTCAAAACTTAATTAAAATAGTAGTCACAGAAAGCAAAGAGAAAGGCCTCTTCCTAAATATCAAGAAAACAGAAGTAATGGTTATTTCAAAGAAAGAAAAGAACACACCTTGCAAGATCATAGTGAATGATATAATATTAAAACAGTTCCACCAATTCAAATATCTAGGTACAATTATTACAGCAGATGGAAGAAGTTCAACAGAAATAAGATGAAGAATAGGACAGGCAAAAACAACATTCAGAAAAATGAAAAATATACTGTCTAATATGACCTTGTCATTAGAGGTGAGAAAGAGAGTTCTGCAGTGCTATATAACCCCTATACTAACATATGGGTGCGAGTCCTGGACAATAAACAAACTGGAAAGTGGGAGATTGGAGGCAACAGAGATGTGGTTCTACAGAAGAATGCTGAGAATACCATGGACTGCTAGAAAAACTAATTTAGAGGTGTTAAAAGAGTTAAATGCGAAACGGACCTTAATAAAGAATATAAGAAAAAGGCAATCTTCTTTTTTTGGCCACTTCATGAGGCAGGCAGGTTTAGAGAACATGATCACAACAGGCAAGATTGAAGGCACCAGAGACAGAGGGCGACAACGTGAGAAAATATTAGTTTGACAACCTGGCACGGCAAAAAAAGAACAACGACTTTGATACATAATACTGTGGACAGAGAGCTGTGGAGAGCAATGACCGCCTACGCCACCCGGCATGGCACCTGATGATGATGATGATACATTTGTATAATGCAATGTATGTCCGTGATACTTTCAAATGTTGCATTGTATGTCCTTGATACATGCAGAGGTTGCATTGTATGTTCGTGATGCATTCTGATGTTTTGTATGTTCGTGCTACAGTAGGATGTTGTATTGTTTGTTCGTATTACATTTTATGTGGTATTACATGTTTACGTTACATTCTGATGTTGCATTGTCTAGTCCATGCTTCATTTTGATGTTGCATTAAGATTTGGTGCTATATTCGGATATTTGATTGAGGTCGGTTGTACATCTCGATATTATTGATGTCAAACCAAGTTAAATTTCTGAATCGTGATATCATATCCGATTAATGATGTGTAGATTCATTAAGCTTCGAGATTATATCAATTTGGTAGAATGTAGATTCACTGAGTTATGTCATTATATCAAGTTGTTGGTGTGTAGATTCATTACTTTTTGTAATTATATTAAGTTTAAAGAGCGTGGCTTTAGTAAGTTTTGAAATATTATATTTGATTGTTAGAGTGTATAGGCTGGAAGAAGAGTTAAATGAAGCTCGTGCAAGTTTCAGAGAAGGCAGATGCACCAGCGACCATATTTTCAATAGAAAAACATAGAATAATCATAGTTTAATGTCGACATCTACACATGTTTTATTGACTATACCAAAGCATTTGATTGTGTACAACATCAAAAACTTTGGAATATCATGAAGGACATGGGATTTCCTCTACACCTAATCCGCCTCATAAAAACATTATATCAAGACCAGCAATCAGCCATGAGAGTAAATAGTGAAACATCTGATTGGTTCAACGTGGAAAAAGGAGTCAGTCACGGATGTTTCCTATCACCATATCTCTTCAACATTTATGATTGGTTGGTTGGTTGCTGATCCAGCGGTCCATAGGCTCATGCCCTTTGTCCCAGGCATTATATTGCTGGAAAGTCTGTGGATTTTCGGCCTACTCCAAGCCAGATCCAGAGAATAACTATCACATTACCAGATAGGCAGGTTTCCATCTACGACTGCTCCGAGTTACTGCAGCCACGATAGGATTGACTGTGTTCATTCTCCGCCTCCAGTTGACTATATGTTATGCCGAACTTCTCTATTGTTCGAGGCATGAAACCAAATGTTCAAGTCAAAAGGATTGCCGCGTCCTGACTTCACTGAAAGCCTTTGAAATAGACCACGATACATGGGAAGAACTTGCACAAAATAGATCTACATGGCGTTCTAAAATTTAAAAAAGCGCATCATCTTGTGAAAAGAAGAGAAATGCAGCAGCTCAACAGCGGAGAGCAGCTAAAAAGTCACGGATAAACCAAGATCCGTCTACAGTCGTTATTCCATGTCCAAACTGTCCAAGGACATTTACAACTCGAATAGGGCTCATTAGCCATCTACGAACTGATAATCAAGGACATAACTAAAATTGAATTTTCAAAAGTGGATGTAACAAATGGTCATCATCACATGTGATGGACGAACAACAACAACATTATATTATACGTTGGTCTTTTCCTAATTTCATTATTTATGTTATCTAGTTTTGTAACTATTGCGGCTTCTTTCAGACACTTCATTTTATATGAAACGATTTTCCTCTGCTGCGAGACTGTTAACAGAGTGTTGGTATACAAATTGGCGATATTATCTTTTTTTAAATGTCCATCTTGATGTTTGGTTGAAGAAGCCATGATGGAAGTTGGTAGGTCACTGTGTTTTACTATATCAAGTGTACAGTGAAAATGTATTAACTTTGCGTGGTGTATCATGTTTCGTATTCTTTCCAGAACGTTGTCTTCCAAATGAACTCTCTGAATCCCTCTCTGTCTTGAGCGATACGGCTTGCATTTTCCAACAATGTATTCATGTTATCTTTAATGTCGTCAGTCCATCATCTTCTTGATCTGCCTTTTCTCTTCATTGCCAGGTACTCTTCCCTGCATTATTTGTCTTTCTAAACAGTTGTGTCTCTTTATATGACCAAACATGTGTAGTTTTATTTTTGTTATTGTGTTTAGTAACCAACACTCTGGAATCTTCAATGTGTTTATAATATCTGAGAGAGATATGGAGAGAATTAAAATCCGATATTGTAGTTCTAACATTCACATTCATAATGAGGTACAAAGGGAACGCATTGCTCTAGGCGGACCCAGGGTTAGCAGATAACCAAGATCCCAAATGTACCGCCTCGCGGTGCACCCTGGAAATAGAAATACAGCAGCTCGAGCTGATTCTGGCCAAATCATTTGGGGATCGTGTCCGAGAATGTGGAGGTAGCAGATGGAAAGAGATTTGACTGCATAAGAGACAGACAACATCTCCGACACCACCAGCATCACCACATATAGCGACACTGTCGACATACAGTGAAGCTAGTCAGTCCAGTCCGAATATTGGAGGGGGGGGGCAATGTAAAATGCACGTAAAGGTAGATTCATGGCGAGAGACAAATAGATTTCATACTGAGTACAATGAAACAATGAAAGGGCTGAACAGCGCTAGAGGGCAGCGTGAACCACAAATAGAAAGTGAAAAGTTCCTAGGAAAGGGGAACTACAAGCTCCGGCAGCTCGCGACGAGCTTCTAGTTACCTGTGCTCCTTACAGACAGAGACCCAGACCCAATCATTGGCGTTCGGAAAAGCAAGAAGTCCTAACCCAGCTCAAATGTCGAGCCTTCCTAAACCGAAAATATGCTCACGAAGAGAAAGGGTCCCGTACCCGATGGGCTTAGGCAAGAAAGGGACAACGATGGCAGTCCTGGCCCAACTCTACTGTCAAGTTTTCTTATACCGGAAATACACTTGCAGAGAGAAAGGGTTCCGTACCCGATGGGCTCAGGCACAACAGAGACAACGATTTTTAGCCCTGGTCCGACTCTAATGTTAGGTTTTCCTATACCGGAAATACACTTGCAGAGAGAAGGGTTCAGTACCTGATGGGCTCAGGCGCTATTGGGACAAGGTCGCTCAGCTCGAGAACGCCTTGCTCTCAAACGCGTGGAGTGAGACTCGAACTTGGACAAGGTGTACACGATGTCGGTGAATGACACCTCGGCTAAGAGGGCGAAAGAGCCAGGGTCCAACTCTTCTGATGAGTTCTTCCCCTTAAGGAACTAGGCTCACGGATGAGAAACGGTTCAGTACCCGATGGGCGCAGGCACAGTACGTCCAATTACATGAGGAAAGTTCATAGACAGTGGAACACCTTATGCTAGACAGACGAGAGCAAAAATCGTCTGGGCGAAGAGTCACCACATACACGTATGCCTGGAGACAGATATTGAGGCTGTCACAGGCTAGGGTAGCCCACCCGAATTATCAAGGCATGCCGAAATCGGATGTGCTAGGCCTACAAGGCGCATAACGGTGGCACAACGTAATCACGCTCCCGGCGGAAATCGCACGGATATCCGTGCTGGTTACAATGGAGTGAACGCAAAACAAACAAACAACAAACAAACATTCATAATCTACTGCCGATTGTCAAAAGATCAAAATAATTAATGGAACCTACTGTCGATTGTGAAGACATATTAATCTAATTCAGTGAATATGCGTGATACAAATAATTTTTAAATTTATATACCATATCTAAATGTGTGTAACATATACCGAGAAAAGGTTAACATATGTATAATTGACTGGTGCTTACGTCAACTTTTGTCAAATTCATCTCTCTTTTCCTTTTTCCAGCAACGTTTCACCGTGCTAAGACTCATTCCCCCTAAAATTCTAACGCATGCTCTTATAGCCCGCATGCCCAATTCTATGGACAGCCCTTATAGCCAACATTGTATGCCACTGGTTTAGACATACACATTTCTCCAGTGTCGCAACAGCCTAGAAAAATGGGTTTCATAACAAATTTAGGAGAATAAGGTGACCGTTGTTATGTAGATCCTATCATCAGGGCCGTGCGGTAGATTTTGTCAGTATGATGCAATTCTTCCAAATACCGACCCCTTAAATGGTTTTTCTTCGGAATGCCGCCCCCGACACTGTATTGTGATTGATGCCGACTGACGAGGTCGCCTCTTTGCATCATTTCTCGGCACGGAAGTGGCTCATCCTCCCTAGCGAGATATTGATCAAATGACTACACGTAAAGCTCAGTATTACCCATTACAGTGATTACATAATTTATTATCAGTACAACTTCAAAGTATTTTGATAAAATACCCATCAGAGTATAACTGGTTAGTGAGATGATTTTTTAGAGTGCAGGGAAAGCTGTTGGCTGTACTTTGATGTTTATCTTTGTTGTATTATGATCTTCATTCATGGCTTGTATCCCTGCATATCCAACCGGTTGTTTACGACTGAAAATGTGCTATCAGTTATGAGTGGTTTACAACAACAAAAAACACATCAAAGCCTAGCCAAGTTCACGTTATACTAACCTGTAACTTCTAGACTTACCTGGTTTCAGGCAGAGCAAGAAATCCAAATATTTTCTTCATGTAAAATTTGTCCTGTCGATTTCAATTGAGGACATTCAAATTTAAGGATGATTTTCTATTTTATATTGTCCACATGCCTGTTTTTTTAATCGTACTTTTTTTTTTTTTAAGTGTTCACGGTCTATTTTAAGAGTGTGTTTCCTATCAAGTTTAGATTAACATTTGTTCATAAATAATGGGGGGGGGGTAGCTGGGTCTAAACAGTTCTTGGCAAACGGCGTGGGATAGGGGTTTGACAAAGTTGGCATTTAGCAATGTTGTTGTTTACACGTTAAATTAAAGTGTTTATAAAGTAACTAGTATGTGCTAAAATCTATACAACAAATAAGCATTTTGTTCGTACCTTTACTGAAATGTTTTGTTTAGGGGTGTGGGCTCAATTGTTTTGACATTTTTAAACTGTGGAATCCCGGAATTGTTTGCGATGGAAGAGGTTCAAATATTGACGCAAGTTTTTAACGTAATTTATGGACATCCTCCCTTTGTGCACTGAACTTATGACAAATATGCGTTATAGATAACTGGTGAAGTGTACCACCTTAAACACAAACACATATGCTAACAATTATTTCAGTAGCTTTATCTCCAAGAGAAACAATATTTATAGACTCGGTGTGCAGCTGGAAATGAGTCGGGTCGTTGTGCAGCTAGAAATGGGTCGAGTCGTTGTGCAGCTGGAGATGGGTCGGTACTGCTGATATCTAATTCTGAGATGTATTGCTCAATATTTCCCCGAGAAATATCGTTTTCTCATGTGGTTGGATAGTTTAGTAAAAATTTCTCATTGTGCGCAATATGAGATATCTGTTTTTTTCTTCTATTTTCTTTGAGAGAACTGGAAATCAAACCTAACGTGTTTCTCCCCCCCCCCCCAAAGTCATAGGAATATGACGGAGGAGCATCATCGTCATAGGCTAGTTCATGTATTTATGTGTGTTAGTACGTATACACAATGTGTCTAAATACATGTTGGTTAATTATTTTATATTTATGCGTGCTAGTTCGAGTATATATATATATATATATGTCTCTCTCTGTGTGTGTGTGTGTGTGTGTAGATGTGTGTGTGTATTAGTTCGGTTCGTATCTATCTATTCGCTAAACCCTTTCTTGCCTTTCAGCGTCAGGAATAGAAAAGTTTTCTGGAGACCGCCATCTTGTGTACTGAGTATATTGTGGAATTTATCGTCTCTTTTATTTCGGTGGTTCATCGTTTTCGTGGCAGGCCTCTAGGTCTGCATTCACTGTATCTGTATATCATAGCTTCCTGTGGTATGCTGTCTGATGGTAGTCTGCTGATGTGTGCAAACTATTTGATCTGTAGTCTCTTAATATGTTCCAAGATTGAGGTGGTGCCGATTTTTTGTGTCCAATGTCCTCATTTCTCACTCTGTCTTTTAGCGATATTCCTAGGATTCTGCGTAAAAATGCCATATCAGATGTCACAAGTTTACTTTTGTCTGGTGCTGTTGTTGTCCATGTTTGACAATGGAAGCACAGCGTTGACATAATACTCGTTTTGAATAGTGTTATTTCGGTATTTTAATCGTCATGTTTGTTTCGGTTCATGTGTTTATGCATATTAGTTCCTGTATTTATGCGTATTAGTTCATGTGTTTATGCGTATTAGTTCATGTGTTTATGCGTATTAGTTCATGTGCGCGTATTAGTTCGTGTGTTTATGCGTATTAGTTCGTGTAATTGTGTGTATATAGGCTACATATTATTTCCTCAGTATAGGTGCATTTTTATAGTATAGTTGTATGTATTGCATTGTGTGTTTATGTTTTAAGGTATAGTTGTGTGTGTATTGAGTTGCATATATATATTTCTGCACACATTAACCTATATATACATAGTGCGGTATTTATGATGGATAAGTGTGTTTATCTGGGTTATGATGGTAATATCACACAAATGTACCGAAATTTATTAGTTGTAACTCCATATCAAGATTGACATTTTTGCTGCTCTCTAAGCCATAACGTATCACGTTCAGATACATTTTAAAATATAACTGATCATACAATTCTGTTTTTACCATTTGTTTGGGCTAATTAAAAATTATCATTTTTTTTGCATATTTAAATATTTCAATTGCAGAGAATATGAAGTCTGGTCACTCAAGCAAGTCATGTTGTTTGTATAATTATTTCTGTAGTAACCGAATTAAGCACCTGGCACATTACTACTACTACTACTACTACTACTACTACTACTACTACTACTACTACTACTACTGCAACAAAAATAACTATTACTACTACTATTTTACTACTACTACTACTACTACTACTACTACTTACTATTACTACTATTACTATTATTACTACTACTACGTCTATACTACTATACTACTAATACTCTTACTACAACTAAAACTACTCCTACTTATATAATTACTACTACTACTACTAGTACTATTATTACTGCTACTACTACTACTGTAATTGCTAATTCTGCTAAGTACTACATCTACTACTAACTACCACTATTACTACTAATATTATTACTACTACTAACTAAAACAATTACTACGACAACTGTTATTATTACTATTCTTAACAACTATTACTATTTCTAGTAAAGCTTGTAATATCAACTACTTGTACAAACTACTACTACTACTGTTAACTATTAATACTACTACTAACTACTATTACTAATACTACTGCCACTACGAATATTAAGTACTGCTACTACTACTATTATCTACTACTATTACTACGACTACTACTAACTTCTACTAATACCAGTACTATAAACTACAACAAATACTAGTACTAATGTTTCTACTATTACTACTACTATTACAATTAACTACTGCCACTGTTACTACTACTACTATTACTATTACAACTATTAGGCACTACTACATTTATTACTATCATTAATTACTCTTATTTCAACTAACTGCTACTACTAATTACTACTACTACTATTACCTACTATTGCTAATTACTACATTATATATTTACTACTACTACTAATATTAACTACTTAAATGCCTACTACTTCTACTACTACTAGTTATTACTACTATTACAACTATTACAAATTACTATTGCTACTATTACTAGTATTACTAAATACTGCTACTATTACCAACTAATACTAATATGCACTACTACCATTATTATATACTACGACTACTATTCGTACTAGTTGCTACTACTATTAACTACTACTACTAGCACTACTACTACTACTAAAACTACTACTACTATTACTAGTAATTACTACTCTGAACAATTGTCTATTGCCTTTCCACATGTATTTGTTGTTTTATATTATCCACACTTGCCGTTAAGCGTAGGAATTGGCGTCTCAGTTTTCATTCCTAAGCCAGATGTGTCGTCCTGGTTACGTCAAGTCCAAGTTTGTTCAAGATTATCTTGATGTATTCTATCCACCATTGTTGTCATCTACCTCCGGTTTTATATCTCAATATTCATTTGTTATATGCCATTATTGATATTTGGTTTGACTTTATTCTTACAAGGTGACCGAACCATTTTATTTGCTGTCTTTCGATACATGTTCAGTACATAGTATTATACTTACTCTCACTGCTAACTACTATCACTATTAAGTACACTATCAACACTATTAAAAGTTATTCCTTTTATTAGAAAATTAAATGGCATTTTTGATTGCTGAACCATTACAATTTGGATTTTGTGAATAAGAATCCGTACTAAATATTGAGTTGAGTTTGCTTCTAGCAAAGTCTAAAGATAAATTGTTTTACCATTTCAAATTTCCGTTAACGAAGCCAAACTAAAAAAATAAATAGATGAAATGTTAAAAATGTAGGACAAATATTTCTTCTCTTTACGTAAGATTTTTTTTGGTTGCGGAAAGCTTAACTGGCACGTTCCAATTCGTACCAAATTGTCGCTGTCTCATTTGTTTTCAAAGTGCACACATTTTATATCATGTCTTTTTGTTTTTAACTGCTCAATTTCCTCTAAATCGATGGAAGATTGCTTTTTTGATGTCAGGAACAAGACTCAAGGATGAAAATATGAATTTTGTTGTTGTTCTCTCATAGGAGAAAAGACAGCTTAAGTCAGATCAAAACTTACCTCCATCTTTGTCAGATATCTAACACCACTCATAGGTCTACAATTGCTGACATCAGTATATATAGATATATGTTGGAAAATGAAATATATGCATATAACTCCAAGATTCAAGTCATTATGTGCGTGTTTATGTGTGGTTATATGTATGGGCACATTTAGAAAACGCAATGTATTAGCGAATACGTTGAACCACAGTAAAACTTATCCAATTAGTGTACACTTACAGTACTAATGTCTTTGCGAATTCTAAATCCGAGGCATAATCGACGTTTCGACGAAAATGCATTTAATAAACACATACCACATTGGGATTCATTTTCTTCATTCATTTTCCTTTTGCGCTGAAGTTAGCGCATAGGGCAGAGGTCAGATCTCTCCAATTCTGTCTGTTCAAAGCTATTCTGTGCAGTTCTTGCATAGTATGAATATTGGTTGTTTTGCTTTCTCTAAGTATTGTTCTTTTGAGTGTTTCTTTTGGTCTACCCCTTGCTCTTTTGCATGTAGGTATCCATTCAAAAGATTGGTGGTGTATTCTGTTGGTGTCTGCGCGTAGGACATGCTCGACGTAGGACCAACGGCGTTTTCTGATAACATCTGTCTGAAGATAAAGAGCTTTTCCAGCTCTCACATCCATATGATAGCACCGGAATAACGCAGGAATTAAATCAGCGCATTTTCGTGCGTGTGCTGATTGACTTTGACTTCCAGATATTAGACAGTCTGTTAAATGCACTTGATGCTAGGGAAATGCGAGTTGTAATTTCTGACATGTCATCACCGTCGAGTGTTAATTTGCTTCCTAGATAGGAGAATGTGTGTATTTTTTCAAGTTACATTGGGATTGCATATATTTTTTTAAAAGGAGGGGGGGGGATGCAATTTTCATTTCTGACATCCATGCCTTAGCTGGGACTCGTTTATCCGAGTATATCTGAATGGTTCCTGGTCAATCCTTTCGTGCATATAATTTTCTCTAGGCTTTCGCAAGCTTGTTGGTGTAACATAGGTACATTACTTGTTCTAGGTAATTTTCTATCCCGATCTTTCTATTGACATTTTTTAAAACACTGAGATAGTGGTTTATATTTTTATTATTTCCACAAAACAATTCATTGCGAATATAGCCATCTAGCAAGTACAGGTATAGACGTACAGTCTCATATCAACTCGTTCCCTCATATGGATGGAATCTCTTCTGCCAAGACATAGCCCCTACAACAAGTCGTTTAAAAAAGAAACAATCACTCAGGCATAGACAAATTTTACACAGCTAATAAAAATATATTTGCAAGATACATCATCTTGACACACACACTCACATTCTACCACAGATAATTCTATTGATTAGACACACACACATTTTACCACAGACTATTCTATTGACAAGACACACACACATTCTACCACAGACAGACTTAAATGCTTGTAAAGTATTTACGGATGTCAGAGTTAGATAAATACAACATAAATGGAGAGAAGATTGCAGGCTGTTGTAAACAAATGTCACAGACGAGTATTGCACATTTTTTATACAGAATATACAGCCAATGTATACAAGAGAAACACAATAAATGCTCTCGAATCTCCACAAGAGAAACACAATAAATGCACTTGAATCTCCACAAGAGAAACACAATAAATGCACTTAAATCTCCACAAGAGAAACACAATAAATGCACTTGAATCTCCACAAGAGAAACACTATAAATGCACTTGAATCTCCACAAGAGAAACACTATAAATGCACTTGAATCTCCACAAGAGAAACACAATAAATGCACTTGAATCTCCACAAGAGAAACACAATAAATGCACTTGAATCTCCACAAGAGAAACACAATAAATGCACTTGAATCTCCACAAGAGAAACACAATAAATGCACTTGAATCTCCACAAGAGAAACACAATAAATGCACTTGAATCTCCACAAGAGAAACACAATAAATGCACTTGAATCTCCACAAGAGAAACACAATAAATGCACTTGAATCTCCACAAGCACATATTCTAACAGCGGTGAAACTCATAGCTTTGTGTAGTTTGTGTACTTGATGAAGCATGATTCCCTTTCCAGAACTGTTCCTTAGGATACAGCTACGGGAAACGGAGGTCAGAACAGAGCTATGGATTGATAATATTTAAAACTGGATATAATAAAGATTCACAGAAGAATATGAGAACAGAAAGTAATGGCGGAATGATTTTACTGATGTTTTACTGAATGTGATATCCGGAAAGTTTATGGGATTAATCATTATGTTACTGCCCCCCCCCCCGCCCCGGAATTTCTACAATACCAAGTTAGTTCTCCCCATGTGACATATTATGCTTACAGTTCATTTTCCTAGATGTTCAGAACTTTATAACCAATCATTACTGGCTAATTAACAAAAAATATATGATAACTTTCTTTGATGTCACTGTCTCCAGATTAATAAATGTGTGCCGCGAATGCTTTACATCTTGTCACATTTGTGATATGTGTCATGACCTACAATCTTATCACATCTGTCATATTTGTCATGACCTATAATCTTATCACATCTGTCATATTTGTCATGACCTATAATCTTATCACATCTGTCATATTTGTCATGACCTATAATCTTATCACATCAGTCATATAGAATACTTGTCATGACCTATAATCTTATCACATCTGTCATATTTGTCATGACCTATAATCTTATCACATCTGTCATATTTGTCATGACCTATAATCTTATCACATCTGTCATATTTGCAGACTTGTCATGACCTATAATCTTATCACATCTGTCATATAGAATACTTGTCATGACCTATAATCTTATCACATCTGTCATATTTGCATACTTGTCATGATCTATACTCTTGTCACATATTTGCATACTTGTCATGACTTCTAATCTTGTAATCCTGCTGATCGTGTTTGCTAAATCTACACCATGAACATTGATTCATTTTCTCTGGACTATTCCAAAATTGACAAGTTTGCCTACAACATGTAGTTGATGTATTTGGTATTTGTTACTTGTGTTCTAATATCTGCAGTTCATTGATCGTATTTGTGATCGTAGATGTGACATTAACATGCTGTGTCTGTGACATTGCTGTAATTGTGACTTTAGCATATAGTGTTTGTAACATTATCTACTAAATATGTGAAATCAGTGTCCTGTCTTTGTGACATTAGCATGCTGTATTTGTGATATTAAGATACTGTATTGTGGCATCGATATGCTGTATTTGTGACATAGACCAGGCTGTATTTGTGATATTGGCATGCTGTATTTATGACATTAAGTTGCTGTATTTGTGACATTAGTATGATGTGTTTGTAACATTAGCATGTTGTGATTTTGACATTATCGTGCTGTATGTGTACCGTTAGCAGTATTTGTGACAATAGTAGGCGGCAGTGGTGCTATATGCTTTATTTGTGACATCGGTAGTCTGTATTTGTAACATCGTGCTTTATTTGTTACATTATCGGACTGTATGTGTAATATTACCATGCTGTATTTCTAATATTAGCGTTTAGTATATATGACATTAGTATGCTGTATTTGTGACATGAAGTAGGCTGTATTTGTGACATCCAGTAGGCTGTATTTGTGACATCCAGTAGGCTGTATTTGTGATTTTAGAAAACTGTATTTGTGACATTGGCGTACTTTATGTGTGACATTAGCATGCTGTATGTATGACATTAAAGTGATGTTTATGTGATTTTATTTGTTTAAATTTGTGACATTAGCAAGCTGCCTTTGTTAAATTATCGCGCTCCATTTGTGACATTAAAATGCCGTCATTGCTACATTAGAGCCATGCATGCGTGATATTAGCACATTGTATTTGTGCCATTTCCGTTCTGGCATATGTGCTATTAGAGTTCTGCATTTGCGACTTTATCATTATTTATTTGTGAAATTAGAACGG
The DNA here is from genome assembly GCA_034231615.1 of Meghimatium bilineatum. Classification (NCBI taxonomy): domain Eukaryota; kingdom Metazoa; phylum Mollusca; class Gastropoda; order Stylommatophora; family Philomycidae; genus Meghimatium; species Meghimatium bilineatum. Next base: position 47,748,516 of record CM067299.1, read on the forward strand.
TGTATCTATGATATTAGCGTGTTGTATTGTGAAATTATCAAGCTATGTTTGTGATATTAGAACTTTGCATCAATAACATCAGCAGGTTGTATTTGTGAAATTAACACAGTGTATTTTGACATTAACGTGACGCACTTGTGATATAACATGCTGTATTTGTGACTTGTGCGTACTATATTTGTGCTGCCAAATCGTCTGGACCACATCATATGTGTTTTGTGTTAAATGGGGGATTTAAGCCTCTCTCGGGGGTTTAACACTTTCAAACTAAGACCGCAGTCAATGTTGGTTATTGTGGGCCGTGGTGTCTGTTATCTTTGTCTAACCTTACGATCTGAGACAATTAAACAACCTTGAGTTCAATTATTGCCAAAGAAAAATCCATTGTTGCAGGTGTCTTCTGTGATGAGAGTTCACCTGTTCAAGTGGCAGGAATAGAGTAGATTTCCTGAGAGGTACTAGAAATCATGAGAATGACTAAAAGTCACTTGAAGGACTAAAATGTCCTCAGAAGAATAGTTGGTAGTCTTGACGTCGCTGGTGTAGGACCACAAGAAGTATCGTATATGTGACTTGAAGCATTGATTTTAAGTACATGTCCAATATAAGTCCACATATTTTCCTATTGTAGAAATACAACTTAAATAGAGAACGTATTAACTGTATTAGAAGACGACAATCACAGTTCCTGGGTCATGCCATGAGAAGAGGTGGGTAGGAGAACATCGTAACAACTGGAAAGATCGAGGGAAAGAGAGACAGAGGAGGACAACGTGAGAAAATGGTATGATGCAGAATCATCAGAAACTATATTTAAATGTATAACAAACAGAGGAATGTGGAGAGACATGTTCATCTACGATAGAAGTCATGGCACCAATGAATGAATGAATTTAGAAATAAATTGATGTTTGGTGTCTTCTCTTATTTGCTTGTTTGACTTGAATCCTTCACAGCCATTATTTAAGAGTTTTGTAACATATTTCCTGCTCTAAGGAATTTGTCTCCTTCAGTGTCTTTATTAATTTCTAGATTTCACAATCACATGACAGCCTGACACAGCGATTATACTGCAGTTCAATAGTCTTAGTTTGATACGTTGGTTTGTGATTGTGTTTCCATTCCCAGTAATTGCGAGGAATATAGCTCCTGTATCTATGTTCAATTGATAACGTTCATCAAAGTTTTATGTCGCAGCCAGAAAGCTTCATCTATTGAAGCAGTTTTATTTTTTTTAGAAGAAGCATTCTATATAGACGGGTAGGAGTATTATATTATTGCATGTTTTCATTTATTTCAAGTTTGTGTGTGTTTGTATATATATATATATATATATATATATATATAGAGCCTATATTTATATAAGCATTAATACAGACAAGATTTAACTTTGCTATAAATGTGTATTCTATCCTTGCAGGTTATAAAACAGAATCTACTCTCAGTCACCAGCACCATCTCCTCCGTCCAAATGTCTGGTAATATTCTGACATAGTTCGGCATCAAACGTGCCCAAAATGAGATGAACATTTCACATCGCCTACATGGACACTGGGACAACCAGGAGACAGCAACATAAACAGTTTATTCAACACAACAATGGACTTGTTGTTCGTCTTCTACGTATACTACCAGACATAAGTTTGACCATCACAGAAAGTTATTATCAATCTTCACTTTCTAGAAGTCTGTCCGTGACAATATCTGATAACAATAAAAGTGAATTTATCCGACTATTATAATGATATCTTGCATTGGATAACCGGAGATGGTAGTTATCTCTCCATATTTGCTACACCTGGCAGTTTGAGACTACCAAAAGTTAGATTCTCGAATGTTTCTTTCCTCAACTAATAAGCAAATATCAATGAATATAATTCATTCAGTGTTTTCGGATACACTTTAATGACGACAACTTGTGGTCATGCAGTTGAATATGGATATACTTGAATTATCAGCGTTTATGTGCATACAATTGTATGATGGATATGTATGTGTGAAATGTGTATTATAATTCCAGATTTATGTGATAAATTTGAAGTGTAAAATATTATTCGAGTATATGACAACAGTAAATATTTAGAAGGGGTGGAGTCTAGATGGATAAATATGGAGAGTTAACATTTGTATGGATAGATATGGAGAGTTAACATTTGTATGGATAGATATGGAGAGTTAACATTTGTATGGATAGATATGGAAAGTTAACATTTGTATGGATAGATATGGAAAGTTAACATTTGTATGGATAGATATGGAGAGTCAATATTTACATGGATACTTTTGGAGAGCAGCATTTATGTGGATATATATGGTAAGTCAAAATTCATGTTGGCACATTTGACAAGTCCATATTCATATGGATATATCTAAAGGAAAAATAGTCTTGTGAATATATTTTACAGGTCAATATATTTGTGGATACATTGGATTCAAAGCAAATTATGTGGATATACTTATACGGGTAACGTCTTTTTGATGCGTGTTGGAAAATTCCTGTGGATAAGTCTGGGCGGACAATATTTCTTTTTTTTGTTAGCATTAATCGGACGACATTTTGAAAACATATCAGCAGATATTTTGATTCCGATCGTCGTAAATATATCCCCCCCCCCCCCAATGTCACCGTGTGTACACGTGTTTGCCTCCTCCAGCGGGCTTACAGTACATTATCTCTCCGAGTCGAGAAAGCTATGAATGAGCGGAGTGTTTAATTATCGTTTCCTCCTCTTTTCAAGTGGTGGATATTTCCAGTAGATTTAAAACAGAGGAAAAGAAATTCGCTATCTCTCAGACTGTTTACCTGCAACAGTTTTCCGTTATCTCACATGTTCTTTCACTCGGGAAGTTTATACGAGCAGTGAGTATTTGTAATGAGAAACATTTCCGATAGTAGAATGTTTAAAGTGCTTCTAACTTGTGGGTAGATAGATACATTAATATAGATTATGTGCTCATTTCTTCCTGTGATGTAAAATCGATAGTAACCGTGTATTATTTATAGCGAAGTTATACATACATACAAATCAGCTTATATACATCAAAATTATGTTTCGCATAGTTTGGAATTGAAGTGTACACTGTGTATTATTAATTAATATTGTTTTGTCTATTGTTTAGAAAGTAATATTAATTAACTAAATCAACTATTCTTGGGAAAAGTATTGCTTTTCTTTTTATAAAATTATATATATATATATGAATATATATATATAAATATATATATATAAATATATATATATAAATATATATATATATATATATATATATATATATATATATATATATATATATATATATATATATATATATATATATATATATATAATTATGTTTTATATGTTTACTATTTATCTGAATGTTGCTCACTTTTATTGATTGTAATATTGTACTCAGTGTTATTGAAATTAACATTGATGTCATACTTTTAGAGATATATATATATATATTGTTTATTTTATAAGAAATTAACTTTGTCAAGAGTATTCAAATTTATTGAAAGTAATATTGATTCTCCGTTTAAATGTAATATTGATTCTCCGTTTAAATGTAATATTGATTCTCTCTGTTTTTAAAAATAATACAACTTTCCTTTAGAAAGTAATAATTCGTGTCTTTCCTTTCGAAATGTACTACCAATTCATTGTTTTTATAGAGTAATACATACGCTTGCATAGTATTTCTGTTTAGAAATGTGCTATTTCCTAGTTTATAGAGTAATATATAGTTTCATAGTATTTCAGTTCTTGTCTTTCTATAGTAAAGTAAAGTTGCATAATTTATTTTTAATTTATTATCTGTATCTTCCAAGTAATCCATGTGGATAATTACTTATGATCATGAACGTATCTTCCAAGTAATCCATGTGGATAATTACTTATGATCATGAACGTATCTTCCAAGTAATCCATGTGGATAATTACTTATGATCATGAACGTAACTTCCAAGTAATCCATGTGGATAATTACTTATGATCATGAACGTATCTTCCAAGTAATCCATGTGGATAATTACTTATGATCATGAACGTAACTTCCAAGTAATCCATGTGGATAATTACTTATGATCATGAAAAAATGAATGAGCATATATTTGAGACCGTACTTGGAAACATTCGTGATAACCCAGTGTAGATATTAGGTGGTGATCGAGTGTTGTGTCATAGGTTATATAATTATCATTGTGCATAAACAACATCGATCTTTATTGGATACGTTTTGGAAATTATATCATTTGCATTTACGTTGAAGCCATGAATGGATTCAGCCGATACACGTTTAAATGTCAGGAAGTGATTGTGGTGAACCTGCTGCTGTTGCTTCCATTTCTACATTATGGTATCACAATTGTTTACATGAAGCAGATGAGTGAGCGTGTTATAGCAACACGTTATGGAAAAGTTCGAGGAATGTTGGTTGAATTTCCAAATGAACATCTTCGTCCTGTTGAAGCATATCTTGGTCTTCCATATGGCGATCTCACAATAAATGGTGGAACGATGAGGTTCATGCCGCCAATGAGTCCATCAAAAGCTTGGAAAGAAATACGAATATTATCAAAGCATCAAGGGGTCTGTCCACAACCAACGAGGAATATACGAGAGCATTGTAGATATCTGTACGAGGGGCGAATGGCACAGCTTCGGAATATCACACCTTTTCTTAATCAGCAAACAGAGGATTGCCTTACGCTCAATTTGTATGTGCCTATTCCAGGTAAGTCTTAGATGATTACTATGTTTTGTTCGTCTTTTTGTTATATATAGTTTTCAGACTTTATGACTGTATAGTGTGCCAGACTAGGGACTGCTCATATCACTGTATTTCTTGAATGTAGACTGATAATACAATAAACTCGTATCATGTCTCGTGGTGCCGTGTTTGACAGAATGAAACTAATTTGTCTGATCTCTCCAATGATTTTATATTTTGTAAATACAATGTAAATGTAAATTTCTAGCATATTAACGACATAAGTAAAGGAAACTATACAGCACTTGAAAAACAACAAATCATCGGGTCCATATAAGATTATAAAGAAATAATTAGAAGCTTTGCAATATTATGGCATTGAAGTTATCACAAAAATGTTAAATGAAATCTACAACAGTGGCTATATTCTATCTCATTTAATACATTCAATCATCATAGTCCTACTAAAGGAATCTGGTGCAGTAGATTGCGAAGATCACAGAACTATCAGCTTTATGAGCCAGATGACCAAGATCCTACTGCACATTATAATGAGGCATACAAGAGGAAAAATAATGCCAGAAATTGCAGAAAAAAAATGTGAATTCGTAGAAGGAAAAGGCACAAGAAATGCCATATATATAATACGTACATTAATGGAGAAGTACAACAAGACCTATACTTGTGCTTCATAGATTACATCAAAGCATTCGACACGGTGAAGCATTCAGAGATTACATCAAATCATTCGACACGGTGAAGCATTCAGAGATTACATCAAAGCATTCGACACGGTGAAGCATTAAGAGATTACATCAAATCATTCGACACGGTGAAGCATTCAGAGATTACATCAAAGCATTCGACACGGTGAAGCATTCAGAGATTACATCAAATCATTCGACACGGTGAAGCATTCAGAGATTACATCAAATCATTCGACACGGTGAAGCATTCAGAGATTACAAAACTGCGAGGAAATCTTAACGTTGATGGAAAATATATAAGAATAGTAAGAATTATGTATTGGAATACAAACAGCTGCGATGGGATTAACAGCACTATAAGAATATTTCAAAGGATAGAAATGGGTGTCAGGCAATATTGTGTAATGTCTACGGATCTTTTCTCCCTGTATACATAAATATTGTACCCTTTGAGGAATAACAGTGGGATAATGGAATATAAATAACTTGAGATATACTAACGAAAAAGTAATTATCACAAGAAGTGAACAGGAACTACAAGCCCTGTTAGATAAAGTAGTGAGAGAAATTGAAAACAAAGACCTCAGTTTAAACAAGAAGTAAACAGAAATAATAGTTGTCTCGAAGAGACATATGCCACCAAGATACAAGATAATGCTTAATGACACACAATTAACACAAGTTGAAAAAGTGAAATATCTTGGCATCCTTGGCACATCTGAAGGTAGATGCTCAAGTACAGCACAAATCAGCATTCCAAAACATGAGATTCATTCTGTGTAATAGAACACTATCAATGCAGACCCGAAATCGAATGCTGGGATGTTATATTGAACCAAGATGTTCTCACTGATGCTTGCGTAAAAAAGGAAAATCATAGCAAATATTAGGGGCAGACAGTCAAGGTCTCTACGGCATATGCTGAGAAGAACACAGCTTGAACACTTAATAACCACTGGAAAATCAAAGGGAGAAGAGATAGGGGACGACAAAGAGAGATGTTGCAGAATGAGCTAGTATTATGACACGGGAGAAGTTCACTAACCGAGCTTATTGACAACACAAGAGACGGTCGTCGAGAAACATGACCGCCTACACCATTCGGCATGGCACTTGATTGACATACAAGATAGAGTTGTCAGATAGTTAAAACTGTGCATGCATAAATTGTATGTAACAACGGTATAAAAATAGCAAAAATATCTAAGTTATAATAACTGCATAACAGTTATATTTTTAATTCATTATTACAACAGTCACGAGAGTAAGAATTATATCAACAATAACAGCACTATATTCTTTTCTAAGCATGTTCTCCATATTTTAATACATTTTAAACAAGATTTATGTTCAATTTATTGTTGTTTTTTTTAAAAATTGATCACAATATACACAAATGGCATACATGGGATCACCAATCATATTTTAAAATGGCGAAAGTTAGCAAATGTTACCATGAAATGGCGAATAGGACAATTCAGATACAAGGGAGTGTGCTGTATAATAAACATGAATGTAGGGGTAACTATTGTTTGATAAATACAATCAATACAAGGTAACTGCGTGAAACGTAACAACAATTAGACTAACGTAAAATACAGGTTTATATTTCGTTTCAATGGGACACCACAGACTTTATTTAACACTAGTTGGTAATGATGGGCAATGATGAACACACAAGAAATCATTAAAAATTACAATACACAAATCACATTCAACGTTTCAACCAAAAGGTCTTATCAAGAATTGGCTTTTTCGTCGTTTTTTGATGTTTTGTTTGTGTCTTGATAAAGACCTTGTGGTTGAAACGTTCAATGTGATTTGTGTATTGTAATTTTTATGATTTCTTGTGTGTTCATCATTGTCCATCATTACCCACTAGTTTTAGATATAGTAGGTGGTGTCCCATTAAAACGAAATATAAACCTGTGTTTTACGTAAGTCTATTTGATAAATACACAAGAGTTCGTATCTTAAGTATATATATATGTATGTACATGACTAGTGTCCATACGATGAATACATGCAAGACTATAGAGTGTCAATTAAACATACGATGAATACATGCAAGACTATAGAGTGTCAACTAAACATACGATGAATACATGCAACGCTGTGAACTCTTTACTAAACATATAATGGCTACTATAAACAGTTTCGTAGAGACGCACGGAAAGCAATTTCAACTGGAAACAATGTTTCTTCTATAGTCTCGCCCTTCCCACTCAGATGTGTCTAAATGTACTGACCTTTTTGGAACTCCCGCAGGAATATCCATGGAGTGTATAAAGTACACAAACTGCCATGCCACATAAGGATCACGACACTAGCGGTATAACCATTCTTAAATGTAAGCGAAGATTATGTAGTTCCGAATCATGGTACTTTCACATGAATCATCTTGTGAGACTGGTCTATCTATTAATTCCTGTTTCCTTCTTCACGTAGTGGGTATCGGCTATTTAATTATTAATCCCCTAAGTGTCTTCAAGTCCCGTGGTAGCATTATTAAAAATGTCGGTACACATTCACCGATTTACCGGTACGGCGCTTGGTCGTAATAATGATGTAGCGTCCTATTGGAGGCAACAAGTTAATGGTCGAACTTAAAACAGGGTTCAATATGTACTGATGATTGATTATATTGTACTCTTGTTTATTAAAATATACTCTACAAATCTTGTTTCGTATATTATCAGACAACATTGGTACCTCAAGCTATAATTGAACATCCCGAGAACATTAATTATTACCACTAGAAAACAAGAACATCGTGATTGTTGTGGCACGTATTGTGTTTGTGTATAAACTGAATGTTGCAGCTAGTCATGTTGTGTTATTCACAGTTTATTCATTACGATAGTCACTTGCCAACATTGAGGTTCACAGTTTATCGACTACGATAAGTCACTATCAAATATTGACAAGACATGTTTGTCAGCAGACTGAGTTCTAAAACATCTACTTGCGGTGTAGGTTTTGGTACGACCTAAACAGATTACGAAATGTGTAAGAAATCCAACGCGTGCACATTTTCTACACTCTTTGCCATATAGGAAGATATACTATTCTAGCCTTCAGTAATCAGATATATCATTGTAATAGTCATACAATGAAAATTAACAGGCCATGCCATCGAGTCTTTGAGCTAGTCATATTGACGCTTCTCGCCCTTGTGTTGCCGGGGTCCGAAAGGGGAGCAACGAATAGCAACACTGTTTAACTTCCATGCATGTCGTACGAGGCGACGAGGTTATGGGATGGAGTTGGCTGTTCCATCCCATATATGATCAGTGACCCAAAGACATGCTGAAGTCGGATGTGCCAGACCGAAAGGCACAGATATCGCAGCAATCCTGTAAACCAAGGCACAACGCATTCCGTTCTCCGGAATACATCCTGCTAATCTGCAGGAGTTTGAGAACAAATGCAGAAGAAGAAGAAGATATTGACGCTTCTTGTGTCCAGCTCGAGAACGCATTCAACTTCTGTTCTCTTCATAGCACTATTGAGGAGTTTATTTGGTAGACTATTATCTGGCATACGCACTACATCACTAGTCCAGCGGATCAGCCTGCAACAGAGTAGTGTTAATTCTAGTGATGCAATCTCTTTCAAGGACGGCGGTATCCGAAAAATGCTCTTGGCATTTGATGTTCATCACCTTTCTGAGACAAACTGTGTGGTATTGATTAAGCTTCATCACGTGATTCCTATATACGATCAGTGATGAACATCAGAGCATATAACATCAGTGGAGTAGTACCACTAATCTGTAAAGCTTCAGCTTAGTATGTAGATTAATGTCAACATGTTGCTGTATGGAAGAATGGTTATGTTACGTTAATTAACGTGGCTGTATTCATGAATGATTGTCTTAAGTTAATTACTGTTGCAGTAGTTATAAATGGTTATCACGTCAATTCCTGCTTCTGTAGTTATGAGTGGTTATCTTACGTTAATTGATGTTTGTCAGCTCATAAACGATTCGATTTGTTAAAGACTACATATGTATGTGGTGAACAATCATATGCCCCATTATTCGCCTCTTACATGTATGACAATGATACTATTACTTACTTCCGCGCCATGTCCCATCAACTCACGGGTGAATATTTGTGTTTATATTTATATTGTTTATATCATTTTTCTACTGCAAACTACTGAACATATTTATAATTACTAGTCGAAAATGTTTAGTTAATGGCTATATCCTGAATACAATATGCTACCAATAGAATATTTGCCCAATTTTCTTCAGTCAGATTTATATCACTGTAATATACTACTTATTATCCCCATTGTTTCGAGTCCTACAGCACTGTGATCTGCTACTTTGTAATCCCCATTGTTTCCAGTCCTACACCACTGTGATCTACTACTTATTGTCTGGAGTCCTACACCACTTTTGATCTACTACTTTGTATCCCCATTGTCTGGAGTCCTACACTCCTGTGATCTGAATTTATGAGAACATTTTTTGCTAATAATTAATAAACAAAAACTTTCACGGTAATTGAAAATATGACGTGCTTGGGCATTATTATCAATGGAATATTGATGATCTGACTGGGCACAGAGAATAACAATATCACGCTACCGTTTCATTGTTTCTTAACAAAAGGATTATTGTATTGACTAGTGTTTTTAGATTGTGAAATATTGCGCGATTAAGTACTATACTAAATTGCTATGGTGTATTGCACTTACTTGTTTGTTTCCGAGTTGGAAATTTTGATGATTCTGGAAACAATTCATTTTTTTTAAACTAACCATAACACGCAAAGAAACAAATTTAAAACCAACACGAAAAGCACAGTAAAAAGGTACAAGAAAGTACTTGAAAATGAAAGCATGCATTCAGTAATCATTTATTGAATGATTATACATTTTATGCTTTCAAGACATACTACAAGCATGATCAAATATAGAGCTGCTTGACGTGGACTTCTCCGAATTTGAATTGTAGAGATCCTCTTAAAGGCCTTATTGTCGCTCTGTGAACACCACAGTTGAGTCACTAATATAGTACGTGTTCCTATGAACAATGAAGTTTGGTCACATCTGTAGTACGTGTTTCTATGAACAATGAAGTTTGGTTACATCTGTAGTATATGTTCTGTGAACAATGAAGTTGGGTGACTTCTGTTGCCTGTGTTCTTGTATCAGCGATATCGTTCCACGCCGATTCGGTGTAAGTAAGCCTTAAAATGTCAGTGTCCCATTATCAGTAGACATATTTTGCCTTGTTAACTTCTGTGCAGTTAATGTTTCCTTTTCATGTCTATAGTTTCCGCTTATTTCTTTTCACTGAAATTGTATAGAATGTTTCAGATGAATACTTGTTTTAGTATTTGTGAATTCCCACCACATGATGTGCATCTTTCGTCTTTACATCAAAGAAAGTTTTTGAAATGCTTCCATTTGCATGTTTAGTCCATGCTTGATATCACTGTGATTTTGGTTTTGAAAGTGACGTGGAGGAATTTTGTTGAATTGATTTGAGCTATAAATATGTTATTTAATTGTTAAACCATACCTAAATGAGATAAATAGACGTCTGACAATTCTGCCGAAACTAAACACTAAACCAACAAATAATGCAGAATCATCATATATAAATGCAGATATAAGAATAGGTGAAGTAATTAAAGCACTAGGTGAGAAATCAAACACAGCTTCAGGTCCTGACATCCTAAGCTATGCCATACTTAAGAAAGTACCAACAAATATATTAATAATAATAACTCACCTATCCAATAACATATGGCAATCTGGCACCATACCAAAGGCATGGAAGTCTGCCACCCTAATACCTATACTAAAGCCAGATAAAGAATCTAAAGAAGTAAGCTCATATAGACCAATATCACTAACCTCGCACCTAGGTAAAATATTAGAGACAATAATAAATAAAATAGTAGTATTTCACCTAACTAAACATAATATAAATAGTCCAACTGAAGCGGGCTTCCGGAGTCGCCGGAGCACGATTGACTAACTACTAAAACTAGAGCATGAAGTAAAACAGGGTTTCCTAAAAGGTGATAAAATAGCGGCTGTCTTCCTGGACGTAGCAAAAGCATACGACGAGTTCTGGAGAGAAGGAGCCCTATTTAAAATTAAGAACATAGGTATAGATGGTAGGGCTACATTGAAAACATCATACAAGAAAGACAATTTAAAGTTCTAATAAATAATGACATATCAGACTCCTATGAACAGGAAAACTGCATCACACAGGGGTCTGTACTATCTCCAACAATATTTATAATAATGGTTAATGATCTAGGAGAAGAATTCTCTGATGTTAAGAACAGCATGTCACAATTTGCAGACTATGTCGCAATTTGGCGCTCAGGCAATAACATCATCAGGGGCCATGCCGGCTGGCGTAGGCGGTCATGGCTCTCCACAGCTCTCTGTCCACAGTATTATGTATTAAAGTCGTTATTGTTTCCTTGCCGTGCCAGGTTGTCAAACTGTCTAATATTTTCTCACGTTGTCACCCCCTGTCTCTGTTGCCTTCAATCTTGCCTGTTGTGATTATGTTCTCTAAACCTGCCTGTCTCATGAAGTGGCCAAAAAAAGAAGATTGCCTTTTTCTTATATTCTTTATTAAGGTCCGTTTCGCATTTAACTCTTTTAACATCTCTAAATTAGTTTTTCTAGCAGTCCATGGTATTCTCAGCATTCTTCTGTAGAACCATATCTCTGTTGCCTCTAATTTCCCACTTTCCAGTTTGTTTATTGTTCAAGACTCGCACCCATATGTTAGTATAGGTGTTATATAGCACTGCAGAACTCTCTTTCTCACCTCTAATGACAAGGTCATATTACACAGTATATTTTTTATTTTTCTGAATGTAGTTTTTGCCTGTCCTATTCTGCATCTTATTTCTGTTGAACTTCTTCCATCTGCTGTAATCATTGTATCTAGATATTTGAATTGGTGGACCTGTTTTAAATACTATATCATTCACTTTGATCTTGCAAGGTGTGTTATTTTGTTTCTTTGAAATAACTATTACTTCTGTTTTCTTGATATTTGGGAAGAGGCCTTTCTCTTTACTTTCTGTGACTACTACATTAATTAAATCTTGAAGGTTTTCTTCACTTTTTGCAATCAGAACAGTGTCATCCGCATATCTCAAATTATTTATGTTATGTCCTCCCACTGATATTCCTGGGTTATCTACTATTGCGCGCAATATGTTTTCACAATAACATCAGTTATCTAAAAGTAGGAATACAAAGACAACTAAATGAAGTAATAAGCTGGATGGCAAAATGGGGTTTTAAAATTAATTCTAGCAAAACAGTAGGAATGCTATTCAGCAGAAATGGGGCTCAAGCAAGTACAATTAAGGATATTTTTATAAATAATGAACAAATTACATTCTCACCATCCACCAAATTCTTGGGAATGGTATTAGATCAAAGCCTCAGATGGCATAAACATATAAACTATATAATAGACAGAAGCAGAGGAGCCTAAACATGCTTAGGTACATGAGTGGTAGAGATTGGGGAGCGTCGACTAAGACAATGACGACATTCTATAAAGCTTTTATACGAGGTAAACTAGAATATGCCAGCATTGTGTATGAGTCGAGGACACCAGTCAATATATCTCTAAAATATATATAATTCAGAATAAGGCTCTCTCGACAATAGCTAGGGCGACTAGAGGAACATCTGCTGAAGCCGTTCAAGTAGCTCTAGGAATAATGTCATTACCCCTAAGAAGGAAAGAGCTGAGACTTAGCTACTGGTCTAAAATAGGAAAAGATACCTCACATCCAGCATATAAATCATTCAATAACTCTGATAACACAGGCAAATTCTCAAATGAAAGCTACCGAGCACCAGCAGGGTGACAATCAAATGCAGAGTTTGACCAAATGCCAGAGCTTAGAGATTTAATATGCAATCAAGACCAATATAAAGCAGTAATACCCCCTTGGGAGTTAATATCACCAGAAACTGACATTTTCCTATCTTATATAGGGAAAAAAGACCAAAATAGAGATTCAACTAAAAATAGAGCAATAGATCACATAAATGATAGAACAATAAATAGTATAAAAGTATTCACAGATGGGTCCAACGGAGAGGAAGGCCCAACTGGTGCAGGAATAGTAATACCTGACAGGAACATCAATAAGAGCTTTAAATTATCAGAACATACATCAATATTCAATATGTGAAGACTGTGAAGAGGAAAATACAATAGATCATTTCCTACTCCATTGTCATAAAAACAACTATCATAGGCAAGACCTAAAAGATTACTACCTAAACGATAAAATACCATATAAATTAGAAAATGTTCTGGGCCATGATGTACCACCAAATAGACTAAAACTAATTAAACAATTTATAACCAGGACTAAAGCCCTACTTTAAAATATAATCTAACCAAAACATGAATCTAAGTCAAAACAAAGTAAGTCATTGTTTGTCGTCAAAGTCTTTCTACAGGTATCTATCCACAGTTTCAACAAATACAACTGAGGAACGATCACCACAGGATACGACTGGCAACATGGACAATTCTTTGCATAATCGCACGCATGGTTTGCAAACTACCCCAGACAATAGTGTCACTCTTTTATAAAAAAAAATACCGCCGGAAATAAACAGCTTAATACAACAACTAGCAACATAACATTCTTTTGCAATAATAGCGAGCACGGTTCTCAATTCGCCCAGACCATAGGTCACACTTAGATAAAAGGCATCTTGGCCAAAAATAAACATCAACTCCACCTAGCAATATAAATAATATATAGCAATAGTACACCGGCTTTCCAAACACCCAGACCATTAGGTCACTTTTAGATAAAAGCTAATACGGCCTAATATAACCAAAATAGATTTATGTTTCAGGTTAAAAGGGTCGCGCCTCAACTAAGAGGCTTTAATCCCCCATTTAACAAACATACAAACAATAAACCATGCTATGTGCTTGCTGACAGAGGAAAAACATAGTTATTTGATGGGTTTATTTTTAATCTTCGACTTTTGTCAAATTTTCTACTTTCTTGAGTGTATGTTGTAGAAGAGAAGTAGATATTGATTGACTACTGATTATGAGCCTAGGTTACTCTATTACCGCTCACATCAAATGTGTTCAGTCTCTCCAATCATCTATTGTAGTGTATACACATACTAAGTATTCCCTTGGTTGCTGCCTAGTTAAACCTATTCTTAATCCCGTCCTTCACATGCTCATTGCTCGTGTCACACTGAATAACAAGCATTCCTAATTATGTTCTTCACATGCTCATTGCTTGTGTCACACGTAACCATCTATTACGTCATTTATGGTTTTGCATGATACAAATATGATTACTGAATATTTCAATAGTAGAATATTTCAATAATTCAGATATGAAGAGTATGTTAACAAAAATAGGAACAGTTGTACATTATTGTTTCTATGGGCTTGGTACTCTTATTTATATAATGTGATTTTTGGAGAGAGGGTAGTATATTGTTACAAAAAACAAAATGCATAAAACCTAGAATGACAATACTATATATTTTATTATAGAAAACTAATTTGAAATTAAATAAGAAAAAATTAACTTTAAATTTTTTTAAAATGTATTACACAATTATTTGGAAGAAAGTGTTTTGACAAATTTAAATGCTTGCAGAATTTCGTACAAATCATACATCATCGTGAAGATACAATCATACACCAAAAGAAAAAAACAATCGGATTTCAGGGAAATAACCGCCACAATTGTTAATACAAAACTGACAAAGATTTATGAGTGGAAAAGTTATGTGGTAAAAACTCAACAATATGTAATATATGGTTAATAACAAACATTCCTCATTCTGCCCTTCAGATACTCATTACGCGTGTCACACTGAGTAACAAATTATTCTAATCGTATCCTCGATTCATCATCTGACTGCCCATTCAACAAGTTGTCGACAAGAAACTTGAAAAAAGGCACATTTAGGCAATATTAATTTATGCCTGCAAAAGAAAATTAAGAGATATATATCATGATGCGGTATGTAGAAGTCCAGAGTGTAAAATTATCGGCGTGGAAAATGTTCAAAATCGTTGACATGACATCACTCAAATGGATTATATATACTATTTCCAAAATTCAAACACTAAATGATATGATGTCACATTGAATTCGTGCAAAAAATATTTCAATGGTAATATTGTGGAGAATTTGCTTTTACCAGTCAGAGTGCCACAAGGAGTAATGATCAGTTTTCTTTGACAGCTTCGGTCAAGAAAACAAGATGGTGAACTATGCAAGCATACGCGTCCTTCTGTTATTAGAGCTTTTACATTGCACGCAAATCACTTCACATAGTCTCAATAGAATGAGACGTTTTTATTTCACACGTTATAACAACCCATATTCCACACATATATATTTAAATCACTTAACGTTACAATTGAAATGCATGCACCTTGATGAAGACTTGTTTTGTCGAAACTGTAATTGATTGTATTTGTCTTGACTCGATTAGATACCATCTTCATGATACACGGGACATACGTGCTCTGATCTCTATTCCAGCAGCCAACTAAAAGTATAAAGACTGAAAGTCTCTGTCGGGTATTGATTATGTGATCTTCGGATCTTTCCAGAGGACACATTTTCTCCCCTCATTTTAGGTCACCCTCATTTTCTGTCATTCTTTGTAGTGTATGTCTACACTTTCGGCATCGTCTCATTTACTCTGTAGTAAATCAATGACTGTTCTCATAACGTCGATCTCATCTGGTAGCCGATCGCATTTTTTCGAGTACTGTGCCATCTACCACAGCATTGTGCACATTTGTTGCAAGTAAAATAAATATTCAACACATTTTATTTTTCCAAATTTATTTACCACTCTGTGCAATATAGCAATTGCTAACACATCACAAACTAGCATTGCTGTTACCATACTGTGCAATATAGCAATTGCTAACACGTCACAAACTAGCATTGATGTTAGTACACTGTGAAATATAACAGTTGCTAACACGTCACAGACTAGCATTGATGTTAGTACACTGTGAAATATAACAGTTGCTAACACGTCACAAACTAGCACTGATGTTAGTACACTGTGAAATATAACAGTTGCTAACACGTCACAAACTAGCATTGATGTTAGTACACTGTGAAATATAACAGTTGCTAACACGTCACAGACTAGCATTGATGTTAGTACACTGTGAAATATAACAGTTGCTAACACGTCACAAACTAGCATTGATGTTAGTACACTGTGAAATATAACAGTTGCTAACACGTCACAGACTAGCATTGATGTTAGTACACTGTGAAATATAACAGTTGCTAACACGTCACAAACTAGCATTGATGTTAGTACACTGTGAAATATAACAGTTGCTAACACGTCACAGACTAGCATTGATGTTAGTACACTGTGAAATATAACAGTTGCTAACACGTCACAAACTATCATTGTTGTTTCCACACTGCAATATAGCAATTGCTAACACGTCACAAACTAGCATTTCTGTCACCACAAAGTGTAATATGATAGCTGCTAACACGTCACAAACTAGGATTGCTGTTACCATACTGTGCAATATAGCAGTTGCTAACACGTCACCCATTAGCATAGCTATATGTATGTCTGTGTGCCTAAATGTCTTCTCCCTGTTTTACATGTATATATGTCTTTCTAGCAGTTTGCATTTTTTATACTTTGTTTGTTTGTTTGTTTACCAGTCTGTCTTGTCTATGTGTATGCACGTCTGTCTTTCTATGCATGCATCTGTATGTCTGTCTATATATTCTACATATCTCAGCATCTACCGCCAGCTTGTCAGTATGACTGCCTGAATATGTTACCTAATCACTAAATACCGTACATGCATCACGGTTCTCAAATTCGAATGGTATAGCAATATCCCCCCCCCCCCCTTAGTACTTGGATGGGAATATAATCACTATGTTGTTTTCTATGAAAAAATGAAGAGACTTTTTTGTTCTCCTTTATCTGTCTCCTCGTACACATTTCATAACACAAATACACTCATATAGACTTTCACATATAACTGAAGTATCAGAAAGTGCTCCCTAATCTATTCTTTCGCCCGTGTTGCAAAATGATCCTACGAATTATAGTTCAGAGTACAAAGATTAGAATAGCTGTTCTTTTTCCAGGCATTTTGTAAGATGCAAACTAAAGAAAGTTGGTGTATAGGCTAATAGCTCAAAAATGGCTGATGTGTATGGACCTGTAAACAAATCACCGTCAACTCGTGTCTCTAGTGTTTTCTTTTGTCAAACCATTCCCATAGATGACAAAGAGATGCAGGTCAACGAACATTTTAGCTGTGTCCTTTTATAAAAGACACTTGACAATGGGAAATGCTAGATGTGCCGTCACTGTCGATGGGTCAATGCATTTGGCATAAAGTATGAGATAGTTTGCCCAGAGGTGTGTGCTGTTTCTTTGTGGTTTATATGTAATTTTCAAATATAATTCAAACTCGGCACGCCAAGTCGTAGATAGGTGAAAGGCACTCCTAGGATACTGCAAATAATGACCATCTTTTCATCTCCTATGGTGCCTGTCATTTTCCAGTAGACATCTGGAAACGTTGGTGTTTCTGGAAATATAGAAACTGACAAACTACACGAGAAAGGAGCTAATGCCCTCATAAAAAACACACCTTTCACCACGGCAACACATGGCTTACGGCACAACCAGTGCTCCGTGGCACACCAATTGCTGATGACGTGTGCAATGAGTGAGTCGAGGAAAATAAAACACCAACACTTTAAGTTGTCAAAACGTGCATAACAGAGAATATAGAAATACAATCTGACTGTAAAATGTCAACACCCCAAACAGAGATCCGTGCCACCGACAACATGTGATCACGTAATATCTGCTACAACAGATTGAAACATGATCATGATCACAAATACAATTTAGGAAAAATCAGACATTGACACTTGTAAAATTGGCTCGTGAGGGACAGCATTTATTAAATATAAGTCATTGTTCAATATCAAGGAAGCATCGTGTGCTCGCAATCTATCGTCTGTCTCGAAATATCGTATGGAGGTGTTAAGCAGTTTATTTTGAGGTGTTGAACAGTTTGTATTGAGGTGTTGAACAGTTTGTATTGAGACATTGAACAGTTTGTATTGAGGCATTGAACAGTTTGTATTGAGACATTGAACAGTTTGTATTGAGGCATTGAACAATTTGTATTGAGGCATTGAACAGTTTGTATTGAGGCATTGAACAGTTTGTATTGAGGCGTTGAACAGTTTGTATTGAGGTGTTGAACAGTTTGTATTGAGGCATTGAACAGTTTGTATTGAGGTGTTGAACATATTGTAATTGCGGTGTTGAACAGTATGGTAGTGTGAACTGATTCTTTGGAGATGTTGAATAGATCGCATGAAGGTGTTGAATAAATTATATGAATGTGTTGAACATAATTTATGCATGTGTTGAACAGAACGCATGATCTTATCGAGTTACTTGAACATATTGTGTATTGAAGTGCTGAATTACTTGAACATATTGTGTATGGTAGTGTTGTATTACTTGAACACATTGTATGGAGGCGTTGATTTACTAGAAATGACTGCTTTCTTCATATAAATGATCTACGCTAGTAGGAGGTCTGTCGGTTTGACTAGTGGCCCACGTATAGTACAACTGTAACATTAATTATCTAGTACATGAATTGCTTGTATCCCAATAGAACCAACAGTGATAGGCACATGTCCTCTTTCCAGACGTTAGTATTAGTGTTGTGTTATAAGAAATATACGGCGATGATGTGATTCACAAGACTGATCTGAATCACACAAAGTCTACCACAGTATGTATAATGAATCACACGTCCACATGCTCCATCGTGTGCTGGTTTTGTGTGTCTTTTTAAACACGCAGCCATTGAAATATCTAATATCTACAAGTATATCATGCTGCTGTTATACCAACCTTACTATACGCCTGCGAAACGTGGACAGTGTATGCTAGACATGCAAGAAAGTTAAATCATTTCCATCTTACCTGCCTACGTAAATTACTAAACATCCATTGGTGGGACAAAGTACCAGACTACGTGGTCTTGGAAAAATCAACCTCAATAAGCATCCACACAATACTTATGAAGGCGCAGGCACGCTGGGCAGGCCATCTTGTGCGTATGGAGAACTCGCGTTTGCCAAAACAAATATATTATGGAGAACTCAAGGGAGGATTTCGAAAAGCTGGTGGACAGAAAAAGCGTTTCAAAGACACGCTCAAGTCATCCTTGAAACATCTTAACATTGACGTAGGCGCTTGGGAGAGCCTCGCTCAGGATAGAACAGCATGGCGTTACATCATTAGAACGGGAGCACTAGCGGCGGAAGAATTCAGACAAGAAACTGCAAGACAGAAGCGGACACGTAGAAAAGAAAAAACATCTCAACCTCACACAGATACCTTCTATTGTTGTCAATTCTGTAAAAGAACATTTTGTGCGCGCATTGGACTTGCTAGTCATTTAAAAACGCACTATTAACTTTATTATTTTATTATTTATTGTTGTTATTATTATTATGGTTGAGTTTTAGGTCATCGTCGATCACGAGGGACGAACATCATCATCATCTAATATCTTTATTCTCTGACTATATCATTCCTGATCTTTCTCCTCCATGTTTCACAATCCACGGAATCCTGTTCACATGATTCCTATGTGGTCTCCTATCACATTTATATACGTCTGTTTACCGAAATTTATTCACTATTAGTTATATAGAGCCAACACATATATATTAATCTGGCAGAAAATAAACAAACTTGCCGGTTATCAAGAAATAATTTTGGTAGTGGAGAAACAGCGTAAATTTGTTTTGTTTGAAAATGTCTGAGACACGACTCACTTTCTAAAATTGTCAGGGAACAGTAGAGCTGGCTTCAAGGAGAAGATTCGGGAATAAGGAAAGCATGTATTAACTTCAAGAAATGGTTTCACCACTCCGAATGGCTGAGATAAAGATGTTTGGAAAGCTGCTTGTTCTGATGTCTTCTGTGTTTATGCTGACGTTTCTATATATTTCGTTTTAAGGAGGAAATCGTGTGCTGACGTCTTCAGTGTGGCACCCGTACGAACCTTACGAGTTATTGTTTTTATTATTAATTCTCCATATCTCTTCAGCATTCTTCCATCTTCCATCCTTCTAGTTTTTCCGAGCCATCGGAGTTTGCACAGAATGTGCATAGGAAAAAGTGTACTAGTGCCTGTTATTTCCAACACAATAGTGTTAGTGACTTTGTCCTGCCACCATACTTCACAAGTTCTACCTAGGATATGAAACATGTTTAGTCGTCTCTTCTGGTGCATATAGATTGTCCATAATTTGCTGCTCTATAAAAGAGTGCTGGTGACGTGTATAGTAAACCAGGAGTTTAGTTTTAATTGTTAGTTCATTGCTGTAGATACCGTGCCAATCCTAGTGCTCAATATTTGTTTCAAAAATGAACTACAAAGACTAATAGATCAAGTCAATAAATCAAGTAATGGATATGGACTGGATATAAATATTCAAAAAACAAAAACCATGATAATCAGCAAAGACACAGAAGAACAGGAGGTAAACATAAACATATAGGGAGAGAAACTACAACAAGTAAAACAGTATCAATATCTTGGACACATAGTCACAAATGATGGCAGATGTGAAACAGAAGTTAAAAAGAGAATAGGAATAGCTAAAAGTATCTTCAATGACATGAGGAAATTATTAAAAAATTACAAATTACAAATTACAAACAAGTTAAAAATGAGAATTATAAAATTCTACATCTATTCCATATTAATTTATGGCTCAGAAACATGGACACTAAATAAACAATTAGAAGACAAAATTTATGCCTTTGAGATGTGGGTATATAGAAGTTGGAGCCGCGTTAGCGCAGTGGTTAGAGCACTCGCTTCGCATATGAGTGGTCCTGGGTTCATTCCCCAGTTGAGGCGGAGATGTTTTCAGATCGCATCGGCTCCCAGGTCGACCCAGCCTTAAATGGGTACCGGATTAATCCGGAAAGTAAAGACTGCGAGGGAGAGGAGATGGCTACCGCCTTCATTTGCAGAGCCTGTGAAATGTGAGATCGCTAACATCTCACACCCCTACGGCATTAATAAATGCTATGGGTTACTTTACTTTTACTTTACTATATAGAAGAATAGGGAGAACATCATGGAAAGAGAAGAAAACAAATAAAGAGGTGCTAAAAACACTTAATATGAAGAAAGAACTACTAAGAGAAATAAAGATCAGGCAAATAAAATACTTTGGACACATTAAAAGACATGACACCTTATTGAAGATCTTACTTGAGGGTAAAGTTAAAGGGAAGCGAGCAAGAGGTAGGCAGAGATACAAGTGGGCGAGTAACATTGCACGATGAATAGGTTACAGTCTAGCAGAGTGCACCACCAAGACAGGAGATGTTGGAGATACGTTGCAGCCAACATTCGTTGCGGAGACGGAACTTAATGATGATGATGATGGATGAATATACAGTCCGTTCGGCTGCGAAAAGTATGTTTCAAGAGAAGAGAGAAGTATATTCCAAAAAAGTATATGGGAGCAAGAATGTAACTCTTGCTAACACCCTCAGCTATTATAATGAGACTATGCTAACACCCCCAGCTATTATAATGCGACTATGCTAACACCCCCAGCTATTATAATGAGACTATGCTAACACCCCCAGCTATTATAATGAGACTATGCTAACACCCCCAGCTATTATAATGAGACTATGCTAACACCCCCAGCTATTATAATGAGACTATGCTAACACCCCCAGCTATTATAATGAGACTATGCTAACACCCCCAGCTATTATAATGAGACTATGCTAACACCCCCAGCTATTATAATGAGACTATGCTAACACCCCCAACTATTATAATGAGACTATGCTAACACCCCCAACTATTCTAATTATATTATGCTAACACAAGATGCCTTCAGTGCTACGAAGACTCTACCAATTTTTAACCGCCTGGACAGAACCCCAATTGTAGCTGAAACTGACGATATTATTAATGACCTAGCTTCTAACAAAGAACATGACAAGGATGGAATTACGAATAAGGTCATCATGCGTGGGAAGACATGATTGCATCACAGCTCCGTCAACTGACACCATTGTGTTGGCTTGAAGGATGGGTCCCACAAAATTAAAGACTCAAGCATTATGGCTTATACAAACACAAGCGGGACAAAAGTGACTAACAACTATAGAAAAGTCTTGTCCATCTTGTTGGCCACATACTTGCTAGAAACTGCTCTGCGAAGTATCACAATTCTATGCGATTGTGTTTATCCTGAATAAACAATGCGGTTTTTGTGGAAACTTATCAACCACAGATACGGTATTTTCTTCTTACCATCTCTAAGTGTAGTTGAGTCATACCACAAATGCATAAAAGGCACTATGATCTTTGATTGTGTTTCTCCATAGGAGCGTGTGATAGAGAGTAGTGTGAAAAAAGGTTACATTCTTGCTCCTATACTTTTTTGGAATATATTTCTCTTTTCTCTTGAAACATAGTTTTTGGAATATACTTCTCTCTTCTCTTGAAACATACTTTTCGCAGCCGAACGGACTGTATATTCATCCATCATCATCATTATCATTAAGTGCCGTCTCCGCAACGAATGTTGGCTGCAACGTATCTCCAACATCTCAATTAGAATAGTTTTGGGGGAGGGTGGGTTAGCGTAGTCTAAATTAGACTAAGGATCTAGATATTGATCTCCAATCGACTTCTTATTATTATTGATGATCTACAGATAAATTGATCAGAGGGTGCACTTTTATTTATTTTCTGAATTTCTTATTTACTTCATTATAATTATCAGCTGAATTTATTTTCAGACCAATGGCTTCCTTTTATCCCGACATACATACCTCTTGTTATGTTACCTTTGCGCTTGCGTACCGAGTATCTTTACACAACCGTATCAAGTAGTCATTCGCTCATTGGCTGTTATGTACACATCTTCACTAGCTTGCCTCAGTTCGGGCATTCCAGGCTTCAAGTCGAAGCCTAACGTTTTTATTTGTCGGTCTTTTGCCTGGTACAAATTATTTAGTCTATTTTTATGGTTTTGTCCTAGCGCCAAACAGCCATTGAAGAACACGGGCTGTGGCCGATCAAAACCTTCTTTCCGGACCAAGGTAGTTAACAAGTTTACCTCTCTTTTGGAGAGGCGTGCCCCTTTCAACCAGCGGACAACAAAGTCCAATTAGGTTATATCAGGACACATTACCATAAAATATTAGAGGTAACAAAGACCCCAGTTGTTGTTAATTTCCGGACCAATCGCCAGTATACTGGCTTTATACTATTGGTCTGCAGGACCAATCGCCAGTATACTGGCTTTATACTATTGGTCTACAGGACCAATCGCCAGTATACTGGCTTTATACTATTGGTCTACAGGACCAATCGCCAGTATACTGGCTTTATACTATTGGTCTACAGGACCAATCGCCAGTATACTGGCTTTATACTATTGGTCTACAGGACCAATCGCCAGTATACTGGCTTTATACTATTGGTCTACAGGACTAATGGCCAGTATACTGGCTTTATACTATTGGTCTACAGGATCAATCGCCAGTATACTGGCTTTGATTTGATATTTTATTACTTCACAAGGCTAATTCTAACCTTGTGAAGTAATCACATACCATCAATGTACTTATATATTCATATTCTTTATCCATTCCCCTTTCCAATGCTATATTACACATACACTAATTATCAATATTAGTATGTCAAGTGATACAATAAAAAACACATATAAGGAAATTTTATAAAATTAATTTGATCCAAACCTAAACATAAGTCCTGAAAGAGTTGGATATGAGCTGCGATGTTTGCGGCGTGCGTATTTTATCAATGACACCGAAAGTGTCACCCAGCGTCAGAGATATCCCATGGCGTTCTTGTCTTTGCCAATTGACAAAGTCTTATAACCCGTAACTGCCACCTCCCAAATAATTTCGAAATATTAATCAGGTGTGTATAATATGTCAAATAAAATAGTAAAATTAATATTTCTAGGGGCGTCGTATCATTTTCTCTAAAACGTGATTTTAGAGGACATAGCATATTTATAAAAAAACCGAATTTAGAAATAAATTACAGTGTTATCTATATTGCATATTTCATATTTAGAAAAGAAACCAAACGTGTACACATTCACATTGTTGTCTATTTACACAAATTAAAAAAAAATTGCTGTTATAAATTTAAATTCATGAAAAATATTATAAAAATCATATAACTTGAAAAAGTTAAAAGATTGAAAAAATGTCTGGATTTTGAAGGAACTTAACTGTTAAAATTGTGAACACAAAAATGTCGAAGCTCTATGAATTTAAATGCTTTGTTGTTAAAAAATGGAAATATACGTCTCGATAGCGTAATACTCTTAGCTGAAAAATGATGATGATGTTCGTCCGTCGTAATCGACGATGACCAAAAACTCAACCATAATAATAATAACAATAAATAATAAAATAATAAAGTTAATATTGCGTTTTTAAGTGACTAACAAGTCCAATGCGCGCACAAAATGTTCTTTTACAGAATTGACAACAATAGAGGGTATCTGTGTGAGGTTGAGATGTTTTTTCTTTTCTACGTGTCCGCTTCTGTCTTGCAGTATCTTGTCTGGATTCTTCCGCCGCTAGTGCTCCCGTTCTAATGCTATAACACCATGCTGCTCTATCCTGAGCGAGGCTCTCCCAAGCACCTACGTCAATGTTAAGATGTTTCAAGGATGACTTGAGCGTGTCTTTGAAGCGCTTTTTCTGTCCACCAGCTTTTCGAAATCCTGCCTTGAG
Organism: Meghimatium bilineatum; assembly: GCA_034231615.1. Lineage (NCBI taxonomy): Eukaryota > Metazoa > Mollusca > Gastropoda > Stylommatophora > Philomycidae > Meghimatium > Meghimatium bilineatum. Next base: position 47,773,811 of record CM067299.1, read on the forward strand.
TGCTCCATAATATATTTGTTTTGGCAAACGCGATTCTCCATACGCACAAGATGGTCTGCCCAGCGAGCTTGCGCCTTCATAAGTATTGTGTGGATGCTTATCGAGGTTTATTTTTCCAAGATGTAGTGTTGGTATAAAAGCAGCATGATATACTTGAAGTTTGATGGTTGTTCTTATACCTCTTCTGTCCCATACATTGTTGCGTAATCTACCAAATACAGCACTATCTTTTGCCAGTCTATTCTTAATTTCCACATCAATGTTGACATCGCGATAGAGAGTGCTTCCAAGGTAAAATTGTCGACTACCTTCAGTTTTTCCTGCTGAAAAATAGAAACCATGTGATGCCCAGGCTACACGATGTCTCTCTCTCTCTCTCTCTCTCTCTATATATATATATATATATATATATATATATATATATATATATATATATATCTCATCTCTTTCTATTTTTGCTTACCTTATTGATTCCAAAGGAAATGTAATGTCAATAAATTTGTATTCTTCCAAATGTAAACTGCAGGTAGATCTGATCTATCTGTCCGTCTATTGATCCTCCCAACCTAGACTAACTGCCAACGAAGTCTATAGCCACACCGGAGCCTGTCCTGCCACATCATGTGGTTTTAAGTTGCATTTCCTCGTCCTAGGAAAAGTCTTGCATCTTCTAACATGTGCTTCTCACACGAAGTCGTCGGTACAATCTGGGTTGTCAGGCTAGGTAGATGCCGCTCTAAGTTGTCGGTACAATGTGTGTTGTCAGACTAGGTAAACGCCGTCAGACTTAGACGTTAACAGAAACCTGTTGTACCGACTACCGTCGTACGGTAACTCAGTTACATGTACCAAGATCTCACAAGAATCCATTGAAGCAGACAGGATGTTTATATAGTGCGACTCTTCATAAAACCTACATGACTATATCTTTACAATTACATTACACAAATAGTGAGTTTGTCCTCAATACATTTAGTAGCTTCAAGAGTTGAAGTATTCATCAACACATTTAGTAGCGCCAAAAGTTAAGTCTTTCTGAACACATTTAGTAGCGTCAAGAGTTGAAGTATTCCTCAACACATTTAGTAGCGTCAAGAGTTGAAGTATTCCTCAACACATTTAGTAACGTCAAGAGTTGAAGTATTCACTAACACATTTAGTAGCGTCAAGAGTTCAAGTATTCACTAACACATTTAGTAACGTCAAGAGTTGAAGTATTCACTAACACATTTAGTAGCGTCAAGAGTTGAAGTATTCACTAACACATTTAGTAGCGTCAAGAGTTGAAGTATTCCTCAACACATTTAGTAACGTCAAGAGTTGAAGTATTCACTAACACATTTAGTAGCGTCAAGAGTTGAAGTATTCCTCAACACATTTAGTAGCGTCAAGAGTTGAAGTATTCACTAACACATTTAGTAGCGTCAAGAGTTGAAGTATTCACTAACACATTTAGTAGCGTCAAGAGTTGAAGTATTCACTAACACATTTAGTAGCGTCAAGAGTTGAAGTATTCACTAACACATTTAGTAGCGTCAAGAGTTGAAGTATTCACTAACACATTTAGTAGCGTCAAGAGTTCAAGTATTCCTCAACACATTTAGTAACGTCAAGAGTTGAAGTATTCACTAACACATTTAGTAGCGTCAAGAGTTGAAGTATTCACTAACACATTTAGTAGCGTCAAGAGTTCAAGTATTCCTCAACATATTTAGTATCGTCAAGAGTTGAAGTATTCCTTAACACATTTAGTAACGTCAAGAGTTGAAGTATTCACTAACACATTTAGTAGCGTCAAGTGTTGAAGTATTCCTCAACACATTTAGTAACGTCAAGAGTTGAAGTATTCACTAACACATTTAGTAGCGTCAAGAGTTGAAGTATTCACTAACACATTTAGTAGCGTCAAGAGTTGAAGTATTCACTAACACATTTAGTAGCGTCAAGAGTTCAAGTATTCCTCAACACATTTAGTAACGTCAAGAGTTGAAGTATTCACTAACACATTTAGTAGCGTCAAGAGTTGAAGTATTCACTAACACATTTAGTAGCGTCAAGAGTTAAAGTCTTCTTAGTATGGACAAATGATGGAGAAACATTATTTTTCCTTATTATACAAAATAATACAAAAAGCTCTAATGCTTGTAATGTCTGATAATCAAAACAAATATGTAATCGATGTTGATGTCTGACAAATCATAGCAGAAAAAGGCTCAACATCTTTTCATTTACTGCTTAACGAAAGCTTTCAGGATTTCCATAAATGAATTGTGACTCTTTCTTTTTGCTTTATACACCTTTATGCTTGCATCGTCAGTGGTAGAAGAGTTTTCTGGAAATGGCTGTTTTGTGTGCTTCATAAGTTTATTTTGGTTGACTCTTTTGTGTATATAATACATCGTTTGCAAGGTCTGCCCCTGGCTTTATATCCTCTGACACTTACAATATTAATGCCGAATTTTGACTGCCTTTATAAATAACAACTATCAGGATATATATCAACGAGTGACAACACTAAACATTAACAAATATTGGAAAGTAATTTCTGTATATGAATTCGGACCTGAGTTTCAGAAATCACGCCAGGCGACACATAAGGATGACATGGTATATCACCAACTTGAACTATACGTGTAGTTCTGCCATCGAGTCAGCCAGAGAATGATTGCAACCTCGAACTGTACGTCTAGTGAGTACGTCAGTCAGTGAAAGTTTACATACTCAAACTGTACGATTAGAAAATGATTACAAACACGAATCGTGGTCTAGTGAGTACTTCAGCTGGAGAAAGATTACAAACTCAAACTGTACGACTAGTGAGTACATCAGTCAGAGAAAGATCACATACTCTAATTGAATGAACTGAATGCCAATGTGTTACCGATCTCAATAAAGAAGGAAATGAACACTATTTACCTTACATGCACGTTGTAAGAGGTGGCTAAGGACGTTTTGGTGTGAAATTGATTGTCTCATGTCATACAGAGTTAAAGTTGAAGCATTGCTGAAATCGGATATGTTTTTCCTAAGGACGTATATATTTAATTTAAGCTGGAAATCTTGACAGCGGATTTCGTTCTCTGGTATAAATCTTGCCAATCTGTAGGTGATTGAGAACGAAGGCAGAAGAAGAAGAAGAATGTACCGAAAATTATTCTTGTTATTAGATGTTGACTACCAAAATCATTACAATAATTATTATTAGAATATTACCAAACCAAAATGTCTCAGAAATTAGGCAGTAACAGTATGGTTTCGTAGAGGGAAAAGGTACCATAAACAATATTTATATTTTATTAACAGGACTTTCAGAATTTCATAAACTTCAGTGAATGGCTATAACAAAACAACTTGAGTTATAGACATCACAGTGTTCTGATTGCCAAAACTGAGAAAGATCTACTAGATTTAATAAACATTTATAAAAAAAACTTTGGTTACTGAATGTTTTCCTGTGAAGGAGTGCAGGGAGCCTTCTATGGGCTATGGAAAAAAAGACCGCTGTGCCATAGCGGCACGTACAGGAAGTATTTTGATTAATGAGTATAGTAGGAGCAAAAAAGCAAAGACGAAGGCCTTTTCTTAAATAAGAATAAACCAGAAGTGATGTTTTCTTTTTGTGAGAAACAAAAATCATCTTTCTTTCCTTTCGCTTTATGTCTTATTTACCGCCGAAGACGGATGTGTCGGGTCATTGGCGCAAATTAAACGGCGACACAACGCATTTCCATTCTTTGGACTACATTCTGCTGGAAATCTAGTAGGACCATGGTCGTGCTACAAGAGAGATCCAGCAGGAGTTTGAGAATGAACGCTGAAGAAGAAGAAGAAGAAGATGTCTCATTTATGTCTTGCAGCATGAGAGGTAGAAGTGATCACTGCTGACCCTTTTTTGTGTGCTTCATATATGGTTGTTTTTGTTGACTATTTTATGTCTGTAATCCATATTTGCACGGTCTGCCCCTAGTTTTGTATCCATCTTGTTCCAATTACAATACTTTTGGAGGACCACTATCTGATCTATCTGATGATAATCTGGCATCGTGTTAAAACCACTTAATCTGTTGTCTTTTGATGTAATCCAGGATTGGCATTGCGTTTATGTCTTCTGATGTTTTAATTTCTAATTATGTTTTTATATATATGAAAAAAAACTCACTGAAATATACATGCACACGTCATTTATGTTGTAATAAGTTCTATTTTTGCTTTTGTTGCTAGTGTCCAAGTTCGACATTAGTAGCATAGTCATGGTATGATATACATACAAAATCATCTAGTGTGCAGCATTAAAGTGAATGACCCAATACTCAAGCAGGTCAACAAATTCAAATATTTAGGAACATCAGATGGAAGAAGTTCAGCCGATATAAAAAACATATCATGCAAGAGGAGCATTAAAAAAATTCAAGAATATACTGTGTAATAGTACACAGTATTACATTATTACACAGTAATAGTACTTCGTTGCCAATAGAAACAAGGAAGACATTTATTTAGAGCTACATAGCATCGATTCTAATATATGAATGTCATTCTTTGATCATAAATAAATAGGATAGTGGAAATTAGACAAATCATAGATGTTGTTTTACAGATCAATGCTGATAGTATCATGGACAACTTGAAATACTAATGAAGAGGTGACGAAAAAGTGGAATACAGGTCGGGGGTGGGGGGGGGGTGGGGGAGGGTTAAGCAGAAATATCAAAAAAGATAATTTCTATTTTTGGACACTCTATGAGATAGCAATCTGGAGAGCATGTTTACAACAGGAAAGTTAGATGTCAAGAAAGATCGAGGACACCGTAAGAAAATATTAAATGACGGCATTGCGCCGAATCAACAACAGTTATGATGAAACGTACTGGAAATAGAGAATTGTTTAGTTCCATACTCGCTACACCAGTCGGCACGGCACTTACATAAATGGTGTACTTCCAAATTAATATGTGGTTTAATATCTGAATGTGTACTCAAGGATTTATGTATAGTTTTCTGACTAGATTACGGAACTAAATATATAAGATATCGTTGAGTAGACAAACGAATGTTCTCTTCAAATATATTCATAAAAACCTACATCATCATCAGGTGCCATGCCGGCTGGCGTAGGCGGTCATGGCTCTCCACAGCTTTCTGTCCACAGTATTATGTATCAAAGTCATTGTTGTTTCCTTGCCGTGCCAGGTTGTTAAACTGTCTAATATTTTCTCACGTTGTCACCCTCTGTCTCTGTTGCCTTCAATGTTGCCTGTTGTTCGCATGCGGTTGCGTCTGTGAGTCTCACCAATGGCTCACTAGACAAACCAACCATCCAACAGAAAACCTTAGTAGATGACATGTCTTTATATTGAGGTTATCTTCTTATAGAAACTTCATAGCACATCATCTATACACTCCCGTAGTCGTAACCTTCGATAACAGTTACCATGTTGTTCCAACAGACCGACGTTGTGCTTGAACTAGTTACGGGCACGCGTGAGTGGGCGTAACAACAAAGAAACCTGTCGCAAGGACCAGAGATGTGCCCTGATGTCGACGTCTGTTTCAGCGGCATTGGACTCGAAACACCATCGAGTCGGATGGCTGCTGGAACAGAGGGTGGAACACTTATGGGAATGCCCCACTGCTGTAGACCAGTTTCTAATCAAGAATCAAGAATTTGCCTGTTGTGACTATGTTCTCTCAACCTGCCTGTCTCATGAAGTGGCAAAAAAAAGCCTTTTTCTTATATTGTTGATTAAGGTAAAACGTACATGTGTATAAGAAAAGAAACTTGTTTAAAAGTGAACGTCCATTGTGCACTTAAACACATATTGGTTTTCTCTGTGGCTCTTGCGAATGATGACTGTATATTTGGTGGTAAGAAAAAAATATAATCCAGATAAACCATTAAATAAGGAATATGCTATTGTCACTTATGGGGTCGCCCATAAATTTTGTCAAACAATAGTGGGGTTTCTGTAAATGTTAGACAGTTGTTGACAAAAGCTGACCTCAACCACACGTTTTTTATTCGTAAATTAAATTAAGCGAATTTGAAGCATTGTTCTTAAAAACTTTTAAAAAAATTATGACGTTATTACGCAATTGTTCTACAAAAGTATTATTTTAGAGATTGTACCTTGTTTTTGGAAATTTTTAAGGCGGGTTAGTGGTGCTTGAATACTTTGCAGGTTGTTGGCAATTGGGAGGAATGAGGTAAAAAATTACCACAAAGTGTTACTTAATACTTGGGAGAACCAAAAATATCAGCGGAGGTAGAAAGAGCATTGAAATATTTTAGAGATACAAAGAACCAGGGCCGGCCCTAACAATTGGGGGGCCCATTGCGAAACAGATTGCGCGGGCCCAGTCTGGGTAGGGAAGAGGATAATAAAATAAATTATAATATGAATTTATGGGCCTATGAAGTGCGGGCCCACTGCGGCCGCATAGGTTGCAATGGCCTAATACCGGCCCTGCAAAGAACTGTGTACTAGTTCGTAGATGGAAGGAATATTGAAGTAGTTCGGAGAAGCGAGTAATTTTTGAACTAGTTCGGAGATGGGAGGAACTTTGCACTAGTTACGAGATGGGAGGAAATTTGCACTAGTTCGGAGGTGAGAGGAACAGTGTAGTAGGTCAGGAATTGGAGGAACATTGAAGTAGTTCGAAAATGGGAGTAACAGTGCAACTAGTTCGTCGATTGCAGGAGCTTTAAAATAGTTCGGAGATGGAAAGTGAATAGTATTCGTTCGGACATGAGAAGAATAATAAACACGCTTGGAGATGGGAAAAACATTGAACTAGTTCGATGATGAACTAGATCATTGATGGAAGAACATATAGTTAGTTTTGAGATATGAAGAACATTTAACTATTTCAGAGATAGGAAGAATATGTTTGTTTGTTTGTTTGTTTTACGTTCGCCCCATTGTAACCATCACGGATATCCGTGCGATTTCCGCCGGGAGCGTGATTACGTTGTGCCACCGTTATGCGCCTTGTAGGCCTAGCACATCCGATTTCGGCATGCCGTGACAATTCGGGTGGGCTATCCTTAGCCTGTGACAGCCTCTATATCTGTCTCCATGCACGCGTAGTGGCGACTCTTCGCCCAGACGATTTTTGCTCTCATCTGACTCGCACGAGGTGTTCCACTGTCTATGAACTCGCTCGTGTAATTGGACGTGCTGTGCCCATTGGGTACTGAACCGTTTCTTATCCGTGAGCCTGGTTCCTTAAGGGGAAGAACTCAACAGACCAGTTGGACCCTGGCTCTTTCGCCCTCTTAGCCGAGGTGTCATTCACTGACATCGTGTACCCCTTGTCCGAGTTCGAGTCTCACACCACGCGTTTGAGAGCAAGGCGTTCTAGAGCTGAGCGTCCTTGTCCCAATAGCGCCTGAGCCCATCAGGTACTGAACCCTTTCTCTCTTCAAGTGTATTTCCGGTGTAGGAAAACCTGACAGTAGAGTTGGACCAGGACTACCATCGTTGTCCCTTTCTTGCCTAAGCCCATCAGGAACAGAACCCTTTCTCTTCGCGAGCATATTTCCGGTTTAGGAAGGCTCGACATTAGAGTTGGATTAGGTCTTCTTGCTTTACCAGCCACCAATGGATGGGTCTGGGTCTCTGTCTGTAAGGAACACAGGTAACTAGATGCTCGTCTCGAGCTGACGGAGCTTGTAGTTCACCTTTCCTAGAGACTATTCACTTTCTATTTGCAGTTCGCGCTGCCCTCTAGCGCTGCTCTGCCCTTTCATTGTTTCATTGTACTCGGTATGAAATCTATTTGTCTCGCCATGCATCTACCTTTACGTGCATTTTACATTGGACGCCCCTCCAATGTTCGGACTGGACTGACTAGCTTCACTGTATGTCGACAGTGTCGCTATATGTGGTGATGCTGGTGGTGTCGGAGATATTGTCTGTCTCTTGTGTAGTCAAATCTCTTTCCATCTGCTACCTCCACATTCTCGGACATGATCCCCAAATGATTTGGCCAGAATCAGCTCGAGCTGCTGTATTTCTGTTTCCAGGGTGCACCGCGTGGAGGTACATTTTGGGATCTTGGTTATCTGCTAACCCTGGGTCCGCCTAGAGCAATGCGTTCCCTTCGCACCCCAGGAAGAATATGAAACTAGTTCAGAGATTGGAAGAACATTGAACAAGTTCGAAGATGAGATGAACATATAACTGTTTCGAAGATGAGAGAAACGTAGAATAATTTCGCAAATTTGAATAACATAAAACTACTTCAGAGTACGGACAAAACATATAAAAATAAAAATAATATAGAATTAGTACAGAAATTGTAAGAACACAGAACTAGTTGAAGCTAAGAAGAAGATTAAACTAGTTCAGAGACCTTCATCTTCTGAGTTCGCTCTTAAACCTGTGCTGGTTAGCAAGATGTAGTCCGGAGAATGGAACACATCCTGCCTCGTTTTTCCTTGTCAGTGCGATATCTACGCCATTCCTCCTGACACATCCGATATGTAAACTATATCTCCCAATCATCGTGTCTATTAATAATGTACCGTAACTTGCGTCCCGTGCATAATTCAAGTTGTACTGGAGATTTAAGACTTCAGACCAATCCACTTTAGTTAGGATCATAGTCTGATGTTTTATGTCAAGTTCTACGTCCCTGCTGACACCTGTTGCTCTGCGACATGTTATGACATGGGGTGCCAGACCCACCTGCTTTTTATAAAGTGTTAATTTCCATTATCCCACATTGTTTGTCTTGGACAATTCCATGATTTTCTTCCTCCCGTATCTTCCTTATCATGTTCCTGTTTGTCTCAGCTATTTTATACTCTGCCTAATCTATCTATTTTATCTATTCGCTCATTCAGTGACGTATCATATCAGAGTTTCGTATCAACTCATGTATTACCTATCATCTCATACAGGGCAGTATCCGCTAATAGACTGGCTATCAGCTCATGCAGTGGCGTATCAGCTCATGCTGTTGTATATCAGCTCATGCAGTGGCGTATCATCTCAAACAGTTGCTTATCTGCTTATCAGGCAATCGTATATAGTATACAGTGTCAGGTATCAATGTTGCGAAACGACTTGTAGATGTTGTGAGCTAATGTATGCGATTTTATTCGTGGATGTTCTCTCTAAATATGTATTTTAGAAAACGGACGTATTTCGATTCTGTGTCAAGTGTGCAGCTAGAAGGAATCAAAGCATGATCTGCTGTGTTTTAGATTTCAGACAAGTAACAAATTATTTTACCACAACTTCGTCATGTTTTTCAGATGAATAAATGAGCAGTAATAAGTTATACGGAGTGCTGCGAACCTTCTTCTCTCCGAGACTTGCAACATAGCTTGGTACTCCGAGACTTGCAACATAGCTTGGCATCTCTCCAAGACCTACAACATAGCTTGGCATCTCTCTGAGAACTGCAACATAGCTTGGCATCTCTCTGAGACTTGCAACATAGCTTGGCATCTCTCCAGTTGAAGTTTCGCGCATCGCTGATCTAGCTATGTGCATTTTCGTGGTTCTCAACCGGGGCAGTATGGACCACAAGTGGACCATAACTCAACGATGAAACAAAATGGATTATTTAGGGCAAGGACCTACTTGAGTGCGTTTCAGTGAGATCTGATGACATAGTCAGTCATCAGATAACAACAACAGTAGTTACAATGCTCTTGTCAGTCATCGTATCACAACAATAGTAGTTAGAATGGCATTGTCAGTCATCAGATGACAATAACAGTAGTTTCAACATTTTGTAGTTTGTATGGGTCATCATTTGGGACCGTCATTTTCGATAGGCACACTGTCTAAATAAATGTCATTTATACGAGTTATGATTTTTCGATTAGCTGATAAGGCTCACTCTCGTCTCTTCAATTTTTTAATTATGGTCTTTTTTTCCATCATTATTTATTTGATTTTGTGTGCTTTGTACTTTTATCATACCTTATTTTATTGACATTACAAGTTTACTCATTTATCCATAATTTGTTTAATATTGTTTCCACGATAAAGACATTTGGATCTAAACGTCGATTGTTTTTTTTTTCTCTAAACAAAATATTTCTTGTTCTCTGTTGTCAACAATGATTAACAATTTTAGAGAAACCAACTCCACTTACCACTGCTTTCGCTAATATTATTACTATTACAACTGCTGATACTAGCACTCACCTCCACTATAACTAATTTAACTATTACCACCAGCATACATACAACTACTACAACTATCTCTACTATCACCGCAATTAACATTACCATTTCCCTCTCTTGTTCCTTATTACGTTTATTCTGTCGTAAAAATAATCACCAAGTAAAATGTGTCACTTATGTTGATAACTTCCTTACCATATATATATATAAATATAGATACATATCACACTTATATTACATATCATATATATATATATATACATATCACACTTATATCACATATCACAGATATTGCATATCACACTTATATCACATATCACATATATAGATACATATCACACATATCACACTTATATCACATATCATATATATAGATACATATCACACATATCACACTTATATCACATATCATATATATAGATACATATCACACATATCACACTTATATCACATATCATATATATAGATACATATCACACATATCACACTTATATCACATATCACATATATAGATACATATCACACATATATCACTTATATGGACACATATCAGTGCATGGATGTTGGTATATATCGGGTAGGCTGACACACATTGATATTGACAATGCCTTCTGTTGCCTGGTTTCCAAATATTTAACATGTTGAAAGTATCACAGTTTCTGTGCCACACATTGATACTTGCATTGACCATGTCAGTTGTCTTGTTCGCATATGCTGAACATGTTGGAAGTACCACAGTTTCTGTAAAACATTTTTGTACACGAGAAAGCCACTCACTCATAGACGGTGCCAGATTTGTGGGAAGTTCTATTACTACAGAACACAGAAAATAAATCAAAGGGCAGACACATAGAGAGATATTATCTATGGCACATGCACTCAAGGTTCAGCAAACATTCGATGGGCCTCAGGGAGAATTGATTGATCCGTTCTATCGAGTTTTCTTACTGGATTTTTGTGTGTGTCTGCCTTCGTCCTTCTCTCTTGGTCCTGTTCCTTCCCAAAAACTATAATTTGACTAATTGTGACTCTGGAGTGACACCGTACAAACAAGAAGTGTGTCTCGATCTTCAATTTGAAGTATTTTTCTGTATGTACTAGCCTATATTTTTGGCTCTACTGCATTTTTTAAATAAATGCCTTTGTATGTGGTGTTTATGTGTATTTGAATGCGGGTGTGTACTTACGTGTGCGCGTGTGTGTATTATGAGAACAGTAGTTGTATATTTTCTCACACATGATTATAAAAAAAAACACACACAACAACACATAACGTCTCAATTTGTATTCGATTTTACAAAATGTGTTTCTTGGAGAGTGGTTGGGGGTGGGGGGTGTGGGGAGAGGTGGTAGAAGATTCAGAGAATAACAACAATGTCAGTTGTACCATATGTTATAAGCGGTGACTAATACAGTTTGAGGAGAACGGTAGCCTAGTCGGTAGTAATTTTGCCTGCTATCACCAGATTAAAGCGTGTCAGATTCTAGTCTAGTTAATAGTAAGGTTGCCTGCTATCACCAGATTAAAGCGTGTCAGATTCCAGTCTCGCCCATGTGTTGCCGGGACCCGAAAGGGGAGCAAAGAATAGCAACACTGTTTACCTTCCACGCATGTCGTAAAAGGCGATTAAAGAGGTAATGGGATGGAGTAGGTTGTCCCATTTCATATAGGGTCAGTGACCCAAAGACATGCTGAAGTCTGATGTGTCAGGCCGAAAGGCGCAGATATCGCAGCAATGCTGTAAACCATGACACAGCGCATTCCGTTCTCCGGACTACATCCTCCTAATCTGCAGGAGTTTGAGAACGAACGCAGAAGAAGAAAAAGAAGATTCTAGTGTAGTTAATAGTGAGGTTGCCTACTATCACCGGGTTATAGCGTGTCAGATTCTAGTCTAGTTAATAGTAAGGTTGCCTACTATCACCGGGTTATAGCGTGTCAGATTCTAGTCTAGTTAATAGTAAGGTTTCCTACTATCACCGGGTTATAGCGTGTCAGATTATAGTCTAGTTAATAGTAAGGTTGCCTACTATCACCGGGTCACAGCGTGTCACATTCAGTCTAGTTGATAGTGTGCTTACCTACTATCACAGGGATGCAGAGTGTCAGATTCTAGTCTAGTTAATAGTAAGGTTGCCTACTATCACCGGGTTACAGCCTGTCATATTCTAGCATAGTTTATAGTTTGCTTACCTAGTATCACCAACTTAGATTAATAGCATTAAGTATAGTAAGGCTGCCTACTATCACCGGGTTACAGCTTCTCAGGTGCTAGTCTAGTAAATAGTTAGGTTGTCTACTATCACCGGGTTACAGCGTGTCAGACCCTAGTCTAGTTAATACATTTGCGAGTCAGTTTCTAGCCTAGTTGATAGTGAGTTTAACTGTTATCACAGGGCCATAGCGTGGCATGTTCTATCCCAGTTGATAGTGAGCTTACCTACTATGACAGAGTGTTAGGAGGTTCGAAAACACGCCTGGACAAAAAAATACCGGTCGTGATTTCTCAGCTGCAACGATTGTTCGTCTAGTTGATCCAGCTGTAACTGGGTAACTGTCACGTGGGTTGGATAAGGTAAGAATAGGCGGTTTATAGAGGGGTAACCTGACCACTAATTCATTCTTCATAGATGGGTAACCTGACCACTGATTCATTCTTGATAGACGGGTTACCTGACCACTGATTCATTCTTGATAGATGGGTAACCTGACCACTGATTCATTCTTGATAGATGGGTAACCTGACCACTGATTCATTCTTGATAGACGGGTTACATGAGCACTGATTCATTCTTGATAGACGGGTTACATGACCACTGATTCATTCTTCATAGATGGGTTACCTGACCACTGATTCATACTTGATAGATGGGTAACCTGACCACTGATTCATTCTTGATAGATGGGTAACCTGACCAGTGAACCATTCTTGATAGTAGGATTTCCTGACCACTATTTCTTTTTAATAGACGGGTTACCTGACCACTGATTCATTCTTTATGGGTTACCTGACCACTGATTCATCCGATTATGAGTAAGTAAGACTATAAATAGGCTCAAATATTGTTGATGATTGATGTAATTGTACTTAAGTTTCCTAATATGTGCACAGAACCAGCATGTTACCCGCCGCGAATGCCAATATGATGTATGCCACTAAATAGAAGACTCCGTCTCACAGACTTGTATACCGCGGAGTGTTACAGTCTTACAGGAAATAAAGCTCTGGAGAAACCGCATCACTGCACGTATGAAATAAGAACTTATTGCTCGTAATTCCTGGCGAATAAAACAATAAAAAATCAGTAGCTTTAAGCGATAAGCCTCTAGGTCTCCGAAAACTGAACTTGTAAACAAGATGCTGCAGGAATTGAACTCGCCACCTTGTGAGTACAAGACAAACAGCTTAACCAACTAAGATCCTCCTGGTAATAATAAGCAATAGCAGAAACATCTAAACTATAGCACAGCATGCATCCAAGAAATGTGATATACTGTAGTATGGTATGTTCAGATTTCTTGGTCTTTAGATATTTCTCAATCATGGGCCCTATGTCCAATTGGGTTTTTGGGTCAGTCTATTTGTTTGCAGTCCTATTTGTTTTGTTTCTCTCTTATTCCGTTATATTGTGAATAATGATGTTTAGCTTCTGTCATAATATGTCATTGGTTCTATGTTTTCCTTATTCTTAAATGTCTACAGTACAATAGGGAGCCACGTTAGCTCAGTGGTTAGCGCACTGGCTTCGCATATGAGTGGTCCTGGGTTCATTCCCCAGCTGAGGCGGAAATGTTTTGAGATCGCAATGGCTCCCAGGTCGACCCAGCCTTAAATGGGTAAGACTGCGAGGGAGAGGAGATGGCTACCGCCCTCATTTGCAGAGCCTGTGAAATGTGAGATCGCTAACATCTCACACCCCTACGGCATTAATAAAATGCTATGGGTTACTTTACTTTTTTTTTTTACAATTGCAATATTCGTTTATTAAAGTATGCTCCAATTGTCTTCTATTCTATTTTAAACAACTCTTTTGTCGCAATGACGATTCAATCTGGTTGTGGACGTGTGTACAAATGATTGTTAAGCCGTCCCTATACCGTCTTTGCCAGAAAAGAAAACAATGAATAGCCAAAAATTGAAATATCGTGCTTTTATTTTGCTACGAATAATACATTTTCTGCTGAAATTGTCTGCACCACTCCGAATCTCAAAGTGATACAAAAGTAATACTTAAGTCAGACCAAAAAGATGCAGATATCTGTTGAACATAAAACACAAAATTCCTTTCTTGAACCATTATGATAAATTGCAGTCCGCGCATAAAATAAGGTTGGCTACAGGGAATCTCTAGCATCGTCTGTTTCATGCAGTAGTTGACAGTCTGCATCCTGTTCGTCTAATGTGCCCACCCTATAACTAGTGTCGCCCATCGTGTATCTCTGTCTGCCTCGTGTTTGTCATCCCTCAACTTTACCTTCGAGTACTGTCACGTAGAAGATTGAAGGTCTATTTAAAATATTTAATTTATTCCATTTGATATCCTTTAATAACTCTCTGTTTTCATACACATCCTCTGTTTTCATACACCGCCTCTTTTCATACACATCCTCTGTATTCATACACCGCCTCTTTTCATACACAGCCTCTGTTTTCATACACAGCCTCTGTTTTCATACACAGCTTCTGTTTTCATACACTGCCTCTGTTTTCATGCACAGCCTCTGTTTTCATACACTGCCTCTGTTTTCATACACATCCTCTGTTTTCATACACATCCTCTGTTTTCATACACCGCCTCTTTTCATACACATCCTCTGTTTTCATACACCGCTTCTTTTCATACACAGCCTCTGTTTTCATACACTGCCTCTGTTTTCATACACATCCTCTGTTTTCATACACATCCTCTGTTTTCATACACATCCTCTGTTTTCATACACAGCCTCTGTTTTCATACACTGCCTCTGTTTTCATACACAGCCTCTGTTTTCATACACAGCCTCTGTTTTCATACACAGCCTCTGTTTTCATACACAGCCTCTGTTTTCATACACCGCCTCTTTTCATTCAGAACCGCTTTACCTGTTTGTTTACTGACAACAAAAATATCCATATTCTTCTATTTATTTATTTCTCGCAGGCATCAATTCCCTATTCTAGTCGTGTGTTCATTATCCATGATTCTGAGCCATACACTAATATTATAGTAGATGTATTGTCATGTGACGTATTCTTTCCAGAACGTACTCTTTCTTATGAATCTCCTGAAATTACGCGCGGTTTCTGGCACTAGTCCCGCTTGCTGTAGCGATATGTGCATGCATTCCTTATTATCTCTTTTCCAGCGACGCCTTGGTCGACCTTTGCTTATTTATGTTTTCTATCGTCACTTCCAACAACTCTTCCCATGATATCGTGTCTCTTCACATGGCCAAAAAAAAAGCATAACTTCCTTCTTAAGATAGTGTTTAAAAGCCAGCATTCTTGGATGTTGATTTTCTCTTTGCACGTCTTTGTTGGTCTTTCTAACATGTCGTGAGAAACTAGTTAATACTCGCAAATACTAAACGAAAATTTGCACACATCTATATGAACATTCTTGGCACAATACACTTGTAGTCTGCCGTTGCTGTCAGGGGGAACATTGGAATATCTATGACCTTATGAGGGAACATATATGTTTTCTCTCGCCATCTTGGTCCGGTAGTCTCAGAGTAGATGTGGTTCACTACAATTCTCATGTGTAGATAATGTGTTAACGACACAATTATAACCAATATGGGATTGACAACGAGCCCATAAGATGGCGATGATCACTTAGTATTCTCTGTATCTATCTATTAAATAATAAAAACATCAGTGATTAAATAGTGGACTGTATATAAACCCTACATTAAGAACTATAACAGAAAAATCGCTAGAAGTTCAGAAAGATATAGACGTTTGCTTTATTACATCAAAGCATTCGACAAAGTAGAACATGAAAAGATTATCAAAATGCTATAAGATATTAATATGGACAGTAAAGATCTTAGAATTGTGCGCAATATATACTGGCAACAAGAAGCAGCTATGAACGTGGGTAATATAACTGGGAAGTGTACACAAATAAAACAAGGTGTACGTCATGGATGTGTATTGTCACCAGATTTATTTTCTCTTTACAGCTAGAATATCAGGAGAACAATTAAGAATATGTGAGGCATTAAAATAGGAGGGCACAATATCAATAATCTACGATATGCAGATGATACTGTGACGGTGATAGAAAGTGAACAAAAAGGTCTTAGTTTAAACATACAAAGACAGAGACAATGATAATATCAGGAAATAGTACCCCACCAAATAGTAAAATAGTATTAAATGAGAACAACTTAAAGCATGTGACTGGTTTCAAATATTTAGGAACATTAATAATTTCAGATGGTAAATGTAAGACTGAAATTATAAGCAGAATAGGACAAGCAAACGCACCATTCCATAAAATTTAAAATATCCTATGCAACAAATCCATATCGATGGATACTAGAAAACGTGTTCTCAAATGCTATATTGAACCAGTGCTACTCTATGAAAGAGAAACATGGCAATAAATACGACATCACAAAAATCATTGGAGGCAGCGGAAATGTGTTTTATTCGAAGAATGTTACGCATTCCTTAGACAGCAAAGATTACTAATGAAGAATGTCTTAGAAGGATGGATGTGAAAAGATGCATTATTGATAATATAAGAAAAAGACAGTCAACATTTATTTGGCACATAATGAGAACAGGGGGCATTGAGAATATAGTGACAACATGAAAGTTAGAAGAGAACAGAGCAAGGAGAAGACCCAGAGAAAAGATATTGGACAGTTTGACTAAATGGCTTCGATTGACGACACCAACAGAGATAATGACATATATGGGAGATCGATGTACATGGAGAAATATGATCACCAACGCCATTCGGCACGGCACTTAATGATAATGATATAAACCCTTACCCCATCAGGAAAACATCCAATTTTCGAGCTGCTATTTTTTATTATTATTTTTTTACACATAGCTTCGATTTGTTTTTATGTTTATATATCTGTTATTTTTCATTATTCTAAGACGTGGGGCATATACCACTAATTGGGAATAAATGATCAAATTGATCATAATAGCAAAACTTGTACACAAGATGAAAAATCAAATGTAGAATGTTTTAAATTAAGACAGAAGAGTAATAACAAACAGACAATGAGAAAAATGTTCTTACCAAATTATGAAATATATCCAAAATATCACTGATGTACATAGATTCACTAAGGTTGTGATTACTAAGCATTTTTTTCCATTCTTACGGAAAGGTTCATCACGTGTAAATGGACAAAAACGGCGTGTATTGATGATCAATTATTCTTGTCCGTTGAAATATAATTATATAGTGACTATACGGAGAAGCCACATTCAGTGTATGTTTAATTAAGTATTGTCCTAAAATATATACATATTCATTCATTCATTCATTCATTTTCCTTTTGCGCTGAAGTTAGTGCAAAGGACAGAGGTCAGATCTCTCCAATTATGTATGTTCAAAGCTATTCTATGCAGTTTTTGAATAGTATGAATATTGGTTGTTTTACTTTCTCTAAGTATTGTTCTATTGTTCTTAATTCTACATATGCATATACTAAATCTAATGAACGATGATACTTCATTATGGTAACTATCCATATGATTAAAGCAATGATTAAATAGTATGTGAGATGTACAAATCATAAAAATCATGCTTGAAACATGTTAGTATATTACTACATTGTATACATCACATGAAACTAAATTGTTTGTGTTTATATTGTTAAAATTACCTGCTAAATGTGATTGAATCCGCCCATACTCCGACTTCGTGGCTTTCAGGAAATATCCTTCTGCTTGAGTTTTTAAAAAAAATGGGAATCTGTTTTTATAGTTTTCCCATGTATATGGACCAAATAAAATATCACTCATATTCCAATTTTGCACTTTGGCGACGCCCAATGAACCCATCTTGCCCTTTCTGCTGGCTATATCAGATGTTTTTCATTTGTTGCCCTTCCTTTCCCCATGCCAATAAATGTCAAGAATTCAAGAATCCCATTCTTAATTAATTAACCACCCCCCCCATCCCCCTTTTCAAACAAAATTAAACTGATCAAAAAAAAGGATAAAAATAACTACATTAATTATTTAAATTTTCAACATAATCTCGTGGGGTGAATGTATTTTGTCGAGCTCAACCAATCGGAATTGGGTTCATGTGCATTTGCCACAGATCAGGTACCCATAAGTCAGGTGTTAGAATGACAAACAGAATGGAAGAATGGGACTGTGGCATCTTGCTATTTACCCTATCTCGTGTGGTCAACTTTCTCATCCTGAAAAGAGTATTATGATTCATTAATAATGCCGCGAAATGGTATCATTGTAAAGCTATAGGTGATGAACATTACGATAATCTATTGCTCTAGACAGCTAGGCACCTGTAAGCAAATACCTATGCTAGCTTCCTTTACAAGGATCCAGATATGGTACAACAAAGTAATGAGGTATTCAAAATTGCCATCTTGGTTCATGAAACACACATTCTCTTGACACCAGCATAGAGCTAATGTTGAGTTGATTCACGTAATCTGTGTAAAATCTGCCATCAATATGTGACTCTTTTTTTACTCGAAATTTACTGGTACAACTGATTGGCTATGTTTCTACAGGTTGGATGCGATTCCTATGCGGGAACTTATTTCGTCGTCAATTAATAGTGTTGTTGTGACCTTTGAACCCAGATACTTACAGCTCGGAACCGATTCAAGTGACATATTTCCAGTGTGATGGTTGATGATATAGGTGCGTTCTGACAGAGGACACCATTTGTCTTTATATTTTAATAACGAGAATAGGGCGCAAGCCATTGGCAATCTCGTAATCAGTTTTTTTGTAGAATGGTTTCAGTATAAGAAACTAAAGCTACATCGTTGACGAACATCGGCTCCCTGAGAAGAATCTCTGTGTCTTAGGTTTCACTTTCAGACTGACCATATTAAATATGGACCTATCAAATATCATGATTTAATGATGATGTCAATCTCTGAGTTTACGAAAGCATGATGTAGGAAAGATGAGAAAAATATCCCACAGAGGGTTGGAGGTCAGAGAAGAATATCCCCAAGAGGGTTGAAGAAAAGAGAAGATTATCCCAAAGAGGGTTGGAGGTCAGAGAAGAATATGCCCAAGAGGGTTGAAGAAATGAGAAGATTATCCCAAAGAGGGTTGGAGGTCAGAGAAGAATATGCCCAAGAGGGTTGAAGAAATGAGAAGATTATCCCAAAGAGGGTTGGAGGTCAGAGAAGAATATGCCCAAGAGGGTTCTAGGTGAGAGAAGAATATGACCAAAATGGTTGGGTAAAGGACACGCCCTTGCTTGATTTCTTGATTTCCTAGCCTTGGCTAGGTCTACGAAAGCAATGAAGAAAGGTCATCCTTGCTCTGCACTTTTCTTGGACTTGCCTAAGATCGTAGATTATGTCAGCGGTAGATAGACCATTTCGGAAACCATACTATTCATCGAGCAGTATGCGGTCGACCAAACTCTCAACCGAGAGTCGGGGGGGGGGGGAGGCGTTAGTGCTAAATTTAAGAATACTGAATAAAAACAGAGAGAAACACTGTTAGGAATGACGGAAAGAAACCCCATACTACATATTGGAAATAACAGACTTAAACAAGTGACAGTATCTGCATACCTAGGAAACAATATAACAACATATGGGAAGAGAAGCAAAGAAATACCCAATAGATGTAGTAAAGCATACCAAGACCTAGGACACATGGCACCAAACCTCAGAATAAAAATGCTGAATTAAACACCAAAATATAACTATTCGAAACGAGTATTATGCCATCGCTGTGCTACCAAAACCAAACATGGACAATGACAGCACAAGACAAACGTAAACGTGTGGCAGCTGAAATGACACGCTTACGCAGAATTCTAGGGATATCATTGAGAGACAGAGTGAGGAATGAGGACATTAAACAAAGAACCGACAGCACACCAATCTTGGAATATATTAAGAGACAACAAATCAAATAGTTTGCCTACATGAGCAAACTACGATCAGACAGCATACCACAGAAAACTATCCTACACGAATACAATGAAGGCAAACGTAGACACCGACCACGAAAACTATGGACTACAGAACTAAAAGAGGCGACAAATACCACAATATATTCAGCAACGTGGGCCATTTCCAGAAAACTCGTCTACCCCTGACGCTGAAAGGCAACAAAGGTTTTAGCGAATATATAGATAGATAAATAGACAAACATAAACACAAAAATACATAAACACAGAGACAATGTTACACTAGCACAGTTATCGAAAAAAAACATTTTACAGGAACACAATCAGAGATGAACAATGTTATATAAACACAGTTGTCCACAAATAATGTTACACTAACACAGTTATAGGCATAAATTACATAAAACACATTAATAGACTGATATAGACTCAGTTGTAGACGAATAATGTAACATAAACTCTACCGTATTACATAAAAACAGTTATAGAAAAAGAATGTTACATAAAAACAGTTATAGACAAATAATGTTACATAGACACAGCTGTAGACAACTAATGTTACATATACACAGCTGTAGACAAATAATGTTACATAGACACAGCTGTAGACAAATAATGTTACATAGACACAGCTGTAGACAAATAATGTTACATAGACACAGCTGTAGATAAATAATGATACATTGCAATGTAATGTATTCTCTCCAGAAGGTTATCATCCCAATGAACTGTCTAAACCTCTTTCTTTTTGGGCCATGCTACTTGCATTTTCCAACGACGTATTCATCCTCTTCTTCTTCTTTGTTTCCTCATGTACCTTTCGGTGTTGAAGGGAGAGTGAGTGTACCGTCTTATGCCCTTCCGCTGTTATATTTCCGAGTGTCTCTAATACACTATATATCCACCTTTTACTAGGGTGTCCAATAGGTCGACTGTTTTCGACGTATTCATGTTTTCTTTAATGTCTTCAGTCCATTCTCTTCTTGGACTGACCTTTCTCATCAATGTTACATTGAAACGAGCTAGCCTTACCATAACAGATATTACTTTTTTTTTCTATTGCAAAGAATCAGAAACCCAAGATGCATTTTTTTCTCATTAAAAATTGAATTTGCAGTTATGTCCTATATGAAGTCTCCATTCATTCTGAAATCGATTTGTTAATTTTTCGCGTCGGAAACAAGAACCCACGCTGGGAACAGAGGATGGTTTCATATCAAACAGGAAATGTGTTGGATCAAGAACCGTATGGGGTTTCATTTACCGATAATAAATCTGGGAGGTTTTTCTTGCTAATTTGTTTCTTTTTTACTGAAAGAAAGGAAATAAAAATGTGTGAACAGAAGACAGAAATCTGAAGAGGGATCCAACAAATAAATGTGTGAGAAGGATTTTTTCATTAGAAATTGGCAAATAAGATTAAAATTAATGCCCATCCGTGGTAGCAAAAATAATATTCCGTGTAACAAGAGTCTAATAGAGACATTGTTGAGTATGAATTACTTGTAATGGGACAGTTAAAAAACAAGAGTGTAATAGGGGCATTAATGAGTATGAATTACTTGTAATGGGACAGTTAAAGCAGAATAATGTTCAGATAATGGTAACTGATAAGGATAGTGTGCATACGATGAGACACAGATAAGGATAAATTATATGTGATGGGACACTAATAAGTGGTAGATCTACCACTGACATTACCTACGCCCTTAGACTGGATAATGGTGTATTGCACTAGTAATAATGGTGTATTGCACTAGTAATAATGGTGTATTGCACTAGTAATAATGATGTATTACACTAGTAATACACTGACGATTAATTTCATATAATAAGAAGGACACACTGTTGATGCAATCCATGTAATGGGGAAGATGTACACGGGCACACTAAATACGAATTCCTAATAGTAAGGAGGATGCAATGGTGGTGAATTACATATAATGTGCAGAATCCGCTGAAGATTAAATCCATATATTGGGAAGGATAACCGCATGAAGAATTGAATGTAATAGGACGAATGCTCACATGGTGAGTTCTGTGTAATTGGGAGGATATACCGATGGTGATGAATTGCATTTAATATGGAGACTGCACCAATGAAGAATTCCATGTAATGAGGAGGTGGTACTGAAGATGATAAATTAAATTAAATGAAGTGGAGGTATTGATGAGGATAAATTCAATGTAATGAGAACTATCTACTCCGCCGAAGACGGATGTGTCTGGTCATTGGCGCGAATAAAACTGTGACACAACGCAGTTCCATTCTCTGGACTGCATCCTGCTGGAGATCTAGTAGTACTGCTACAGGAGAGATCCAGCAGGAGTTTGAGAATGAACGCCGAAGAAGAAGAAGAAGAAGAACTATCTACTGATGAGGATAAATTCAATGTAATGAGAACTATGAACTATCTACTGATGAGGATAAATTCAATGTAATGAGAACTATCTACTGATGAGGATAAATTCTATGCAGTGAGGAGGAAGTACTGATGATGAGGCATTTCATTAACTGATGCTGAGGTACTGTTAATGAGTTCCATGCAGTGTGTCAGAACATTATGTTAGTTCCCAAACTGCTGCTCGCCCGTGTGTTGCCGGGGCCAGAAAGGGGAGCAAAGAATAGCAACACTGTTTACTCTCCACGCATGTCGTAAAAGGCGACTAAGGAGGTTATGGGATGGAGTTGGCTGCCCCATCACATATAGGGGCAGGGACCCAAAGCCATGCTGAAGTCGGATGTGTCAGGCCGATAGGCGCAGATATCCCAGCAATGCTGTAAACCATGACACAACGCATTCCATTATCCGGACTACATCCTGCTAATCTGCAGGAGTTTGATAATGAACGCAAAAGAAGAAGAAGAAGAAACTGCTACTGATTAGCAATATAACCCACATATTTATAAAGATGATTTGTGTTATGTTATAGTATACACTTTGTTTTCAATACCTACGTCTTCGACCTGACATATTGAATTTCATAATTGCTGTGCAGTCAACTGGATTTGTGGACGGGTCAGTCAAATTTCACTCCCACATTTTAGTAGGTGCTTCCCACAACAAGCATAGTAGATAAGTGTTTCTGATTATTGTCTCGGTCTGCTTAAACTGGTACAGGAAAATGTGAATAGATTGCAAGGAATTCAGAATGAAGCCATGGTGATAGTGATGCTGTATACTTAAAAATATTTCAATCATTGCCATGAGAATTGTTTTAGATCTGCCGGACTTTAAAGTATGACATCGAGTGGCGCAAGTACATGTAAGGACAATTCCGTGATTGTCATTTGTAACGGTGTGTGCATAGCTTGCCTACAGTCAATGAATACCAGGGAAAAATAAATGAGTGTCTCTTCTAAAGAGTGATCCTTGATTAGTCTATATGTCTCTTCTAAAGAGTGATCCTTGATTAGTCCAAATATCTCTTCTAAAGAGTGATCCTTGATTAGTCTATGTGTCTCTTCTAAAGAGTGATCCTTGATTAGTCCAAATATCTCTTCTAAAGAGTGATCCTTGATTAGTCTATGTGTCTCTTCTAAAGAGTGATCCTTGATTAGTCTATATGTCTCTTCTAAAGAGTGATCCTTGATTAGTCCAAATATCTCTTCTAAAGAGATCCTTGATTAGTCCAAATATCTCTTCTAAAGAGTGATCCTTGATTAGTCCAAATATCTCTTCTAAAGAGTGATCCTTGATTAGTCCAAATATCTCTTCTAAAGAGTGATCCTTGATTAGTCCAAATATCTATTCTAAAGAGTGATCCTTGATTAGTCTATATGTCTCTTCTAAAGAGTGATCCTTGATTAGTCCAAATATCTCTTCTAAAGAGTGATCCTTGATTAGTCTATATGTCTCTTCTAAAGAGTGATCCTTGATTAGTCTATATGTCTCTTCTAAAGAGTGATCCTTGATTAGTCCAAATATCTCTTCTAAAGAGTGATCCTTGATTAGTCCACATATCTCTTCTAAAGAGTGATCCTTGATTAGTCCAAATATCTCTTCTAAAGAGTGATCCTTGATTAGTCCAAATATCTCTTCTAAAGAGTGATCCTTGATTAGTCTATATGTCTCTTCTAAAGAGTGATCCTTGATTAGTCTATATGTCTCTTCTAAAGAGTGATCCTTGATTAGTCTATATGTCTCTTCTAAAGAGTGATCCTTGATTAGTCTATATGTCTCTTCTAAAGAGTGATCCTTGATTAGTCCAAATATCTCTTCTAAAGAGTGATCCTTGATTAGTCCAAATATCTCTTCTAAAGAGTGATCCTTGATTAGTCCAAATATCTCTTCTAAAGAGTGATCCTTGATTAGTCTATATGTCTCTTCTAAAGAGTGATCCTTGATTAGTCCAAATATCTCTTCTAAAGAGTGATCCTTGATTAGTCTATATGTCTCTTCTAAAGAGTGATCCTTGATTAGTCTATATGTCTCTTCTAAAGAGCGATCCTTGATTAGTCCAAATATCTCTTCTAAAGAGTGA
Source organism: Meghimatium bilineatum (assembly GCA_034231615.1). Lineage (NCBI taxonomy): Eukaryota > Metazoa > Mollusca > Gastropoda > Stylommatophora > Philomycidae > Meghimatium > Meghimatium bilineatum. Next base: position 47,798,539 of record CM067299.1, read on the forward strand.
TCCTTGATTAGTCCACATATCTCTTCTAAAGAGTGATCCTTGATTAGTCCAAATATCTCTTCTAAAGAGTGATCCTTGATTAGTCCACATATCTCTTCTAAAGAGTGATCCTTGATTAGTCCAAATATCTCTTCTAAAGAGTGATCCTTGATTAGTCTATATGTCTCTTCTAAAGAGTGATCCTTGATTAGTCTATATGTCTCTTCTAAAGAGTGATCCTTGATTAGTCCAAATATCTCTTCTAAAGAGTGATCCTTGATTAGTCCACATATCTCTTCTAAAGAGTGATCCTTGATTAGTCCAAATATCTCTTCTAAAGAGTGATCCTTGATTAGTCTATATGTCTCTTCTAAAGAGTGATCCTTGATTAGTCCAAATATCTCTTCTAAAGAGTGATCCTTGATTAGTCTATATGTCTCTTCTAAAGAGTGATCCTTGATTAGTCTATATGTCTCTTCTAAAGAGTGATCCTTGATTAGTCTATATGTCTCTTCTAAAGAGTGATCCTTGATTAGTCCAAATATCTCTTCTAAAGAGTGATCCTTGATTAGTCTATATGTCTCTTCTAAAGAGTGATCCTTGATTAGTCTATATGTCTCTTCTAAAGAGTGATCCTTGATTAGTCTATGTGTCTCTTCTAAAGAGTGATCCTTGATTAGTCTATATGTCTCTTCTAAAGAGTGATCCTTGATTAGTCCAAATATCTCTTCTAAAGAGTGATCCTTGATTAGTCCAAATATCTCTTCTAAAGAATGATCCTTGATTAGTCTATATGTCTCTTCTAAAGAGTGATCCTTGATTAGTCCAAATATCTCTTCTAAAGAGTGATCCTTGATTAGTCCAAATATCTCTTCTAAAGAGTGATCCTTGATTAGTCCAAATATCTCTTCTAAAGAGTGATCCTTGATTAGTCTATATGTCTCTTCTAAAGAGTGATCCTTGATTAGTCCAAATATCTCTTCTAAAGAGTGATCCTTGATTAGTCTATATGTCTCTTCTAAAGAGTGATCTTTGATTAGTCTATATGATTGTATATTTGACAACGAACTCGGTGTACTCCCCTAGAACATCGAGAATAAAAATAAAGACGGGCCAGTCACTTGTTTGGTGAGTGAAATTCAAACCCACACAGTGATGCTCTCAGATCCCAAACCCACACAGTGATGCTCTCAGATCCCAAACCCACACAGTGATGCCCTCAGATCCCAAACCCACACAGTGATGCCCTCAGATCCCAAACCCAAACAGTGATGCTCTCAGATCCGAACCCCACACAGTGATGCTCTCAGATCTCAAACCCACACAGTGATGCTCTCAGATCCCAAATCCACACAGTGATGCTCTCAGATCCCAAACCCACACAGTGATGCTCCCAGATCCCAAACCCACACAGTGATGCTCCCAGATCCCAAACAGTGATGCTCCCAGATCCCAAACAGTGATGCTCTCAGATCCCAAACAGTGATGCTCTCAGATCCCAAACAGTGATGCTCCCAGATCCCAAACCCACACAGTGATGCTCCCAGATCCCAAACAGTGATGCTCTCAGATCCGAACCCCACACAGTGATGCTCTCAGATCCCAAATCCACACAGTGATGCTCCCAGATCCCAAATCCACACAGTGATGCTCTCAGATCCCAAACAGTGATGCTCCCAGATCCCAAACCCACACAGTGATGCTCCCAGATCCCAAACAGTGATGCTCCCAGATCCCAAACAGTGATGCTCTCAGATCCCAAACAGTGATGCTCTCAGATCCCAAACAGTGATGCTCCCAGATCCCAAACCCACACAGTGATGCTCCCAGATCCCAAACAGTGATGCTCCCAGATCCCAAACAGTGATGCTCTCAGATCCGAACCCCACACAGTGATGCTCTCAGATCTCAAACCATACTAGGGCAAAGTACATGTTAATTCAGAAATAAATCGCTCTATTGAACAACATGGCTAACTAAAGTATTTAATGGCTACACTGCATTGTTGGGGTTAATTTATCTCTTCCATTGTACTTTTATTTCTTTATTTATATCATTCACATAGTTTCTTTCATTTCCTTTTTCTTGCTATTGCTTCTTAGGTGTTGCAGCTATATTTTATCTTGATAGTATTTCTTAGTTGGTGCGGCTCCCTTTCTTCCATGCATGCATACAAACCACGCTCCATTTACGAAACATCCATGTTTGACATGTCTTCACACATTGCCAACGCCGTTCACACTATTAGTACGTGTTTGTGTTCACCTTTCTAAGTTGACGATTACATGTATCCAGGTGTGCCTCTCACTCAATACATGGAAGAACGTTACACACCCCACAAACAACCACTAGCGTGTAACAGGTAAACACAATAATTTAAGAAGATTACATAAGAAAATCGTTATAGATATTTTAAAAGACCTACACCGTAAGAAGTAAAATGTATGGCGTCATTGTTACCTTCGTTTTTACTGTATAGCTAAATTATTGCTGTCTAGTCCATCTACAACGTGTACTATTCGTTATTGTTTGCTCTTCGTTTGTGCTGTATTTTGTCGTGATGAAACTTTGCGGTCGACACGTCGATTTAATATGTTCTATATAATGGTATCTATATTATTTTGTTTCAGTCTGTTATGTGAATTGTTGAACTTATTGCATTATGTTTACGTAAATATCTTTTTTTTCCACCAATGTTAAGCTTCCAATGTTAAATATTGGCACTGACTAAAGAACAAGATAGACAGAATGAGTTGGAATATCATATGAAAAACAAGAAATACATCATATAATTGCTTTATAAGTGAATACAAGTAGTCGTAACCTTCCATAACAGTTACCATGTTGTTCCAACAGGTCGACGTTGTGCTTGAACTAGTTACGGGCATGGAGTGGGTGGGCGGTACAACAAATAAAACTGTCGCAAGGGCCAGAGTTGTGCCCTGATGTCGACGTCTGTTTTGGCGGCATTGGACTCGAAACACCATCGAGTCGAATGGCTGCTGGAACAGAGGGCGGAGCACTTATGGGAATGCTCCACGTGTTGTGAGACCAGTTTTCTAATCACGAATAAAAAATCAAGTGAATACATCAGATATGTCTTGGGAAAAACTTGTGTGTAAGTTAAGAGAAACACATATTTCAATAGTGTGGTCATCTCGTGTGGAGTACTCTTACAACTCGAGCTGAACTTCGATCACCATCCTCATCGTTAATACCATCACCATTATTATCCCCATTCACATCATCAAAAACACCAACAACATCATAACCATCTTCATCCTCATAAGCAATGATAGATATTTAGTTGTCAGGACATAATCATTGCATAAAGAACACCCATATGATAGTTCAGTTCTCTGATTATTCAATGTCCAAGGATATTAATGATTGTTTGTAAAATGATCTTGATTAATGTTTGTAGAAGAATATTAAAAATAACACACTAAAATAGTAGTAAAAACAGAACAAATTATAGAACCCTGTCAAGAGATATTCAGAGAAGAATTAAGCAAGACATGCAAAATTATATAAACAAAATATGCCTTGAAATCAAAGGGTAGAAAAACCAAGGTAACAGTAAAATATGTATGAAAATGTACAATTTAAGAGACAACAGAATTCAACCATCAGTAAAAGTGCTGAAAGATAAATAATGAAACATACTAACGGAAGGGAAACATATCTTACATAGATGGAGAGAATACTGCAGTGAGATGTTTAATGGCCCAAGAAAAAAAAAAAATCAATAAACGAATATGAAAAATAGCAGAACTTACAAAGGAAGAAGTAAGATACACAATATAAAGTTTAAAGAAAGGAAAAGCCCCAGGCAATGATGGTTTAGCAACAGAAATGATACACACAGGGGGCAAGGTCTAAGTCAGGATTTATCACAAACTCTGCTGCAAAATATGGGAAAGCGGCACATGGCAGGAGGAATGGAAAAAAATATTATATATACCTCCCCCCCCCCCAAAAAAAAAAGAAGAAATTGCTAATGTTACAAACTTTATTTTCTGGTTGCAACATACGGCTGCGAAGCATGGATCCTAAGTAAAACAGCGGCAAAGAAGATCAATGTCTTTGAGGTGAAATGTTACAGAAGGATACTTAGAATAGCATGGAAGAAAAACAAGAGAAACAGATATTATAAACACATTGAAGACTCCAGAGTGTTGGTTACTAAACACAATAACAAAGAGAAAAGTACACCTGTTTGGTCATATATAGAGAAACAACTGTTTAGAAAGACAAATAATGGAGGGCAGAGTAACTGGTTAGAGGAGAAAGGGCAGCCCAAGAAGACGATGGACTGACGACATTAAAGATAACATGAATACATCGTTGGAAAATGCAAACCGCATCGCTCAAGACAGAGGGGGTTCAGATAGCTCATTGGGAAGACAACGTTTTGGTAAGAGTATGTCACATGACACATAGAAGGATGCTCATGATTGTTTGTAGAACGATATTGATGAATGTTTGTAGAACGATATTGATGAATGTTTGTAGAACGATATTGATGAATGTTTGTAGAACGATATTGATGAATGTTTGTAGAACGATATTGATGAATGTTTGTAGAACGATATTGATGAATGTTTGTAGAACGATATTGATGAATGTTTGTAGAAATATATTGATGAATGTTTGTAGAAATATATTGATGAATGTTTGTAGAAGGACGTAAATGACTGTTTCTGGAAGAATGTTGAAGAATGTTTATAGTACGATATAGATAAATGTTTATAGAAGGTCAATGATGAGTGTTTGTGGAAGAACATTGATGAATATTTGAAGAAGGGTATTGCTGAATGTTTATAGGAGAATATTGTTAAATGTTTGTAGAAGAATGTTGATGACTGTATGTAGAATGATCTTGATGAATGTTTGTGGGAGAATATTGATACATATTTGTAGAAGGATGCTGATGAACGTTTGTAACAGGATACTAATCAATGTATGTAGATGGATGATGATGTATGTGTAAGATAAATGTGATGAATGTTTGTAGAAGGATGTACATGATTGTATATGTGTTGTGTGTCCATCACAAGTGATGATGACCATTTGTTACATCCACTTTTGAAAATTCAATTTTAATTATGTCCTTGATTATGAGTTAGTAGATGGCTAATGAGCCCTATTCGAGCTGTAAATGTCCTTGGACAGTTTGGACATGGAATAACGACTGTAGACGGATCTTGGTCTATCCGTGACTTTCTAGCTGCTACCCGCTGTTCAGCAGCTGCATTTCTCTTCTTTTCACAAGATGATGCGCTCTTTTTTATTTTAGAACGCCATGTAGATCTATTTTGTGCAAGTTCTTCCCATGTATCGTGGTCTATTTCAAAGGCTTTCAGTGAGTCCTTTAACGAGTCCTTGTAGCGCTTCCTTTGTCCACCTTGAGATCGTATACCCTTCTCTAGCTCACCATAGAGAAGTATCTTTGGCAGACGATGGTCTGGCATACGCACCAAATGACCAGCCCAACGAGTATATAGAAAGATGTGTGAAGACGAATGCAAATAATTGTATGTAAGTGAGTTTTGCTGTGTATATGTAGACAGATGCTGATGTACATATAAAGAATGATGTTGATGTATATGTGAAAACGAAGATAAGGAATTTCTGTGGAAGGGTTCGGATGGATATTTGTAGAGGTATGTTGATGATTGTGTGTAGATATATGTTGATGAATGTTTATAGCATATAGAAGTAGGTTGATGATTGTGTGTAGATATATGTTGATGATTGTGTGTAGATATATGTTGATGATTGTGTGTAGATATATGTTGATGATTGTGTGTAGATGTATGTTGATGAATGCTTGTAGAATGATGTTGATGAATTTGTTTGGATGGATGTTGATGTATGTATGTAGAGCGATGCGGATGAAAGTTTGTGAACTGATATTGATGAATGTGTAAGAAGTGATGGTGGTGTATGTGTTAAGATGGAAATTGAGGTGTTTGCATAGATTAATGTTAGTGAATGTTTGTGGACGAATGTTGATTTTGGTTTGGAGATGGGTGTTGATTATGTGTGTATGTTGATAAATGTATCTAGAAGGTTGCAGATGACTGTTTGTAGAAGCAGGTGAAATATTGATTCTTGTGATGTATGTGTGAAGATTGATGTTTTTGAATGTATCTAGAAGGACACATATGATTGTTTGTAGAAGCAGGTGAAATATTGGTTCTTGTAGCTGGTGTCTCAATTAAGATTACGACTATTGAAACAACATTCGTTTCGTCGTAAATATCATGCTTTTAGTTCACACCTTAGATTTTCTATCTTGTGTTCTCAGTCTTAATATTCAAAAAACTGTTTTCTCTCAGAAAATCTCTCATAATGTATATAATCTCTATTGATATATACGAGTATATAGTGCATCCAACTACTGATAAACATATGTGAATATTATTTTTTTTTTGCATTCAGGTAAGCTAGAACGTTCTGTTATGATTATCTAGCATAGAATTCGTTACATTTATATGAGCAGTGAGGCGTAGCTCTTGACGGTACACGTTGTCTAGCTGAATTAATGAGGCCTTAATTCGGTACGTTTTGGATTATTGCCACTGTTTTCATTGGTATACTATTTATATACTTGGAGCAGCCGTGACCATTTTTTTCATTACAAGTATGTAAATATTGGCCAACAGAAAACACGAGAATAATCAAGAAAAGGAATGAATGAAAGTTCATTAGTTCAGCAAGAAGGCATGTGCAGTCGAGAAACACGAAGCCAATAATGTTTCAGTCTCGATGGGCAGTGGCGAAATGTATAGATAAAATCGCAGAGTTCATAACTGTATGATAATAGAGAATGGAACTCACATGTCGAAAGAATGCATGGGCGAGGTAGCCCTAAACTTAATGTGTTGCGTACTTTAAACTCAGTTCTATGCTGCGGCCATGTGTGAGTTGCTACTGCAACTTTGTAAGTTGCTACTGATACGTGGTGAGTTGCTACTGAAACCTGGTGTGTTGTTATTGAAACTTAATGAGTTGCTATTGAACGATGGTGAGTTCATACTGAAACTTGTTGCGTTTGCCGGACAGAAAACCCGAAATCTTTTCAGTCTGCCTTTAATAGTAGACCTATAGGAAATATTATTTTTTTTGTAAGTATTTACTAGAGATACACTGTATATAAATAAATAAATAAATTATATATATATATATATACACCATATATTCCCTTAAGATAATGGGTGGTTCAATAAATTACATCAACACTTCTGGGTGGGGGCTTCTGAAAACAGTTGAACAGTTTTCTGTCATAAGAAATGTTGTGTAGACAAAAGATTAACATCAACAAAATACAGATTCATTTGTATGAATTTGATAAATTTTTCTTAAAATGTAATACAAATCGATCACTTTTGTCGCAATTTTCCTGCAATGATTTTAGGACGCGTAAGCATGGGTGTAAAAAATATTTGGATATAATTAATCAAATGGGAGAAGTCCTTGAATTATTGACTATTGTTGACAGGGTGCAGGATCAAGGTTGGCACAACATATTCTTGGCGTAATATATGGACATCTTGCTAAGTGGAAGAGTTGGCCTTAAATTACAGTATAACATACAATAACTCTATGAACATCTATTACATTTCTTCCTTACTAGAAACATTCTATGCTGTTAAAACACATTACCCAAGCACTATACATCGTTACATTCAGACATGTTCTTGCAGGGTTCATATATTATATTAGAGTGATCAACGCTTATGATACATGGAAACATATATGATTGTACATGTTCAAGACTTCAACAAGGTGTGTCGTGAATGGAATGTACGGGGAATATGATTGGCGCGGTTTCTTCTGTTGAAGAAATATAGAAATGGGAGGAATAGGCATGTGCTGGAGAAGAACTGCCAAGCTATCAAAGAGTTAAAATTATGCTGTGTATGGAATTTGCAACTAATGATGGTGCATTGTAACAGCTGATCTAGAAATTCAACAACTGATTATCAACATCCTAGAGAGAACAATTTGCTTATGTACACGGATGTTTCTGTGTGGATGTTGACAAGATCAGGATGTAGCTGCTCTGCCATTCCAAGAGATGTGGTTCAACATTTCGTGTGGGAATAGACATTAAGGCACTTACCATGACTCTAAAGTGGATTTCTGAAGCTGGGCAGTTTTGTGTTGTTATTACGTCAAATACTCAATTTATGATTCATAAGATTCACAATGGATGGATACATCATACTTGGATGGCTAAATCATCAGTAAATCGCTACATTATGAGTGGATTGATACATCATAAATGTATGGCTACATAATGAGTGGATGTATACATTGTCAGTGGATGGCTACATCTTGAGTAGATGGCTATATCATGAGTGGATGGCTACATCATGAATGGATGGCTACATCTTGAGTAGATGGCTACATCATGAGAGGACGGCTACATCATGAAAGGATGGCTATATCATGAGTATATGGATATATCATGAGTGGATGGCTACATCATGAGTGGATGACTACGTCATGAAAGGATAGCTACATCATGAGTGGATGGATAAATCATGAGTGGATGGATACATCATGAGTGGATGGAGTATATTGAGGTGTCATATCTTACAGAGACGTACCGGCATATTGTGCACTGGTCATGCTGGAGTTTTGGGAAATTAGAGATCCGAGATACTAATTTTAATATCACATTTGTCAGGACAAATAACAACGGGCAATGGCGATATTTGGAGTTCCCAATATGTGTGTCTTTAAGACGTGGAACACAGTGCTGGACGAGGAACACAGTGTTAGATGAGAAACACAGTCCTGGACTAGGAACACAGTGCTGGACTAGGAACACAGTGCTGGACTAGGAACACAGTGCTGGACTAGGAACACAGTGCTGGACTAGGAACACAGTGCTGGACTAGGAACACAGTGCTGGACTAGGAACACAGTGCTGGACTAGGAACACGGTGCTGGACTAGGAACACAGTGCTGGAAGAGGAACACGGTGCTGGACTAGGAACACAGTGCTGGAAGAAGAACACGGTGCTGCTCTAGGAATGCAGTGATGGAGGACACTGTTATTAAGAGATTTAAAGTGCTTGGAATAGTTGGATGAGATAAGAGAGATCGGGACGGGGTGACTAAACGGTAGTTAGAGAAAGATATACAATCAATGTGATACCACCAGTTAAAAATGACGGAACTTTTATTGAGATGTTTGGAGCATGACCGTTCACAGTAATATAAGACCCCTGAACAGAAAGTAACCATGACCTGGAAGGCTGACTATTTCTTATTTTAATGCACTTCGTTGATGGACCTAAGTTGTTTTTCTTTTCGAATGTGACTCCAGGTATATAAATAATGGTCAACGAAAATCACGACAATAATAAAAAAGTATCACAAATGAAGTCTCGTGTTTATAAGTCTATACTGGAACACTGTCATACCTGAAGAGCATCGTCGTCGATTCAGTAAATCTCATACAAGAGCAATAACACCACATCGACTAGAACACTCCATGCACACACAAAAACAACAACAACCAAACAACAACAAAAAGAAATGATAGTGATATTCATACTATTAAATGATACCATGCACAGACACAAACAACTGAAGGTGATATTACAAACTATTAAATGATACCATGCACAGACACAAACAACTGAAGGTGATATTACAAACTATTAAATGATTTACCATGTACAGTTTTCGTGTTCACTTCTATTTTGATCCATCTGTCAAATGTTTACACTTTTATGAACGTGATTTTCAAGTTTTATAAGCAATTCTGTTTTCCGTAATTGAGTTCCCATGTTACTCATGTTATAAAAATAGATTGATTTGCGGGAAATCCCGGTACACCATAAGATATATTAATTATCCACCGATCTATCTTGATCATTTCTCTCGCACGACTGATCTCAGGTAAAATATGTCAACATTTTTTAAATATTTTTTTGTAATCTTTCAGGGTAAATAATGAAACAGAATCTCGGATGTTACTAAACTGTACTTAAGCTGTCTTCTATCTTGCTGCATAAGCCAACGATATGTATATTGACGATCTTTCACAGCTAATTACATAATTTACTTTGGCAGTGAGTATGATAAACATGGACATGCACGACTGGAAGCATCTGCCTAGATCACGTGATAGTACGTATGTTGTGACTGTTTTCCATCAAGTATATTCTCATTATGTTCCACGCCCTTGTAAATGTAGATTACAGATGTAGATTGCAACAGTTGCTGCAGCCATTACAGACAGTCGAGTATCTAATTAACAAGTGCTCTTATTGTGGCAGATTCCCAGAACATGGTACCAAGTTGGAAGTGTCTTAGTACGGAACATGGATGGTTTCTAGTGAGATTCCATGTCTCTGTAGTCATTTATTGATAGATATCTTCATCATACTCAAGTTCGTGATCTGAACATAAAGCGTGCGTTTTGTCATGAATAGTTTTCACGGATTCCTGTTTAGCTTCTTGAGGTAAGAAACACTGACCTGACGATACATTGGATAGGTAGAGCACACGTATTTAACTTGATTACACAAACTACTCAGTCAAGGATATTTGTTACAGAAATATAACACACTTCTCCGTTATGGAAATCTGAGATGAAACAACAAAATTCTCAGTTGTGGGTAATTAATAAAATTCATAACAATCTTCTCCGTAATGAACATTTGTTAGAAATCATAACAAACGTATTCGTTATAGATAACCTTAGAGAAGTAATAACACATTTCCTCATTATGTATATCTGAGAGAAAACATAACAACATTCAATTTTCTGTTATGGGTACGTCAGAGAGAACATGTCGTACTTCTCTGTTGTGAATACCTGAGAGAAAACATAACGAATTTCTCCGTTGTGAATAAATGAGAGAATAAAGAAACGAGATAGAGTGGCAACTACATGGACGAGAATAATTTAGCAGAAACTGAATGAAATGAAACATATGTGTGGCATTATACAGAAAACAGTTACATAGAAAGAGATACAGAAGTCAGTTATATAGAGAGAGTTACAGAAAACAGTTACATAGAGAGAGATACACAAGACAGTTATATAGAGAGGCATACAGAAGACAGTTATATAGAAAGAGATACACAAGACAGTTATATAGAAAGAGATACACAAGACAGTTATATAGAGAGAGATACACACGACAGTTATATAGAAAGAGATAAAGAAGACAGCTACATAGAAAGAGATACACAAGACAGCTACATAGAAAGAGATACAGAAGACAGCTACATAGAGAGAGATACAGAAGACAGCTACATAGAGAGGCATACAGAAGACAGTTACATAGACAGGCATACAGAAGACAGTTATATAGAAAGAGATACAGAAGACAGTTATATAGAAAGAGATACACAAGACAGTTATATAGAAAGAGATACACAAGACAGTTATATAGAAAGAGATACACAAGACAGTTATATAGAAAGAGATACACGAGACAGTTATATAGAAAGAGATACACAAGACAGTTATATAGAAAGAGATACACGAGACAGTTATATAGAAAGAGATACACGAGACAGTTATATAGAAAGAGATACAGAAGACAGTTACATAGAAAGAGATACAGAAGACAGCTACATAGAGGGGCATACAGAAGACAGCTACACAGAGAGAGATACAGAAGACAGCTACACAGATAGAGATACAGAAGACAGCTATATAGAGAGAGATACAGAAGACAGCTATATAGAGAGAGATACAGAAGACAGTTATATAGAGAGAGATACAAGTCTTCTTCGCACAGTGTTTACGATGATAAGTCGCGTGCAGGATCTGCTGTCTGAGTTACTGTTTGGAAGCGGTTACGCAAATGCATCAGTACAATATGACAATCTTGAGCTAGTGTTGATACACCAGGTTGACCATGTCTGGTGCGGTCATCGGTGGTACTGTACCTGTCGCATACTAGAAATCGTTGGTGCAGTCTTACTATAGTGGGCTGGTCAAAATCAAAATGTCTTGCAATTTCTGTGGTCGCCACTTTAATTACTAGCATACCAGCAGCTTGCCATAGCTCTTGTGACGCCATTCGAGGCATGACAACAGTAACAGATCCTCGTTCGATACAAACCAGATAATGCATTTTACTGGCTTAAACTTTGTTAATGCGTTAGACAGATTTCAACCGCTTACGACTTTCGTAGTGTCAGAATTTGCTGTTTTGCACGAGATTCACTATAAGGAGAAACATCACATAAACAAAACATTGGGGCTGCACAAACTTGCTCGCATTCTGGGTTGAAGAATCGCACATGTACATAAACATTTTAAGCATAAAAAAAAAATCACGTTTTCGATACGTTTTTAATGGCTGCTGGTGTAGATCTAGAGTCTGGAGATGTAGAGTAGATATATGTAGATTATAGAGATGTAGAGTATGTTGTCATGTGACGTATTCTTTCCAGAATTGTAGTCTTCCTTATGAATCTTTTAAAATCCGCACGGTCCTTGGCAAATTGTTCCGTCTCCACTGGCCACATCTGCATGCATTTCTGAATATAGCTTGTCCAGCGACGTCTTTATCGACCTTCGTGTCTACTGCCTTCTATTGCCCCTTCTAACAACACTCTTTCCACGCCATTGTGACTCTTCCCATGACGAAAAAATTCCAACTTCTTAATATGATATTTAAAAGCCAGCCTTTATGTATGTTAAATTTTCTTAGCACATCTTGGTTGGTCTTCCTTGCTGCCCACGGTATTCTCAGGATTCTACTATAGCACTTCATTTCAAAAGCCTCTATTCTCTTAGATGTAGTTTTATTTATTGTAATTGTTTTCATGTAGATTGATGTGTATGCATATGTAGAGTAGTTCGATGTAGAGTATAGAGGTAGAGTTTAGATATGTAGTTTGTAGACACGTATAGCATAGACAAGTTAAGCAGAGTGATGTAGAGTGTAGACATTCTCACACTCCCCCCATTATTTTTCTCTCCGTATCAGTGTTTATAGTAATGTTGCTTTCTGAATGTATTTCAGTTTATATATATATATATATATATATATATGTGTGTGTGTGTGTGTGCGGCTCGTGCGAATGCGCGTGTGCGTGTCTTGTGACATATTCTCACCAGAACGTTGTCTTCCCAATGAACTGACTGAATCCTTCTCTGGCTTGGGCCACGTGGCTTGTATTTTCCAATACGTATGCATGTTATCTTTAATGTAGGCAGTCCATCGTCTTCTTGGTCTGCCTTTCCTCCTCCACCCAGGCGCTCTGCTTTCCTTTATATGTTTTTCTAAACATCTGTGTACAAAAATTTGACCAAACAGCTGTAACTTTCTTTTTGTTATTGTGTTTATTAACCAACAATCTGGAATCTTCAATGTGTTTATAATATCTGAGTTTTTTTTTCTTTCTTCCGTGATATTCTATCTTTCTGTAGCATTTAATCTCAAATGCATTGATCACTTTGCCGCTGTTTTACGTAGAGTCTAATTTCACAGCCGTATATTGCAACAGGAAAAATAAAAGTTCTTAGCAATAGCAGTTTCGTTTCTATTTTGTTGTGTTTCCATATGGTTTTTTCAAACGTTTTATTTTACAATATACCATTGCCATTATATTTCTTAACTTTGCCATGAATTCTCATGCACCCTTGATGTTTGCTCCTAAGTATTCAAATTTATCAACATACGTATATGTCGTTATTGTCTGTTCTGATTTTTGTGGTTTGTTGTCATATCTGTTGACATGATTTTTGTTTATTGCGCGTTTAAATATAAGTTTTGTGATTCGCTGTATTTCTTTGTGTTCCAATCCCATCATATCAGTTGAAAGTAGCATAGTGTTGTCTGCGTGGCTTAGTTTAGGGGATTTTAAATCCACCTATTTTTGCCGAGTTGTTTATTTCTTTTTTCACATTCCAAACTATATTTTCTGTGTAGATGTAAACAAACATCGGCTGGTTACTTAACAACATCCTAACAAGAAATATGTGGGGTTTTCTTTTGGTCATATAAAGAAACATAATAGCATGGAGAGATTAATAGTTGAAGGCAAAGTTAACGGCAACATGGGAAAAGGGCGCTCAAGACGACGATGGTGCAGTGATATATCAAATTGTTTAAACATGTATCTAGCTGTTACAGGTCAACTCGCACAGAATACTGGAGTATTATAAGGAAGACCACGTTTTGGAAAGAATATGGAACAGAATTTCTACTTTTTTTTTCGTGGCTGTCCATGGCAATTTTATCATTATTCTAAAAAATCACATCTCATTTGCCTCCTGCTTATGTTTACCGTTCCTTCTTTGCATAAAGACGGGTTAGCTCAATATAACATCCTAGCACTCGACCTCACGTCTATCTTTCAATTGTACACATATTAAAATATAAATATTCACACCAGTAACTTGTACATATAAAACAGTTACATAACATTATGATATGACATTTGCACATATTAAAAGCAGCTTGCATATAGTATCATAGAATTACATTATTGTTCAGTGTTTTAAAGATGATGATATGGAAAAATATTCCACAACACAAAGAGTTTCGCTAGGAAAAACATCACAGGAAAAAAAGTCATGTTTTTGGCTAGGTAAGATAGTGGAACATAAATAATTGAATCAGTCATTTGTATAGCTGCATAAGAATTGGAAGATGCATACTTTTTCAAAAGGTACGTTAATTTGCCATTACATCAGTCATTTGTATAGCTGCATAACAATTGGACGATGCATACTGTTTCAGAAGGTACGTTAATTTGCCATTACATCAGTTATTTGTATAGCTGCATAACAATTGGACGATGCATACTGTTTCAGAAGGTACGTTAAATTGCCATTACCTAAGTAACATCACATACGGCAACAGGCATATCTATAAGCGTTACAGTGTAACCAAATATGTTTGTGGAAGTGTATGTATAACATGTGCAGGCTGCTGGTAGAAAACTTCAATGGATTATTCCTAATAGTAATCTCATTGTCACAATTATAAAATCTACTTGTTGATTACAAGGATACTATACTTTTATCTACCTATGCAAAAATAGTATTATATATTTATTGGAAGAAGCGTGTACTAATTAAGAAATTGCTACAGAATTGTTGTTATCATGTCGTAATAGGCGACGTATTAGATTATGGGGTGGAATTTATTGTTTATTTCATACATGGTCACAAAGTGACCAGGATTAGTGATCATAATCCATGCTTAAGTCGAATATGTCTAGCCTACATGCGTAAATATCGCAGCTAAGCTGTAAACTATGACACGATGCATTCCGATTTCTGGAAGACATCCCGCTATTCTGCAGATATCTGAAAAGATCACAGAAAAAGAGGAAAACTTTGCACAGAAAGTTCCTTGGTGAGCGATGGCAGGACCACAAGAATGCCAAAAAAAACAAACCTTCAAAGGTCCGACGGAAAGCATATAATGTAATATTAATCAGATCTCAACTTCATTAGATTGGCCACGTGATAGCATGACAAAGGAGCGTTTTCTAAAGAGAATCTGCCATGGTGACCAATGTGTAGGTGAATCACGGTATGGTGAGCAATGTGTAGGTGAATCACGGTATGGTGAGCAATGTGTAGGTGAATCACGGTATGGTGAGCAATGTGTAGGTGAATCACGGTATGGTGAGCAATGTGTAGGTGAATCACGGTATGGTGAGCAATGTGTAGGTGAATCACGGTATGGTGAGCAATGTTTAGGTGAATCACGGTATGGTGGCCTATGTGTATGTTAATCAGGGTAATTAATCAAGTGAGACCAAAACATATGCTTACACTGACTACTTGAATATATCTCTCAAGTACTGTAGCATTGACTACATCTTTTGTGAAACTACAGTTTTTGACCACCCAGCCTGACATGGTCAGATCTTTGCAGGCTTGATCACCTAGCCTGACATGGCCAGACACATTCAGGCTTGACTTCACTGCTCTGACATTGCTAGATGTATGCAGGTATTAACATCTTTAAAAAAAAAATATATAGTACTGCAGACAATTTGACAGATGTCAAAAACGGAAGGAGATGCCAGAGTGCTCACCTTTAGCTATTGTGCAGGGTCTTACAGATTGACTGAGATATGTGCGTTTTTCTACCAGACACATCCCACTTCAGCAGGTCTGATTAGACACTGACACTTGATCAGTCATGACACGCAATGCCATTCTCATAAACCTCGTTATTCACCTCTTACCGCATGAAGAGAATGTTGCATCGTGACTATTATTTGCTTCCCTATCCTCCCCCGCCCCCAACTGAATAATAACACAACGTTAGCACTAACATAGTTGTTTTTTTCTGTGACTGTTTTCCGTGTTTATTTTTTTTTTTCTCCTGGTAATTTTTTTTTACCTGTGACGTATTATTTATTAGAATAAAAAAACGACGACATTATACGAAATCTGATGAAAACAATATCTTGCAAAGATTACGTAAACACACACAAAAGATCAAATGGTTCGACCACCTAACTAGAATGGATCCAGATCATATTCCATCGATAGCCTTCAAGAAAAGATCATCTGAAAAGAGAAAAATGAGAAGACTTTGACAAAGATGAATACTGACATCAGAGAGATATTACAACACTAAGCTGCACTATGGAAGCGACATCATAGTTAGCTAAAGAAAGAAGACTCCGGCTGCCCATGACCCCTAGTGACACACGGATATGACAAGACAAAACAAGACTAATTTTGTAATTGTTTTTACTGAGACGTTTTGACCGTAACTTTTGTTATTTTGTGACTTTTTTTCCATTGACTATTTTTACCTGTAACGTTTTACTTTTACGTTTTCAACGTGACTTTTATTTACCTGTGACTTTATTACCTGTTAATTTTAAAACATATAAGCGTGTTTATTAGAGAAGTTAAAGAATTGACCACCGGATAGTAGATATAAAGGCCAACCACTATATCTCTTTACTGCAGTTCTATAAAAACTACTGGTTCAGCCATCTTTAAACAAAACATTTCTGGTTTGAGGCATGGTAGAGATTCTGTGTTTTTCGTGGTTAAAATTAAAGTACAAATGAGACAGGACATAACCGTTATTTTCTTGCCTGAGCAGTCATGCGTTTATAAGGGTGTCCTATCAGTGAGTCAAACCGCGACCAATCGCCAAATAACCTAACAGGGTAGGTCTATTGGCAAAGTAAAAGTCATGGTCAAACAGTCTAGCCATTACACGTCCACATCTGCCGCTTACGCCTTGAGCACAATTCAAATTACACACATATCAATAACTGAACAGCAATTTATTGTTTCAATATATGTTGATATTCTTTATATCAATTATCCAGAACAAGCATATAGTAGCATATATCAGTTTGAAGTTAAACAATGACCTGCATTTAATGAAAACTCTGGCTATGTTTTATCTCTTCCCGGCTGTTGTAACTCTTCCCGGCTGTTGTAACTCTTCCCGGGTGTTGTAACTCTTCCCGGCTGTTGTAACTCTTCCCGGCTGTTGTAATTCTTCCCGGCTGTTGTAACTCATCCCCTCTGGTGTAACTCTTCCCGGCTGTTGTAATTCTTCCCGGCTATGTTTTATCTCTTCCCCGCTGATGTAGGTCTTCTCGGCTGTTGTAACTCTTGCCGGCTATGTTTTATCTCTACCTCTACGGCTGTTGTAATTCCTACTGGCTGTTGTAATTTTTCCCGGCTATGTTTTATCGCTTCCCGGATGTTGTAACCCTTCTCAGTCTGTGCCAGACAGTCCAATTTTCGGCCGTTCTTTCTCAGTTGCTGGAGTCTATGGAGAAATTTTTCATTGATGACTTACATATTTCTTTGTACCTCAGCGCTGTTTACTGCGAAACCGCTGGCCATCAGACAGTTCTCTGAGTAGTAATTGTTTTGGAACGCGAAAGTTTGGAATTTTGTGGACGTGACCCAGCCGTCGCAATCTATTTCTACTAAGTGTATTCATGGCAGATGTCATTAGAGTGAGCTGTGTCTTTCTATATTGTGATCTTATCATGTCATGTAGTGTTTCAGATTTTGCAGAGACATCATGTATGAAGTCAAGTCTCCTCTCATGTGTTTTGCAGGTAGTCTATGTTTCGCATCTCTAGTTTAGTGGATCTCTAGTATAGTGGATCTCTAGTATAGTGGATCTCTAGTATAGTGGGCTCAGAACACATGTTTGATAAATCCGTAAGCATGCGGTTCTGTCAGCGGGTCTTACCAATGGGACGCTAGACAAACCACCCATGCAACAGAAAACCTTAGTAAATGACATACCGTTATATTGAGGTTCTCTTCATATAGAAGCTTCATGGCACGTCAACTATACAAGTATGCTTCTCATGCTTTTATTTTGTTGTTCTAATGTGATGTTTTATGCTGTGTATATTTTTATATATGTATGCATCCTCTGTGGTTGGGAGGGAGCTAGAAATCTACTACGCAGCACAGAAGAGGAGGTAACTGACAGCATTCTTATTTTTTTCTATGACTGAGGCCCATCACAGAGGCACAGTAACGCAAGATGTGAAAATCCTTTTGACTTGAACATTTGCTTGCATGCATGGAACGATAGATAAGTTCGGCATAACTAGTAGTCAATTGGTGTCGGGGAATGGGCACTGCGAACACTATCTTTGCTGCAGTGGTTCGGAACAGCTACCTTCCTGTTGGTGTGATAGTTTTTGTTTGTCTTTGGCCAGGAGTGTGCCGAAAATCCGCAAACTTCCCAGCAATATAATGCCTGTGTTAAAGGGCATTAGTCTATGGACCGCTGGATCAGCAACCAACCAACCATAAATCCGTAGCTGTGTTTTCCATTTTAGTTTTAGGTTTGCCAAATCGCATTTTGACAGTGCACTAAAGATGGTAATCTCTTTGCCTATGCGTGTATTTATTTCATTATCTAGGGAAACGGTGAACGCAATAGTGGATTCTAAGTAATTAAACTGTTAACTTGTTTTATAACTTACTGTTGCTACTGTAGACCCATGACATATTAACATAGTTTGGTGATGCTTTTTGTCATTGAGAACAACTCACACGCCTTATCCTTGTTGTCATCTTGGGATTGCAAGGTGGACTTAATGTATGCTATTAGTGCAACATCGGCAGCGCAGAGAAATTCTGCGATGAGTATTAAAGATGTTCTCGTCTTTGCTTGCTAAATTGAAATGTGATACTTGGTAGCGGTAAGGATGAAAACATCACCAGCCGCATCTGCAAGAGCATGTTTCAGTAGCGCTGCGAAGACTAGTCCGAAAATGTGTTGGGCTGTTTTTATATTTTAATCGTTTTAAATTAGACTAACTATTCACTTAAAGATATGTACTTCTGAAGGCTGATGTTAGAAATTACAATCCCAGAGTATGTCTTTGTAATGGTCGAACTCTATCTAAACATATCGACCTTCGTCCGCGACGTATGGAAATCGATTGGCTTCTTGATTTAACCATACTTTTCTCCACACATTATACCGCACAAATTTAACGTATGAAATCCATGATAACTTCAGGCTTTCTAGATCATATGTATAGATAGTATAATACAATAGCCGGAATAAGGAGGGAATAACATTGACCAAAATCCCTGTTGCTGCCTTTTCCACTCATCCAGAATCATGTTCGATTTGTCCTAACCAATTTTAAGGGAATTCTCAGGCAAAAAAACAAAAACTTTGTCACTCCATCAACAAGCAGACATGTTAGTTTTGCAGTAATGATGAAGCATCATTATTACTGATGGAGCAGTAATCAGAAAGCACCAATGTTAGTGTTGGCAGCAATGAGAGAGCATCAATGCCAGTGTTTGCAGTCATGAGAGAGGCTGGTGTTGGCAGTAATGAGATAGCATCAATGCAAGTGTTGACATTAATGAGAGAGCATCAATAGTAGTGTTGACAGTAATGAGAGAGCATCAATGCAAGTGTTGACAGTAATGAGAGAGCATGAATGCAAGTGTTGACAGTAATGAGAGAGCATCAATGCCAGTGTTTGCAGTCATGAGAGAGGCTGGTGTTGGCAGCAATGAGAGAGCATGAATGTTAGTGTTGACAGTAATGATATAGCATGAATGTTAGTGTTGACAGTAATGAGATAGCATGAATGTTAGTGTTGGCAGTAATGAGAGATCACGTAAATATGGATCAAATTGATCTAGAATATGGAAGTGAGGATGGACAAAGATGTCGTATTAAAGTTGCTTAATAAGCTCCTGTTTGATGCGGACCCTCCAATAGATTCGACTCTGGGCGAGTATAGATTACTAGATATTGATTTAAAGAATGTGATATCAGGAGTGGTACCATATGAATAGGAATATGCGTAGCAGATTAAATAGTAATTATATCCAAAGAATCAAGGGAATTATAATGCATATCATTCGATATATACTGGGAGGGGGCGAGGGAATACGTGCCCACTGAGAAAAGCGGGAACGAATGAGCACCTATCCACAGAGATTTAAAAAAAAAGTTCAAAAGTCGTAGAGGATTGATTTCACTATACTCGGTTTTCCATATGTACTCCGTCACTCTCAAAGAAGCGGCACACCGCATGCCTAGAGTACGACTCATAGCACGTAACTCCGTAGCTTCAAGTGATTTTTTTCCCGGTTTCAAACTCATAACATCTTGAACACAAGGCGAACAGCTTAACCACTACGCTAGGGAGATCCCCAAAACCACCGAGATATGGTGGGGCCGAGTGAGCATTTACCCACCAAAATATGTAGTTGGAGAGGAGCACCTACTGGTTGGTTAGGACGAACATGCATGCCAGTTCATAACACATAGCAAACAATAAATAACCATTCATACTGAATATATGTCGTCACCGTTCCGCTACTCTCTTTTTTATACACCAGCGTACATGGATTTATCTGTACGCTGTGTCCCTTGTTTGCCTTGCGGCGTCAGGGGATGGAAGAACTCTCTGGAGATGGCCTTCTTGTGCGCTGTTTGTAAGCTTGTCCTGTGGCTTCTTTGATTTCTGTGATCCATCTTTTACATGGTCTACCTCTGGCTTTATAACCGTTATGTCTATGTCTCATGGCCATTTGTGGCATGCTATATGTCGGTAGTCTGGAAGCGTGTGAAAACCACTTGATATGTTGTCTTTTCATGTGTTCCAATACTGGTATTGTTTTGGTTATCTGTCTGATGTTATCGTTTCTAATTATATCTCTTAATGACACTCCGATTATAGATGCGTACATGGATGCAGTCTTTATAGTTAGACAGTCTTTGCATGGAGGCAGTTCTTGAGTGGAGTTAAGAAAGTTGAAGGTGCCACGTTTTCTCTTCTCTCACTCCTCTTATCCCTAAATTCATTGGTCAGTTCACTCTTATTTCTTCATCATCATCATGTAACTCTCACTGATTGCGTGTGTCAATCCCCGATTTTATTTACAGAGTTCTGTGGGGACCATTCGAATAAACCAAAGCAAATACGAGGGCTCTTGAGCAGGCACGATAACACACATAGACACACGCGGGAGTACGCGCCTGGGCAATAAATCATGCTCGGCTCAGGATGTGCACGATGTGGTACCGACCATGTGATAAATGTTTACACTTGGTCAGAACGTCTATATATGATCTATTTGTTGATAAATGTGTCCATCTGTCTGTTTACATACTCAAACCTCAATCATTATAAGTGTAAAATAAGGTTGCGTATGTGTGTCTGTTTATGTGTCTGAATAGGTTCTGTTTGTGTATGTATATTGATGTGTGTATGTATATATTTGAATGTGTAGAAATATATACATTTAGTGTGATCTTGTCATATCGCTGTATTACTCTTGCTAAATAATGCCAAGGTACGAACACTACTCTCGTGAAGATAACTATTTGTCAGAAAAATACAATATAACCCAATATTACCTCTCGCAAAGTACATTTAATTCATGTGCCACAGCACAGACCAAAACCTGTCACAGGACAGCAGTTGTTAGGTTTGACAAAGCGTGATATAGGGGAATAATGTCGTAGTCATACACACTCTGTTATCTCTCACTTCCTCAAACACAAACAGACGTAGTTTAATCTCGTCATGTCCTCAAACATAAGCTGTTTATTTCTCACTTCCTCAAACACAAACAGACGTAGTTAATCTCAAGATGTTCTCAAACATAAGCTGTTTATTTCTCACTTCCTCAAACACAAACAGACGTAGTTCAATCTCGTGATGTCCTCAAACATAAGCTGTTTATTTCTCACTTCCTCAAACACAAACAGACGTAGTTCAATCTCAAGATGTTCTCAAACATAAGCTATTTCTCACTTCCTCAAATACAAAAAAAAACATGTTGTCCATCTCGCACTTTTTCAAATACAAAAACAAGCTGTCTATCTCAATCTTCTTCAACTCCCAATTGTCTATCTCTAACTTTCTCAAGCACAAGCACACGCTCTATCTCGTACTTTCTGGAACACAAACACACGTTGTCTATCTCGCACGGTCTCAAACACTACCATAAACTGTCTATCGTGCACTTAATCAAACGCAAACACACACTGCTATTTTCGCACTTCATCTCCATCTTCCAGAAACACAAGCTATCTCTCACTTTCTTATTAAAAAAACCATGCTGACGTCGGATGTGTTAGGCCGAATGATGCAGATATCGCAGAAATCATGTAAATCATGACACCACGCACTCCATTCTACGGTCTAAATCCTACTAATCTGCAGGAGTATGAGAATCAACGCAGAAGAAGAATAAACAAACACGTGCTGTCCATCTCCCACGTAGTCAAACACACGTAAGCGCTATTTATCTAGCACCTCCTCAAACACAAACACACGTTATTTATCTCTCACTTCCTCAAACAGGAATACGTGCTATATATCTCGCACTTCTCCAAACACAAACTGTTTATATCACACTTTCCACTGCTACAATTTCTACTTTTCCTATTCTATACATCATTAACCGATTGTCTCCCATTACAATATGCATGCATTTCATTGTCTATGAGGTTAGGTCTCTCTTATAGTCTGTTTCATTCATTGACATCCAGTAACTATCTATGAGGTTAGGTCTCTCTTATAGTATGTTTCATTCATTGACATCCAGTAACTATCTTATAGTCTGTTTCATTCATTGACATCCAGTAACTATCTATGAGGTTAGGTCTCTCTTATAGTCTGTTTCATTAACTGAAACCCAGTAACTATCTATGCAGTTGATTTGTAGATAGAGACATCTTACTAGAAAACAGCACAATGGTACACAGGTCATTCTCATATGTGATCCGCTCTACGTAGCAGTAGGCATCCAAAAGTATACACTAAGAGTTGTAGTCAGATATTTCCTGATCATTCCAGAGAAAGCACACTTTCTCCATTAAATCCCTGGTCACCCCCATTTTTGTCGGTGTTTTCAATGTACGTACCTGCAGCATCATCTACTTCACTATGTAGAAAAATAATGCATGGCATTTCTTTCGTTACTGCATGTTTTCCTGTTAAGAATTGCAGGGAGGCTTTTAAGGCTGTGGAAATAAAGGCCGTTTTTCCAAAGGTGTCGCCGCGACGTGTACAGGAAGAATTTTTTTATATATTTTCTCAGTACAGTACTATGAAACGAAGAATTATCCAACAGTGTGCCTGCTCTGTTGATGCCACTAATCACTGCAAATTTAGGGCGGTATATCTATGTCATAATTTTCATTATTGAGTTATAGAGTAGCGTACATAGTATTTTCTTAATATGAACATTTATGTCTTACGTAGATAGATTTGAGAGTCTGACACCTTTCTATATTATGTAGCATATTCTGAGAATTAATTTATACATTATTCATAGAAAATATTCATAAATGTTTAGATGTATCATATACTATATTCATACATTCATATTCTATTGAAATAGAACACTTTAAATAGATTCATACGTTGTATAGAAATCAGTTTCCTAAGAAGAGGTTGAAAATTGATATAATTATTTTATGAATAATGAATGCATACGTTGTATAGTACAAAACAAAATGAAAGCAATAGCAAACCAATTGGAGATATTAAATGTCAAGAAACTCATGATGATCACACCTTTTGAATGATGATGATGAATGATGTTCGTCCGTCGTGATCGACGATGACCAAAAACTCAACCATAATAATAATAACAATAAATAATAAAATAATACAGTTAATAGTGCGTTTTTAAATGACCAGCAAGTCCAATGCGCGCACAAAATGTTCTTTTACAGAATTGACAACAATAGAAGATATCTGTGTGAGGTTGAGATGTTTTTTCTTTTCTACGTGTCCGCTTCTGTCTTGCAGTATCTTATCTGAATTCTTCCGCCACTAGTGCTCCCGTTATAATGCTGTAACGCCATGCTGTTCTATCCTGAGCGAGGCTCTCCCAAGCGCCTACGTCAATGTTAAGATGTTTAAATTTTGAATATGACAAAGAAAAAGGCAGGACTGCTTGTATAGAAATGGGAGTCATAAACAGTGGCAATTTAAGCGTGACGTTCTGTATGGAAATGTGATGCATAAAGATTGACAGTGTGAGGACAATGTTATGTCAAGGACACGTCACATAGAAACAGTACAACAGATTTATTATTTGAACTGAGAACAAACTCATAAATGTGAACTGAGAACAAACTCATAAATGTGAACTGAGAACCACTTCATATATTTAACAAATAAACTATACATAAATTTCAACTGAGAACGAATTGATACTTTTAACAGAGAAACAATTCATTAATTTAACAGAGAAACAATTCATTAATTTAACAGAGAAACAATTCATTAATTTAAAAGATAAAAAATTTATTAATTTAACAGAGAAACAATTCATTAATTTAAAAGAGAAATATTTCAAAAATTTCACCTAGAACTGACAAATTGTGTACAGATATTAATACTAGCTAAATTCGTGCAGTGTCCAACTTCAACAGCGAATGCAACAAGTAACCCCTTCACATCTTCCAAAATAGAAAAAAAAAGAAACACAATATTCCGACAGACATAATTCTATTTCAGTTTTATTTATTCAATCAATCCATTGATGCTGCAATCCTCTACTCATCATAGCGCACCCTGGGCGACGTTCCTCCTCAGTTTCTCTTCAAGAATTCAAACATTCAATCCGATCTTTATTGACTGTATCTCCCTCCCTCATGCGGTATCCTGCGCAGACGTAAATGCCCATTATTGCCTTCTGACATTTGAAGAGATTTGTCTAGAACCCACAAAAAAAATGTCTGTGACGGCTGATGCGAGGGTCAACATTCTACCTATGAAATGGCAAAAAATCAAAGTTTCTGGCACACTCATCCACGAAGCTTCTCTCCACAACATACATGATGGGATTGACCAAGGAGAAAGATGTTATTTCCGGAAACGGGGGAAATATTGATCGCATTCAGACAAAATAAGAATTCAAAATATACAGTCGTAAAACAGTTAATGCTGAAGCACTCTCCCTGAACATGCAGATATAGTACTAGTTGTAGTGATAGCCGTTATCAAGAAATGTATCTGCAAGTCAGTCTGGACAATGTCGGTGTTAGTGTTTGTGTTGACATTTTGATTGCTAGAAGTCAGCTCCACACACAAATATTGAGAAACGCTACACATGATGCAGTGTACACATCAATTGTTGATGGGTTAAGAGAATGCGAGCAATTTTTGGTTACGTTAAATGTTCCTCTTCTGGTGAGGCACGCTTTTTTCAAACAAGGACGCTAGACTAATTTGTTTATATCAGAGCTTTACAACATAAAAAATTGTGGAGGTCGCGTTTCTGGTAATCCTGTGACCACGAACTTTAATTGTAATGAATTTCGTTAAGCAAACACTTTTTACACTCGCTTATATATGTATATTATATATATATTGTTGTTTGTTTAAGAACAGCAGGAATTGCGAGCTCTTTCTTCCTATATGCAGTGGGGTGGTTGTTTTGTGAGCTTTAATTCATACCAATTAGACTTCAACTTTCGGCTTAGTGCAATGCCTATTGAAGAATTCTACTCAGAGGGGGTCTATAATTGTATAGATGACATGCTATATAGCTTCTATAAAAGAGCCTCAATATACCGACATGTCATCTCCTAAAGTTTTCCATTGGTGAGACCATAGATACAACCGCATGCGTATATATATATATATATATACATACATACACACACACACACACACACACACACACACACACACACACACACACACACACACACACACACACACACACACACACACACACACACACACACACACACACACACACACACACACACACACACACACACACACACACACACACACACACACACACACACACACACACACACACACACACACACACACACACACACACACACACACACACACACACACACACACACACACACACACACACACACACACACACACACACACACACACACACACACACACACACACACACACACACACACACACACACACACACACACACACACACACACACACACACACACACACACACACACACACACACACACACACACACACACACACACACACACACACACACACACACACACACACACACACACACACACACACACACACACACACACACACACACACACACACACACACACACACACACACACACACACACACACACACACACACACACACACACACACACACACACACACACACACACACACACACACACACACACACACACACACACACACACACACACACACACACACACACACACACACACACACACACACACACACACACACACACACACACACACACACACACACACACACACACACACACACACACACACACACACACACACACACACACACACACACACACACACACACACACACACACACACACACACACACACACACACACACACACACACACACACACACACACACACACACACACACACACACACACACACACACACACACACACACACACACACACACACACACACACACACACACACACACACACACACACACACACACACACACACACACACACACACACACACACACACACACACACACACACACACACACACACACACACACACACACACACACACACACACACACACACACACACACACACACACACACACACACACACACACACACACACACACACACACACACACACACACACACACACACACACACACACACACACACACACACACACACACACACACACACACACACACACACACACACACACACACACACACACACACACACACACACACACACACACACACACACACACACACACACACACACACACACACACACACACACACACACACACACACACACACACACACACACACACACACACACACACACACACACACACACACACACACACACACACACACACACACACACACACACACACACACACACACACACACACACACACACACACACACACACACACACACACACACACACACACACACACACACACACACACACACACACACACACACACACACACACACACACACACACACACACACACACACACACACACACACACACACACACACACACACACACACACACACACACACACACACACACACACACACACACACACACACACACACACACACACACACACACACACACACACACACACACACACACACACACACACACACACACACACACACACACACACACACACACACACACACACACACACACACACACACACACACACACACACACACACACACACACACACACACACACACACACACACACACACACACACACACACACACACACACACACACACACACACACACACACACACACACACACACACACACACACACACACACACACACACACACACACACACACACACACACACACACACACACACACACACACACACACACACACACACACACACACACACACACACACACACACACACACACACACACACACACACACACACACACACACACACACACACACACACACACACACACACACACACACACACACACACACACACACACACACACACACACACACACACACACACACACACACACACACACACACACACACACACACACACACACACACACACACACACACACACACACACACACACACACACACACACACACACACACACACACACACACACACACACACACACACACACACACACACACACACACACACACACACACACACACACACACACACACACACACACACACACACACACACACACACACACACACACACACACACACACACACACACACACACACACACACACACACACACACACACACACACACACACACACACACACACACACACACACACACACACACACACACACACACACACACACACACACACACACACACACACACACACACACACACACACACACACACACACACACACACACACACACACACACACACACACACACACACACACACACACACACACACACACACACACACACACACACACACACACACACACACACACACACACACACACACACACACACACACACACACACACACACACACACACACACACACACACACACACACACACACACACACACACACACACACACACACACACACACACACACACACACACACACACACACACACACACACACACACACACACACACACACACACACACACACACACACACACACACACACACACACACACACACACACACACACACACACACACACACACACACACACACACACACACACACACACACACACACACACACACACACACACACACACACACACACACACACACACACACACACACACACACACACACACACACACACACACACACACACACACACACACACACACACACACACACACACACACACACACACACACACACACACACACACACACACACACACACACACACACACACACACACACACACACACACACACACACACACACACACACACACACACACACACACACACACACACACACACACACACACACACACACACACACACACACACACACACACACACACACACACACACACACACACACACACACACACACACACACACACACACACACACACACACACACACACACACACACACACACACACACACACACACACACACACACACACACACACACACACACACACACACACACACACACACACACACACACACACACACACACACACACACACACACACACACACACACACACACACACACACACACACACACACACACACACACACACACACACACACACACACACACACACACACACACACACACACACACACACACACACACACACACACACACACACACACACACACACACACACACACACACACACACACACACACACACACACACACACACACACACACACACACACACACACACACACACACACACACACACACACACACACACACACACACACACACACACACACACACACACACACACACACACACACACACACACACACACACACACACACACACACACACACACACACACACACACACACACACACACACACACACACACACACACACACACACACACACACACACACACACACACACACACACACACACACACACACACACACACACACACACACACACACACACACACACACACACACACACACACACACACACACACACACACACACACACACACACACACACACACACACACACACACACACACACACACACACACACACACACACACACACACACACACACACACACACACACACACACACACACACACACACACACACACACACACACACACACACACACACACACACACACACACACACACACACACACACACACACACACACACACACACACACACACACACACACACACACACACACACACACACACACACACACACACACACACACACACACACACACACACACACACACACACACACACACACACACACACACACACACACACACACACACACACACACACACACACACACACACACACACACACACACACACACACACACACACACACACACACACACACACACACACACACACACACACACACACACACACACACACACACACACACACACACACACACACACACACACACACACACACACACACACACACACACACACACACACACACACACACACACACACACACACACACACACACACACACACACACACACACACACACACACACACACACACACACACACACACACACACACACACACACACACACACACACACACACACACACACACACACACACACACACACACACACACACACACACACACACACACACACACACACACACACACACACACACACACACACACACACACACACACACACACACACACACACACACACACACACACACACACACACACACACACACACACACACACACACACACACACACACACACACACACACACACACACACACACACACACACACACACACACACACACACACACACACACACACACACACACACACACACACACACACACACACACACACACACACACACACACACACACACACACACACACACACACACACACACACACACACACACACACACACACACACACACACACACACACACACACACACACACACACACACATATATATACATGCATATACATATGTATGTGTTTATCAATTTCATAACTTTTAGTAAGCTGTGTGTTGATGAGGGTCTGAGAGGAGAGCAAAGAATAGTGACACTGTTACCTGTCACGCATGACCATTAATGAGGTTTCGGGGTGAAATTGGCTGTCTCATCACATATAGGGTCAAAGTGACCCAATATTCACGCTGAAGTCGGATGTGTCAGGTCTAAAGGCTAAAAAATTACAGCTATGCTGTAAAACACGGCACACCACATTTAGTTCCCGGACTACATCCTACTAACTTGCAGAAGTTTGAAAAGAAGAGGAAGAAGAATAATTGGACAATTAAAAATTCAAATCTGAGACAACAACAAATTTTTGTAGTATGACAGACAGCAGTAATAACATGACTAGATACAACAGGTTTTTTCTTGGTTCTCATAGCTGGTGCATTCCTGTTCTCTATAAGTTACAGAACAACACAATCAACCAATATATTATAAGAGTCAAGTTATCCTATTTCAATAGTGTATTTATATATAGAAGGAGAATACGTTTCATTCAATCACATGGCATGCCGCCTAATGCTGTTCATGTTTCTCCACAACTCTCTGTATCTTGTGATGATAGATCAGTTTGTGAAATTCTCTAGTGCCACACTGACATATCTAACAACTTCTCGGTTTCTCTTATTAGACTCTCCGTGAGCATTACGGTGGCTACTAAGTGTTCAAGATTAGCTCTTCTTATCACGTGGCCTAAAATTCGTTACTGGTTATTCTAGGTTTTGCTATTATTTGTATCTGTACTTCAACATTTTTGAGGACCTGTGCATTAATTTTCTTGGTTATCTATGGGATTTTCATCATTCTTCTGCCAAATTGCATCTCAGTAACTTCCAATTACATTTGAGATGTATTGTTTATACTCCATTATTCACATATATAAAATACAAATATAATATTAACGTATAACATCCTAGCTGTCAAAATAGCATATGCACTGATTTGCACACTACGTGCACGAGTTATCTCTGTGTCTTTCTGTCCATCCATCCATCTATCTATGATTTTTTCTGTAAGGCTTCGCAGGAATGAATAACGATCGGTTTTCAAACTAAGCCACGTATGATCGCTTTATATGCAGTCATATTGTGACGTCTCCGAATGTTGGTAACACATTCAATCCACTTTTATCGTTGTCTTCCCTTGCCTCTTGTTGTTTCCGATTTCATTGTGTATGCTCTTGAAGCTGGCCAAATAGGGCTGTTTTTCATTAAATGGCCGAACCATTTCAGTCTCTGTTTTTCAATATAATATATTTTATGGCAGATATTGTTTCAACTGGTCTTGTAATCTCTTCATTCCTCACATCATCTCTTTTTCTTGTGTCTGTTTTGTTTTTACTTAGACATCTGATTTCACACGTAATAAGTTTTCTATCTTGATCTTTAGTTAGTATCCACGTCTGACATTGATATGACAATGTCGGTATAAATATTGAATTTATGATCTGCCTTTTGCTTTCCATTAGGATAGATGTGTGTTTCAATATTGGTGTAAGCTCATAATTTACGCAGTTGGCATTTTGGAATTATTCCATCTTCTGTTCATTCTTCCGTCGTCTGTAAAAATTCTCTCAGACATGCGCAATTGTCCGCATGTAATCGGACTTTTGTGTGTGTGTGTGTACAATTTGTGCTATTTTTGGTGGGTGTTTGGAAATAACTATAACGTTTTTATTTTTTATAGATTTTAAAATAATGTTTGTCGTTAAAGAATTGAACACTGGATATATTGGTTTATGGTGTGTGTGTGTTTATGTGTGATACACGAGTAGTGATAACATATTGAAGATCAATATTGAAACAAACATTGATACAATAATTGAAAAATAAATTTACCTATACTTGTCCCAAGTATGGCAAGGCGGATAAATCATTATATCATAACCAAACTAACATAATATCGCCTGTAAAAACAAATATACACGCAAATACCACTTACCTTGTCTGTCCGTTCTTTATTATGTCGAAAAATTGTACTTACTGCGCAAAACAAAAATCCAACAGGTAGATCCAGGAAAAAGGTAACTTAGTTTTGCTAACACTAGATAACACACACAATGGCACACACAAGTCAACGTTTCGATAAAAAGGCCTTTGTCAAGACAGACAGTAAACTTAAAACATATAATAGAAAGCGAACAGTAATAATATCAACGGTCACATAGGTATGGGAAGTCTGGATTGACCGGAATAGGTGGAAAGACACCGGGCACGGAAAATACAAAAATGACAACAAACATGTGACACGAAACAAACAAGAACTATGGATAGACTAAATTTATCAACAAACATGTGGCACGAAACAAACAAGAACTATGGATAGACTAAATTTATCAACAAACATGTGACACGAAACAAACAGAAACTATGGAAAGACGAAAGTCATACAAGAGACAGGCGCTCATTAATGACGTCTTGTTTCAGAGTGCCACATTGATAAATGTAGCGGTTCTCAAGCGCCAGACGAGCCCGGTCATAGGAGAAGCACGACTTAATGGCAGTAACCTGAATGTTCTGGGCGCCCTGATGGCCCGTGCCATTAAAGTGGACGTCAACAGGCATACCCGAATGGGTTTTTATGCTGTACAGATGAGTATTTTGTAATTTTTGTAAATATTGCAACTGTTCCAACTGAATTTTCACTTTCTTTCTTTATTGCTATTGTAGAGTTTAATAATGGTAATTTTATTCCATAACTTCCAATAATGCTCCAGAGTTGTTCTCTGTTTAACAGGTCGAAGATTCTCGCTTGATCTATAAGACAATATTCATTTAGTAATATATTCTATTGTCATTTATATAAAACACCAGAAATAACACCAGAAATCTAGGATGTACAGACTATATTATGTAATGATATTCAATCTTACACATAACTACATTTCGTCATTATGTAATACGGTGTTATAGAATAGAGATCACGTGTACAGAGTCAGATATATAAGTTTGAGACACGTAGATATCGTAGTTAAGTTGTAAACTATAACACAATGCATTCCCAATTCCGGCCAACATACTGATGATCTGCAGAAGTTTGAGAACGAACACAGAAGCAGAATAATTACTCCCCAGCTATTGTTATCTGATGCTTCTCTGCAATTCTTGTCTACTGTTTATTCATAGTCGCGTCCTTTCTTGTCGTTGATACTTTTGTGCTATCTAGCAGACAACCATTTTAATGCTTAATCTGACAGTTGATTATTCTAAGTGCGTATAAAGGTCGTCCTGTACTAAACTATAGGAATGTCGTGACACTTAAGAAAAGGGTAAAAGGTCCCAACGCGTTACTGACTGCATTCTTATCCGTAACTTTCAAGAACGTTCAGACGATAGAGTAAAAGCACTGAGCTGTCGTAAACTTCAGTGCTTAGAAATTATCTATTCCTGTGGGAGTGTCACTCTGTTCTTGACTCATTACCCAGTCTATAGCACTCGGAAATTTAGAAGAAGATACTAATGCACAATACCGAAGAACTGTTTCGTGTATGACCTCAGCAGCTTGTGTTACCTCCAATAGTGCATGTGAAATGTATATAAATATGTGTGCTAATTAAAGCTTTGTATTATGGGACAATGTACGATAGTCAGTGCACTACGCCAGCTATTGTTATACAGTCGATTTGTTGTTTATTTAGTAGCAATAAAGGTTGGTTTACAGTCACTGAGGAAGTCTAGGTGACACTCCTGACACTACATCTCATTCAGTGAATTATTTTCCTCCAGACGCGAATATGCGGCTGCAACAGAAGAAGAACTGGAAATATAACTAAATAGAGACCATGAGAAAGATGGACAGACGACCTCAGAGATACGCTGTTCAAATGTGCATACATATATAAGTAGACGACCTCAGAAATACGTGATTCAAATATGCATACAGATATAAGCAGACACCATCAGAGATACGCTGTTCAAATGGGCATACAGATATAAGCAGACGACTTCAGAAATACGTGATTCAATTGTGCATACAGATATAAGCAGACACCCTCAGAGATACGCTGTTCAAATGTGCATACAGATATAAGTAGACGACCTCAGAAATACGTGATTCAAATGTGCATACAGACATAAGCAGACGACCTCAGAGATACGCTGTTCAAATGTGCATACAGATATAAGTAGACGACCTCAGAAATACGTGATTCAAATGTGCATACAGATATAAGCAGACGCCCTCAGAGATACGCTGTTCAAATGTGCTTACAAATATAAACATCACGACACACATGATTTTTTAATTTAAATAAACCCAACACACACACACACACACTTTCTTGATTTTTGATTAGAAATTAGCTTTGCAGCACGCTGGGCATTCCCATAATTTCCGCAGCCTCCGTTCCAGCAGCCATCTCAGTATGTAGACTCACGTCCCGGTCAGGTGTTGATTGAGTGATCTTCGGAGTCTTCCAAAAGAATTACTTCTTCTCCCTCCCCTCTAGATACTCCCATTTCTAGAATTCTCTAGGACACATTCTAAGATTCATTGACATCTTCATATTGAAATGAATTTATTACTGCCTTGATTAAGTTTGCTTTATGTCTTCTCAGCATTGCGTCGTCTATCACCACATTGCCTGCGAATAAGTCAGCTTTCTCGTTTCTTCTGACCTCAGCATGGCAAGCGCAGTATATCCATGTAATTTTCTGGACAATTGAGTTGTTAAATAAGTCCCACCATTCTTTTGTCAGCATGTACTTTAATATCTTGCGCAGCATGCTTTGAGAGTCTGTGAGTGTTACCGAGTGTGTTGATGTATCAGTTATCAACCAATTAAGTGCTGCTGTAACTCCCTCTATCTCGATTCTCATGCTCGATGTGACAATGGAGTATGCTGAAGATTTCTCAACCAACTTCACGCCGTTTCTGTAAGTAACAAAACTCCAACCGCTTTTATATTTGTTTCTATTAACTGAGCCATCTGTGTATATAATTATGTCTTGTGGTTTCGAGTATAGCTGGGCGAGTTCATGCACTGTAACCTGGGCCCTGACACACGTCAATGTTCGACGCGAATTACCTAGTTATATTATTACTTTAGTCAGTGATTACTTCTCAGTGTCTACCTCTACCCATTCACTGCCCTTTCCTATTTCTTCAAATTCACATACTCTTAGCAGTGTGTCTTCAGCTTCTGCCATCCATGAGCTGCTATGCTTGTTTCGTTTTCCCTTTGACTCATTTAGAAGTTAGTGAAAATGGGGAAGGGGGGTGGGAGTGTGGTTGTATTCTGTCATTTAAGGTACGACCTAACCTGTGCTACCTGATGTCGCACTCTAATCCTGGGGAAATCACGCAGAAATCTCATAGCAGAGATGGGTGTATCCATAGTACACCATATTACGGCTCTCACTGCCTCATTTTGGACTTTTTCCAATGTATGGATTTGTGCCTGTGACAGTATTAGCAGGCCGATGCCATAATCTATGACAGATAGTACCATCACTTGTAGAAGCAGAAACAGTACCCTGTGATGCATGTCAAAAGTCGCCATAACCTAGATAACACTGATCCCTCTTCTAGCCTTCTGAATCATATTTGTGACATGATTGTTGAATGAGAGACTTCTATCAAAGATTATCCCAAGATATTTAAGGTCCTATTCTCTTTCAATGAATGAGCCCATGCAACTGACAGCTGGCAGTGTGCTTTGACCATATTGTCATTTAAGGAGTACCTGACGACCTTTTCTTTCGAGGGATTTATCACAGCGCTGTATATTCTGCATCCTACACACATACTTTTTGACGTACAAAAACATACGTGAAACAGTCATCTGAAGATAGATTGTAGAAGGATGGGTATGTATGTATGTTATGGATGCATGCATGTATGAACGGATTGGTGTGTTTGTATACTTGGGAGAATGTGTGTGAGTGCATGGATGAACGGGTTAGTGTGTTTGTGTGCTTGGATGAATGTGTGTGGGTACATGGATAAACAGATTAGCAGGGCTGGGTGCATGAATTAAGGGATTTGTAGGGTAAAGTACATGGATGAACGGATTAGTGTGTTTGTGTGCATGGATGGATTGAAGGACATATGGAAATATATATTTTTTATTTTTAAAAAAAACATGATTATTCTAATTGTGGCCCCTGTGTAGCACTTCAAGAATGTCTTTATTTAATTCTGGATGGTTGATGTATCGAGAAATGATATGCCAATAATAACTAAATTGTCATGTACTTTGAGGCAACATTGCCGTTGCTAATCGACAAGCTAAGTTCAATTATTAGGACGAAATTGATGATTTATTATTTAGATTAGTTCCTCGTCTGATCATCATCATTGAACAGCTCCATAAGTGATCCAGTTTGTACCCAGTTTACGACGATGGACAGTTCCTGTTCAGTGTTTGTTGAACAATTCTTCGCAGCCCTCGCCGTAGCGCTCATACCTAGTGACGCCCGTGTTCAATCCAGTTTCCTTATTCTGAAAGCTAGCATCTAGTGACACCGCTGTTCAAATCCAGTTTCCTTATTCTGAAAGCTAGCATCTAGTGACGCCACTGTCCAAATCCAGTTTCCTTATTCTGAAAGCTAGCATCTAGTGACGCTGCTGTTCAAATCCAATTTCCTTATTCTGTACGTTTATTATGACTATTACAAATTGCATTTGACAGTACTGTTTCCTGTAAGGAGTTCCAAGATTGTCTGCACTGATACCTTACTCTGCAGCTCAATACAGTAGCAGTGTGAGCAATTCTATGCTCTCTCTTGGTTTTAATACCCGCATGCACAGCACGACAGTGTATGTGACTTTTTCGAACTTCGACCACTTCACTGCCTCAAGCAACTGCTTATGAATGCAACATACGAACATTCATATGATCATGCATATCGATTCATTTAGGATTCAGGCATAAGTTGTTGCCTTCTGTGTACTCATCCAGTTCAAGGTTATGGTCACTGCCATAATCTCCAGTCATGCTGCTTGTAAACGCAGCAACTGTGTCAATCTTCTCTTTGATGGTCTTCTCCACAGACTGAGCTGTGAAGAACCAAGCACTACATGTCCTGAACATCCGAACCATCCGTGTGTATAATCATGCCACATTCCCTGGAGTTCTCACTGATCAATGACTGCACCACATATTCTTCAGCAAATATGCGCACTCTTTGCATTGTCCACTGAGAGTTATTATAACTAGGAATGAGGTGTGGCTGTCTACGGACACGCGTATACATTCCCCATCAGGTGCTACGACCGCCATGCATACATTTTATTTGCAACTCTCAGCATGTCTAATCTACGACTTTCCTCCTCTCTTTAATATACTTTATTTTACATTCGGTATTTTAGAATGAAGTGGAAGTTCTCTATCAGTTGTGATTTGGAGGAGGCTCTTGATCTGAAAAACTATAATATGTAGTTGGACAATCAAGTGAGAATCTCATGCCTCTTACTGACGTGTCTCTAGTGCACCAAAATATGATACGCATAGCCTCATCTGGATCGTATCAAATCTTTGAGTATGCATCTGGCTGAGCGTAAGAATTACCAATGCATACCATGTCACAAATAGGCGCGTTGTAGAAGAAATAGTAGCCACACTCCAGAACTTTCACTGTAGCAAGACTATTACCTGGCTTTATATTGCTGTGGTCAACACTATCTTTGTAACTCAGTCCCCTGCTCTACTGCGCTGCCAACTATTTTACTGTGCTGGTAATTCACATTGTCCCTGTAGAAAGTAGCATACAGCGTGAAAGTATTTACCATGTTGTTACTAAGGTAGAAATACGCCACAGCTGCTTGAAATGGACTCACTAATGTCTCCGAGTTTGAATACTATTCCTTTGTGTATGCTAACTCACTCTGTAATTCCTTGATGAGCATCTCGTAATTTTTACCCTTCGCATTCATGGTCCACTTATCCAGGTTTACAAAATACTTCAGCACAAATGAGATCATATATACACGTTTGTTGTGATCGTTAAAATTTTGTTTACAGGAGCCCACACTATAAGATGAATTAAGGCCATGATCAGCATTTTTACTAACAGTAACATATCATGTCCGCGATGACTAAGATTATATGATTCTTCAACATTTCTTTATTTTCTTGCGTTTTCATCACATTCATTTACGTCATTTCAGTAAATTTTACTTTTGTAATCGATAAAGACACTTTTATCGAAATGTAGAACTATATTTGTTATCCAACTTTGAACAAATATATTATTATCTGTATTGATAATCCGCCAGGAGTAGACCAAAAGAAACACTCAGGAGAACAATACCTAGAGAAAGTAAAACAATCAATATTCATACTATTCAAGAACAACAACACAGAATAACTTAGAATAGACGGAATTGGAGAGATGTGACCTCTGCCTTATGAGCTAACTTCAGTGCGAAAGGAAAATGAATGAATGAATGAATGAATTGATAATCCAGTTTTTGTAAAACTCAAGTCAATCCTGAACTATCAACATTTTATTCCATCTGTTTAACTACTATGAGCCCTCTTAAATCTTCATCTACCTAAGATGTTTTTATTCCTCTCATACAATTTTCAGATGCATTTTATGATTCCATTCTATAATTCATGTTTAATTCACACAGCACCTTGACTACTGCGCCTCCTTTAGTTCTGTATGTTATTTCCACTCCTTATTGATCCTTACACAACTTTATTTTCTTCTTTCTAGTCTCACTGACCCTACCATCTCCTTAGTATCTTCTTGTTAGTCCCACTCCTCAATGACGCTTAATTTTTTTTCCTGGTTATTTTTGTTAATTTGTAACTATCCGTACCCAATAGAATGTCCCCATTTCCGTTGCTTTTCCCTACTCAAAAGTCTATTTCGTCCATTCTTTTTTTGACTGCTCCCAATTATATTTCTTACGCCCCTCTCTTACCCTCCCGTGTTGAACTTGTCTCCGCCGTCTTCATTTCTTCCACTTTTTTATTTGTAATTTTTATTTTATTCCTTCATTCTACTTTTCCTTATTCATCTTATGCCAATGATCGTCACCCTCTGAAACAATAGCCGATGAGAAAGTTAATTTAGCGAAACAGTAC
Organism: Meghimatium bilineatum; assembly: GCA_034231615.1. Taxonomy (NCBI): domain Eukaryota; kingdom Metazoa; phylum Mollusca; class Gastropoda; order Stylommatophora; family Philomycidae; genus Meghimatium; species Meghimatium bilineatum. The sequence continues at coordinate 47,838,352 of CM067299.1, forward strand.
CCTGTGGTCTTCCCGGAATCTAAATGCACATTCGAAGCTAAAATTAAGTCCGGTCGCGTAGAACAACGCAATCACCAAAATATTGCTTGGACTAAAGGTTCTGACCTAGCATTCACAGACCAAGGTCTGAGTTTCTGAGGAAGTCAGCGACAGTGTTTTATGGCCTCGTCGGATGAACTTGATGCGGTGCGTTGATGCATGTTCGTGTTGTTGAGTACATTTATGTTTGAACAAGGGCTCTATGCCGGGCAAGTGTGAGTAGGAATCCCAAATTAGATATTTATTCATACAAATTGTGTGACCGAAAAATATCTCTGCAATCAAACGATATGAACATTTCACTCTGTCTGTCTATCTGTTTTCCTATTCTATCTGTTTATCTATTTATATGGCTATGTATTCCCATCTGTTTATCTATTTATATGTCTAATATATCCATTAATTCATTTGACATCCCTCCATCAAATTATGTGTATCTGTTTCAGACTGTTTACATATTTGAGTGCATTACCATCAAAATCCATTACTCCTCAGTGTCGATGGAGTGCACTTTAGAAACATCAGCACAAAAATTGTGCTTTGTCTCCCTGCTCTGAGTTATTTCTTTAAGTCTCGAAATAAATCCTGCCCAGTGTTTTAAATTATCAATCCATACTTTTTATTAAATCCTTTTCTTCTTTCACCCTCTACTGTTCCCTGTAAGATAGTATTGAAAAGGGAATCATGCCTCATCACGTTACCAAACCACACAAGATTGCAAAGCTTCACGATTGCCATGAGATGTTGGCGTGCTAGAGTTTTTATGTTGCTTCTCACGTATATGTTGGTTGTGTTTTCTGTATAATGGAGGCGCAATATTCGTCTATTTCAATTGTTTTAAAATGCCTGTATTGTCCTCTCCATTTCCTCTGTAACTGTACAACTCTCACATCATCCATACAAAGGAATAGCTAACATTAGAGGTTTACATAGATTTATTTTTACTGCTGTACTTCTTCTGCTGATTTTTAAATAATCACGGGCAAGCCACATATAAATTCATTGAGATATGCTCAGAAAATCAAGGAGAAATATCATAGCTACACAGGGTGTGTGCCTTGTACAACCAAGGATGATTCGTATCGCTTTGTTTTGAATTCTCTCCAGCTTCGCAATCTGTGTGCGACTGGTGGTGATAGTGGCACCTGTATATTCAATGACAGTGAGGATAATAGCCTCACATATGATTACGAGCTGTGGTTGTGTAGCTGCCATCACTCTCAAGGCTGATAGTCCTTTACTGGCCTTTGAGATAACACGATCAACGTGTTCTCGGAAACACAGACTACAATCAAATCGCATGCCCAGGTAGTGTAAGAATGATGTCCTGATGATATCGTACCCTCTCATCTCCACCGTCGGCGTCGCAGACTTTATGATGTGATTGTTAAGAGAGAACCATGTCACCGCATCCTTCTCTTGGCTCATTAGTGCCCCTGAATCATCATACCAGGAGGCGATACGGTCTAGCTCTTTCTGCAGTGATCCGACAGTTTCTGTTCTATCCCTTCCATATCTGTATATTAGGATATCATCCGCAAAAGACAGCGTCCAACCTCTACGCCAAGCTGCTGCTGTGTGATTGCCTTGGATGTGACTTAGATGTTGTTTGTGATTTTCCCTGTTCTATTCTTACTTAAACGTTGGTTGTGGGTTTTTAAATCTTTTAAGAGAGGAAAAACTCTCTCCCGCTCCCCCCCCCCCTTTTCCGATCTCAGCTATTTTATCATTCTCTGAACATGTAAATTGTTTCTGTCAATCTCCTCTCCGTAATGTTTAGTGTATCCTTGAGCGTCAGAGCTTATTCATTACTTGTCACATCCATCACGTATTTCTTTACATAACAAATTATATAGACTCTTCTAAGATTTATTTGTAGAGCTGATCGAAATATGTCTAGCAGCTAATTTCAAAAGCAACAATTTTAATCGGAATTGACTATATTGAAACCACTGTCTCTGCATGTAGTGGATATAGAACTGAAACTAATTTAACGTTAAGTTTATGAACTCCTACATTCTTACACTCTTGTGTTTTATCCCCTGTGGATTTCATGTGAGCCCTTGAAATCAAATAATGAAATGATTACTTCTATAAAACAGTGAGGTTATGTACATGAAATATATATTCCAGTACTTGTCCATCGTGTTCGTCTCAGAGGGACAGTCAGTTAAAAAAAAATATATAATTCCAAAACTTATTAAATCTATTCTATGTGAATGCGAATGTGGGTCTCCAGGCGACATCTTCGATTCTACACGCACGCTTTTATATCCAAATCTATGCTCGTTTCGCAAGTAGCTATTTTATTTCAGTATGAAGTTGTCTCATCTCCATTCCAATTTGATTAATAGCGTTTTGATTCGTATTTTCTCTTTTACAAATATCGATCTGGGTTTTTTTTTAAATTATAATGACGCACTGATTTCTTACAAAGGGGGTGGGGGATTTCATTATATCGACCACACAGAATATTGTGTCCATTATCATGTGTGTATTGAGTTGTTACAGTACAATGTGTACGTTGAGCAGTTACAATATAATGTGTACGATAAGCAGTTACAATACAATGTGTACGTTAAGCAGCTACACTACAATGTGTACGGTAAGCAGTTACAATACAATGTGTACGTTAAGCAGCTACAATACAATGTGTACAGTAAGCAGTCACAATACAATGTGTACGTTAAGCAGCTACAGTACAATGTGTACGGTAAGCAACTACAATACAATGTGTACGTTAAGCAGCTACAATACAATGTGTACGTTAAGCAGCTACAATACAATGTGTACGGTAAGCAGCTACAATACAATGTGTACGGTAAGCAGCTACAATACAATGTGTACGGTAAGCAGCTACAATACAATGTGTACGTTAAGCAGTTAGAATACTACAATGTGTGTATTGAGCTGTTGTAATCCACCATGTGCATTGAGCGGTTATAATTCACTGTGTGAACTGAGCTGTTACTCTATTCTGTGTACTGAACTGTTACAATATACTGTATTAAGGTGATGCAATCCACCATGTATTGAGCTGTAACACTTTACTCTGTGTTTTGAACTTTTACTGTCCATTGTGTGTATTAAACTGTTATGTATTTTAGCAGACATTCACTGTCTATATTTTTATTATATCACCTACTCTCTGTGTTTGTGTTCTACCATTCTCTCTGTGTTTGTGTGTTCTGTCATTCACTGATTGTATGTGTATTTTACCATTTACTCTATGCATATATTTGCGTAATATCATTCACTGTGCTTATTTGTATTCTACCATTCACTGTGTATTTATTTTATACTATTCACTGTCTTAGTTTGCGTTCTACTATTCTACCATTCACTGTCTGTGTTTGTGTTATATCACTCACTATCTGTATTTCTATTCTACCACTCACTGTGTGTATTTGTGTTCTAGGACGCACTGTGTGTAATGATATTCTAAAATTCACTGTATGTATTTACTTTAGAGATACGTTTCACGTTATTCATTATCTATTTCCCTTCACTATTGCCTATCCCCAAGTGGATGATGGTCAGAATATTCACAATTGCCGTTAATCGTAGAGGTAGTGACTGGGAGATTTAGTTCTCTATCCAGTGCCAGATATGTCGCCTTGGCTGCGTTAAATCCGTATTTATTTACTATTGTCTTGATGTTATCTATCCATCGTGTTCTAGGTCATCATCTGGCCCTGTATCCGGATCTTCCTATGTTATATGTTTTTGTTGGTAGTTTCCTATAGTTTATTCTTATACATTGTCCAAACCCTTTTTTTTCTCGATGTATTCTGTGAATGACATTTATACCGTTTCTTCTCCTGATTTCATCTTCTCTCATTGTGTCTAGTTTGATTACTTTTGTGGCTTTTCTCAGACATTTCTTACTTGTTTCATATCACATCTATTCCTTTACAACGCTCATAAACCATCGTATAATACTAACTAGCATCACTCCCTTAACTTTGAGCACCTCATTCTTCCCATACCTCATCATTCTACTCACTCAGGCAGTACTTCGTATTCTTCTCCTGTAGTATCTCTTCGTCCGGCTCGTGATGAAGTGGTACAGGACGCGTCTGTGACGGCAAAGGTACCGAGTTCGATCCTCACCACAGGCAATTGTGCATCCGGACTGTTCAGAAAGCAATGGCAACCTACTGGACGTATTAAAATCACCACAGCCAACAAATGCTGGGTTGATAGCTACGTCCTGGATAGGATATGCTACCAATAGTATCTCATCATTAGTCTCATATCTTCACAAGTTATCAATTTCATCATCCAATTGTATTGCTCAACAACGTGTTAGTCGTAGTTCACACCAGCACATCCACCCAACATCTCTACCCAGGAACTCAACCTGTGTCAACTGATTTTCTTTAATATAGGAACTTCTTAATACACAACAGATAATTTACTCGTTAATGATTCTCACATCTTATTTTTTCAGAAAATACTATCTCCTCATTGCTAACACAGCATCACCTTATTGCTAACACAGCATCACCTTATTGCTGACACAGCATCACCTTATTGCTGACATTGCATCACCTTATTGCTGACATTACATCACATTATTGCTGACACAACATCACCTTATTGTTGACATTGCATCACCTTATTGATGACATTGCATCACCTTATTGCTGACATTACATCACCTTATTGCTGACACAACATCACCTTATTGCTGACATTGCATCACCTTATTGCTGACATTGCATGACCTTATTGCTGTCATTGCATCACCTTATTGCTGACATTGCATCACCTTATTGCTGAAATTACATCACCTTATTGCTGACATCACATCACCTTTTTATTTACACAGCATCTTTTAATTTCTATATGGTTATTACTTCTTTGCCACAAGTTCCCTTCACCTCATTGTCATAACAACTGCATAACAACATAACAAACATATAACAAAATCTTCTGGAACAAACACGTAGCAACATCTCCTGTAACAAATACACAATAACAAACGCAGTAACCCATATATAACAATATCTTCATAACAAATACGTAACAACATCAGTAACAAATACGTAAATAAACATCATCTGGAACAACCACATAACAACAATGTTAGTAACACATAGGTACCAACAACTTCGGTAAAAAATATGCAACACCAAAATCTGAAACACACACGTAACAAAAACCTACGCATAATGGAACAAACGCATAATTAATTACTTCTGAAACATACACATAATAACACAATCTGGAACAAATACATAGCAATAAGTTCTGGATAAAATATAACAAAAATACTAGAAGAAAATGATAACAAAAACTTCGGTAATAAACACATAACAATAAACTCTAGAACAAATACATCACAATACATATTGGAACAAACACATAGCAACAACTTCGGTAACAAATACTTATCAACAATTACTGGAAAAAACACATAAATACATTTTCGGTAACGCATACGTTAAAGAAAAAAACTTCCGGAACAAAGAGATAACAATAACTTCTGGAAGAAACACATTACAACAACTACTGGAACAATCACATAACAACAATTACTGGTATAAACACATAATGACAATTACTGGAATAAACAGATAACAATAACAGCTGGAATAAACACATAATGACAATTACTGGAACAAACAGATAACAATAACAGCTGGAATAAACACATAATGACAATTACTGGAACAAACAGATAACAATAACAGCTGGAATAAACACATAATGACAATTACTGGAACAAACAGATAACAATAACAGCTGGAATAAACATATTACAACTACTGAAACAAACACATAACGACAATTACTGGAATAAACACATAAGGACTACTTCTGGAACGAAAATATATCAATTTATAAAAAAAACACATAATAACAACTTCTGAAACAAACACATAATAACTTCTTGAACAAACATATAATATAACTTTTGGAACAAACACATAATAACAACTTCTATAACACACACCTAACTAGGATTTCTGGAACAAACATATAACAAATACCTCTGGAACAAACACATAATAGTAACTACTGGAGCACACACATAATAACAAATTCGGAGAACAAAAGCAAATGCAATGAGCTTTTGCCCATAAATTGCGTCAACAGATCGGGAGAGGAGGTAGTCTTAAAACGTTTGACAGTTGTGTTCTACCACTCATTGCCACAATTTTACCGCATTGTTTTCATCACCTCATTGTTATCTCAATTAATTAAGTACCAACTTTCGTCTCAAACATTTCATCGCCGCATGGTGGGTGGTAGAGCGCAAGGTAGAGGTGGGTGTGGCAAAGTTGACCTCGACGAAACTATATTTATACACCAATTCATTTGTTTGAATTTGAAAAACAAATTCTACATACTCTGTTAAAATTATGTAGTTATCTGCGCACTCTTTCTGCATAATTGTTATTTTGGGAGGGAGGAGGTGTATAAATGTGACATAATTAAAGAAGGAGACGGGTGTTCCTGAATTATTGACAAATTAGTGACAAGGAGAAGGGAAGGGTCAAAAATTGCCACAATAATGTTCATTTAATTTATTGACAGACACTAAGACATAACCATCTAACACCAACATAACAGCTAAGACAAAACATAAGACAACTAGAGCAGACAAATGTACAATTGTAAAATAAAGCAACTGCAGCAACAAATGAGAATTTTAAAATGAGAATTATAAAATGCTACATCTATTCCATATTAATGTATGGCTCAGAAACATGGACACTAAATAAACAATTAGAAGACAAAATTGATGCCTTTGAGATGTGGGTATATAGAAGAATAGGGAGAACATCATGTAAAGAGAAGAAAACAAATAAAGAGGTGCTAAAGACAATATGAAGAAAGAACTACTAAGAGAAATAAAGATCAGGCAAATAAAATACTTTGGACACATTAAAAGACATGAAACCCTATTGAAGACCTTACTTGAGGGTAAAGTCAAAGGGAAGCGAGCAAGAGGTAGGCAGGGATACAAGTGGGAGAGTAGTAACATTACACGATGGACAGGTTACAGTCTAACAGAGTGCACCACCAAGACAAGAGATGTTGGAGATACGTTGCAGCCAATCTTCGCTGCGGAGACGGCACATGATGATGATTAGCAACAAATACAACCACTGCAACAACACACATACCAATGCAAATGACACTTACAACTAATGCAATAGTAAAGTCCTGCGATGGTACAAAGAACATATACTAGATCATTGATTACAAGTCCCGCACGCCTCATCATTGACAAAGAAGGATACTCGAAACCGCCGTATATTTACACCGGGTATTGAACACTGCACCGTATCTATGAACACCGGAATTTAATCTTCGCACTGTAGGAGTTAATTGGAGCTCTTGTAAGGTGGAAATACAATGTGTATTTGTAGTTGTGGTGTGTACATGTCAATGTTAGGGATAATACCGTTCAGCTGTTACATTTCTCTTTCCAAGAAATATTTTGACAACACTCAGCACACGAACGCACACTACCACACTCACTCACTCTCTTCCTCTCTCTCTCTCTTTCTCTCTCTCTCTCTCTCTCTCTCTGGAGCATTGATGACGATAAAGATATGTTTTGTGTTTTCTCTTTATGATTTCTATTTTGTAATGTCTTCTAGATGGTACAGTATATACTTTTCCCAACTTGCTCTTTTCAATTTCCCAAGTGCAAACATTTCTTTTAATATTTCTATCGTGCACGTGGAACCTCTGAGTTAGCCGCCCAACTCCGTATGGACTAGACAGTAAAAGTAGTAGCTGCAGCAGTAGTAGTAAGAGTGATATTAATAGATGTAGCCGTGTCTGTAATAGTACTAGCAGTAGTAGTAGTTGCAGTAGCAGTGGCATTGCTAGTAGCAGTAGCATTAGTTGTCAGGGGCCTGCGGTCGTTGACCTATTAAGACTAGGCTAATCTCAAATGGTTGGTTGGTTTGTTACTGATGCAGCAGTCCATTGGCTCTTGCCCTTTGAAGCAATGTCATTGTGTGATATATGCATGTGTTTGTGAGCTGTTGTTTTATTCGATATAATGTGTTCCATTTATCTGGCCCTGGAGGGAGAAGCATTTTTCTCACGTCATACAGCGCTTGATATTACTAGTCTCCAATAATTTCAATATTTTAGTTCGAAAATGTGATCTGAATTTCCGCCTGACATAAAAACATATTTTTGGAAATATTTAGTAGGTATCTGTACTATTTTTCAACTCTGTCCAAATGAGTAACAACATACCTTCCTTGCGTTTACTAATGACATCACACTGACTAATTATACCTACGCTTAACAGCAAATGTGAATACGATCAACCATCGTTAACCAGGGGACGGACAATAGACAACCACAGTGTATTGGAAGCGCTAAACATTTATCAGATCATTGTACTCTTTTCACTCTAAGAATGAAGTGCGTCAGTGTTTCTGATTGGTTGTTGGGGGCAGAACGCATTAATCGATTATTACATGCCCAATAATATTGTTTTTATTTTGCGTTTTCAAATGTTTTTTAAATGTTTAAATGTTGTTTTCATTGTTTTTATATGTTTTAAATAAAACTGTTTTTTTACATGTCATCTGCTGTTTAAAAAGCATCTGTTGTCGCGGAGTAATGTTGGGGTCTGTATTGACTCACTTCATTCTTAAAGTGAACAGAGTATAGACAGACTGTGTTAAGCTAGTCTATCTATGAAGACTCGTCCAGACTGGATAGAATCCAGAATAAGGCAATGCGAATTCTTGTGGGGTGTATGAGAGATACGTCAGCACGGGCTATGCGATACCTGTGTGATTGCCCAACTGCAGAGAAAAGAATACAAATATGCAGGGCGCGTGACTACCTAAAAATCACCGCTGATAAAGAGCACCCACTACACCCAGAAATTATCAAAGTGAAAGGAAGTCGACTTAAGAGAGGAAAGTCGTGGATGGGGCGCGCAGATGACGTTATACAGAGCGTGTGTAGATTGGAGGATGTACCACCTGGTGTCGAATAGAGTCTGGCGCACTCAGATTATCCGACAGCCTTCGAAGGATTGATAAAACTCAATAGAGAGTGGAATGGTGTCCGACAGTGGTTGAGTCGAAGGTGCTCGCTCTATTCAGTGAGAATTCCAGGGAATGTGATATGATTATATATACAGATGAATCAGTTGTGGGGCACATCAGGAGTTCCTGGGCCTTCAGGGCTCAAAGGTGGAGGGAGATCATCAGAGAGGAAAGTGGTGCATTCGCTCAGACGACAATCAGCATGACAATAGAGATTTTGGCAGTAACCACAGTTTTGAAATGGGTGTGCTCAAAGACTGTCTGCGAGAATGCATGTATACTCAGCGATTCCATTAGCATGATTGTGAAAGTTTAGGCGAGAACAGTGGCTGGATGCAGTGAATAACTCCTGTGTGCGTAGAGTGACTTCTATTTTTGTGCCGGGACATACGGGAGTCTGGGGTAATGAGAGAGGGGATATGTTGGCCGCTCACACTGCTACTACGGCTGTTGGTGTAGCGATGGATCGGTCAGACATTTTGAATTCCCTATGGGATAACTCATGAACAATGACTGTGCAAGTGACGATGACTTGTTCCATGACTAGAATAAATGAGCTTGGTTTAAAATGTGGTGTGAATAAAAAGGACCGGTTTCGTGGGCGAGAAAGCATTATGGTCAATCAACGACGTACTGGGACAGTCAGTCAACGTGTAATGGCGGATAAACTCAAGGAGAGATCTGAGTACCTATAGACTTGTCCAGAGTGCAATGACGATAATCCAAGGACTAACTAACTAACTTACATTTATGAAGACTCTTGATGTGTTGTCATTATTCTCTCCCTATCTATTAGCTAAACTCGTTGTTGCCTTTCAGTGTCAGCGGTAGAAGAGTTCTCTAGAGATGGCCCTCGTGTGTGCTGAGTATATTGTGGAATTTGTCGCCTCTTTTATTTCGGTGGTTCATCGTTTTCGTGGTCAGCCTCTAGGTCTGCCTTCACTGTATCTGTGTAGCATAGCTTGCTGTGGTATGCTGTCTGGTGGTAGTCTGCTAATGTATGCAAACCATTTGATTTATTGGCTCTTAATATATTCCAAGATTGGGGCAGTGCCCCAATATATTAATAAATACAAATGTCATTTTTATCTTACAGTGTGCTTATTAAGCTTAAATAATCGTTCTCGTCGGTGAACTAGACTTTGTTTACAGTTAAGTTGTTCATATGTTAATGCAAGTTAACAATGTTCCAATATGAGTAATCTATGGGTACTGGCCTATACATAAGCGATAGTTCACGTTATATGTCAGAGTGCTATTACAATGATACAATAGGCTGCATCTTGATCATGACTGAGTAGTAATTTTATTTTGGAGTCATCGTATTTAATGAGATGCAGCAATAATTAATGGCATATCTTGTAATTTATTCTAAAATTAATGGCATATCTTGTAATTTATTCTAAAATTAATGACATATCTTGTAATTTATTCTAAAATTAATGGCATATCTTGTAATTTATTCTAAAATTAATGGCATATCTTGTAATTTATTCTAAAATTAATGGCATATCTTGTAATTTATTCTAAAATTAATGGCATATCTTGTAATTTATTCTAAAATTAATGGCATATCTTGTAATTTATTCTAAAATTAATGGCATATCTTGTAATTTATTCAAAAATTAATGGCATGTCTTGTAATTTATTCTAAAATTAATGGCATATCTTGTAATTTATTCTAAAATTAATGGCATATCTTGTAATTTATGCTAAGAAGAGGAATATAAATTCTATTTTTAAGTAGTGTATTACATATCTTCAAAATGTCAACTGGAACGAAATAATACACATACTACGTGATACGCAGATTAAATCCAGCTTCGTTGAGACCGCAATGCCATGTGTTCGATACTAGTATACGATAATTTAAAAAAAATGTTTCAACAAATTAGAGATTTTTTGACGAGACGCATCTTTACCAGCCATGGAAAAAAGGTACATTATTGCTATGTAAAGGCAATAAACATTAATATGAGTGTTGCACTTCCTCTAATACTGTCACCAGAGGTTATACAGTAAATACGTTATCTCTGTTGAGAAAGGGAACTGTACGTCACTGTGATGGTGGTCATAGTAGTAGTAGTAGTAGTAGTAGTAGTAGTAGTAGTAGTAGTAGTAGTAGTAGTAGTTTTCTTGTAGTAGCAATTGTAGTAATAGAAGTAGAAGCTGTACCATACGTAGATGTGGCAAGTCTTCGTCTGTGTCCCTCTCCAATAAACAGCATGAATGTGCAACTGATGATTTCATCTGCAGAGCTTGTAATACATTGTGATGCTAGTTCTACGTCAATTCTGTGTTATTTGTGCCATTCCATTTACGTTGAATATCAGTTTTAAATGTGAACAATTAAGTTGAATATCAGTTTCACAGGTGAACAATCAATTTCACATGCGAATAATTAGTTTGATACCATAGACCAGCCAATATGCGTTAATCTGTTTAAAAGTTTATTAGGTGTATTTATATATGCTCATTTGCCAAACCTTCTTCATTTTCTCATTGTTCCTTGATTTCGCTGCTCTATACTAAGCACAGTGTTACTGTAGTCACCCAGATATTCTGTATAATAACCCTTTATTTCATTTACCTATTTCTATGCATGTCTTAGATTTTAGGAGTATTATATTTTTTATAACGTGTAAAAAAATGTCGTGGTTCTGGTCTGCATTGTGATGATTAAATTTAGCAAATGTATTAATCTCTCATACATTGTTACGTACATCAACAAAATCTATGGATATTTGTCGAAATATTTTGGACAGATATTCCTGTATCTGGAAGTTCATCTTTTTGTAGTCACCTCTCTTCTTTCTCGACAGTGCCAGGTTAGAATCTACAATTTAGGATTGAGTTTGACCATCAACGATCTCTGTCAGAAAATGTGAACTACATTCGGATATCCACAAAGTATCTCGATGTCTATCCAGCTAATAGCAGCTTTCGGCTGCATGTGTTAATAGCGTCGTCTGTCTTCAGTTTCGATCGATGAAATTATGGGATGTCGAGTCATGTTTAAGTTTCTGCACACGATTCAAATTATTTGATGAACACAAAAACAAAAAAACTACGAAGCTAGAACAACAAAAAATAGCCATGCGGTATACGTCTTCAATGTGTTCGAATCACAACATTCCTCAGCTAAATTGTCACATACACAAGCTTCCTCAGTTAAATTGTCACATACACAAGCTTCCTCAGCTAAATTGTCACACACACAAGCTTCCTCAGCTACATTGTCACATACACAAGTTTCCTCAGCTAAATTGTCACATACAGAAGCTTCCTCAGCTAAATTGTCACATACACAAGGTTTCTCAGCTAAATTGTCACATACACACGCTTCCTCGGGTAAACTGGCACATACACAAGCTTCCTCAGCTAAATTGTCAATTAGGCAAGCTTCCTCAGCAAAACTGTCACATACACAAGGTTCCTCAGCTAAACTGTCACATGCACACAATTCCTCAGCTAAAGTGTTAAGTACGTAGAAAATAGTCATACCGATACAATGATTACATTAAGCTTTAAAATTGATTTTCCCAGACATTGCCCACCGTCATATTTTAATGTAGGACAAAAATATAACTTTAAAAGCAGTAAGTCTCAATGTTGAGTAAGTTCTATGTGGACAGCGACGCGACATTGTATCTTTTGGAACTTTCAAGATGTAAGGGAAGACGGTTATTTGGCAACATACTATGCGAGTAGTACTGAATGTGATCTACCATCCTAAAAAGGTTGCGCAGTTCTGATCTAATTGTCAATGATATCATGTCGAAATTCATTCTCGCAAGATGTGAATAAATGTTCCAAATAATGTGACATTTTTTTAATGTGGTCTTAAGTATTTGTAACCAAACGCTGTGGTTGAAAAAAAAATGAACTAGTCTCACAATCATAAGACCTCCCGTAGTACGGGATTGAAATCATTTGCAAACAGTTGCGCATCCGCCCCATGCATAACGCAATCGCAATCTATTGAAATGTAAACAGTATGCACACATCTATAACGTATACGAATACTGGATTCTTCACCTCATCCTGTGTAGAAGATGGTGATAAAACATTGTCTATTTGTATCTATCTATAGTCCTTGTTAGCCTTTCGGCGTCAGGGGTAGAAGTGTTCTCTCGAGATGTTCTTCTTGTGTGCTTTTTTTAAGCTTGTTCCTGCGGCTTCTTTGATTTCTGTGATCCATCTCTTATATGGTCTGCTTACGGCTTTATAGTCGTGATGTCTATGTGTCATGGCCATCTGTGGCATGCTGTCTGTTGGTAGTCTGGAAGTGTATGAAAACTACTTGATCTGTTGTTTTTTTATGTATCCCAATACTGGTATTGTTTTGGATATATGTCTGATGTTATTGTTTCTAATTCTATATCGTAATGACACTCCGGGCAACCAATGTCAAACCTGGACATTGACAGCACAAGACAAAAGAAAAATAGTGACAGCAGAAATAGCATGTCTACAAAGATTACTCGGAGTGTCACTAAGAAATAGAATTAGAAACGATAACATCAGGCAGATAACCAAAACAATACCAGTATTGGAACACATCATAGACAACAGATCAAGTGGTTTTCACACGCTTCCAGACTACCATCAGATAGTATGCCACAAATGGTCATGACACATAGACATACCGGCTTTAAAGCCATAGGCAGATCATGTAAAATATGGATCCCAGAAATCAAATAAACCACAGGAACATGTTTACTAACAGCAAACAAGAATGCCATCTCCAAAAGGCCAACTCTTCTACCCCTAATACTGCAAATCAAACAAGGGAAACATTATACAGATAGATAAATAGAATGACACTCCGAGTGTTCTTTGTAGACATGTCACTTCTGCTGTCACTATTCTCTTTTGTCTTGTGCTGTCAAGGTCTAGGTTTGACACTGGTAGCATAGTGATGGGATAATAATACTCCTACATAATGCAACTTTAGTGTCTATTTACATTTTTGCTTTAAAATACTCGTCATCTGTCCTAGGATCTGGTATTTACATAAAACTCTTAAATCGTTCCTTTGTTTTCATACTCACTTTTTCTACTTCTCAAATATCATGACTTGTTCTATTTTTCTGCAATTGCCAGCTAAATAACCACCACAGTATTTCGATGTATAACAATAGGACAATATAAGAAATATATATATATATATATATGAACTAAGCACTGGAATTGAATCTAATTATACTAACAAGCGCTGATTGAACTGTGTTGTATCACGGTCAATACAACAATGCAAGATAGAAGAAGAGCGACAGAGTACATGAGCGCCTACTAAAGGAGAGAGAGAGAGAATAACAACATTTAAGAGAGTGCGAAGTACATTACATGAAATAATGTACGCTCAAAGATGATGGTAACATGATAGTAGTGATCATAATGATGTTGGTCATAGTGATCATGATGATGGTGGTGATGGTGAAGATGATGATGGTGATGAGGATGATGATTATCATGATGCTGCTGCTGACGATGATGATAATGTTGCTGATAATGACAATGATGCGGCTTCATTTGATTACGATAGTGATAATGATGCGGTGGCTGATGAAGATAATAATAATGATGAGGGGGCTGACCACAAATACGTCTTCCGTTGTAAACACAGCAGAAAAATGTCTTCAGGTGTAAAAAGATCGCAAACAAAATATACGTCTTCGGTTATAAACAAAAAATACGTCTTCGGTTGTGAACAAAAAATACGTCTTCGGTTGTAAACAAAAAATACGTCTTCGGTTGAAACAAGATCAACACACATCTTCAGGTGTAACAAGACCACAAATATGTCTTCGGTTGTAACAAGACCACGCATATGTTTTCGGTTGTAACAAAACCACAAATATGTTTTCGGTTGTAACAAGATCACAAATATGTCTTTGGTTGTAAGAAGACCACAAACGCCTCTTCGGTTGGTAAGAAGACAACAAATATGCCTTCGATTATTTCAAGACCACAAATATCTCTTCGGTTGTAACAAGACTACATATGCTAAAAGTCCCCATATATTTATTCTTACTCCTACCACAGAATGACAACCCCTGACAACATTAGGTTTCATACTGACGACCTGCGGGCCTTCTGTTCCGGGAGAATATTTTAATGACCGATATTTGCACTTCACGCTACAATTTTGTCTAGCTATGTTGTGTCGACAGCTAATATCCAGCTTGGTAGGGGGGGGTAGAGCTATTTAATACCCCTTCCGTCACATTTGCTTGTTCCGACATCTCCCCCCCCCCCTCTAATCGATTTTTTTTCCTGAGAAGATGCACAAATTTGTGATACTATTAGTAATCATTATACCAATGATCCTCAAACCTGGAAAGTGGGGGTTCCTATTAAGGGACATGAGTGATCTCTAGGAGGTTGTGGGGCGACTGTAGATTTTAATGCAATTAAGGTACGATTGCTTTTCACTTGAAAATATAAGGATGTTTAAGAAAAAACAAAATAAATAAGGACCCTTGTTCCAAATAGAAATAATTGTTATGAGCACAGTTTGACTAAGTCCTTGATAAAAATCACGTTCTAAAGAAAAGAAGAGAACATTAATATTTTTTTTTACCTACACCAGGACGCATGCGTTCACTTATAGTTTCATGACATTGTGACTGTGATGAAAATGTGGTGGTGAGATTAAATTGGATCTAAACGAAGGCAGGGGAAGGGGTGTAAGGTCTTTGCAAGACGTCTAATTGAGACGATGGTCAAATTTGAGAAACACTGATTTATACGGAACTCAATTTGTTTTCTATAAGTTGTAGCATTCTTTTTTTTTTGGTCCACTGTATTGCTAGTAGTATCATACTCCTTCTGATGTTTACTTTTCTGAAAGTCTTTTTCGCTGTCGTACATTTGTAGTTATTTTCTGAATATTTTTGTCCTACTCCTCTGCAACAATGTTCTTACCTTACTCCTCTACAACGATGTTTCTGTCCTACTCTATTACAACGATCTTTCTGTCCTTCATTTTCACAACTATATTTCTGTCCTACTCAATCACAATTATATTTCTGTCCTACTCAATCACAACGATGTTTCTGGCCTTCCTTTTCACAACTATATTTCTGTCCTACTCAATCACAACTATATTTCTGTCCTACTCAATCACAACTATATTTCTGTCCTACTCAATCACAACCATGTTTCTGTTCAACTCTTTCAAAACTATATTTCTGTCCTACTCTTTCACAACTATATTTATTTCCTACTATTTCACAACGATAATTGTGTCCTCTTCTCTATAAAGATGTTTCTGTCCTACTCTTTCACAACGATAATTCTGTCCTACTCCCTAACAACGATATTGCTATCGTATTCATTTACAACGATGTTTCTGTTCTACTCTTTCACACCGATATTTCTGCCCTATACATCAATTATGAATCAGAACGGTATATACTGATTTTATTAAAGAGGAATTTGTTTTATATAAAAAACAACCAAAAAAGGTCATTTGCCATGTATGTAGTTTAACCATATATTACAAAATGACATCGCCTGACACCATTAGTCCTGACACCACAAGTTTATCTGTCGTTCTGATGAAAGTATGCATTTGCGAAAGATCGTTAATTATGTGATTTTAGTCACCTTCTGGCTACATTCCGAGTACTAGAAATCATGTTCTGAATTGATACGTGGGTTTAAACCCATACCCTACACTACATTTATTTACGGACCTGGGTGTATCTCTCATTCATTTGTTTCTTTAACTCATTGTCAGATCTAGCTTCTTGGTATTTCTTGGGCCTTTCTTGAATGTTTTCAATTCGGTTCTTAAATGTGCTATTACTGGGACATAATAACTATTGAAATCTGCTCCTGATCTCGTTTTTACGGACAGCAAGCTATTTCGAAATCGAGTTTACATAAGTAGTATGTAATCAATTTGATTGTGCATCAGTTTCATTGTACATACGTAGTATGTAGTCAATTTCATTGTGCATAAGTATTATGTATTCAATTTGATTATACATAAGTAGTATGTAATCAATTTGATTATACATAAGTAGTATGTAGTCAATGTGTTATAGTAACATGTATTCAATTTGATTATACATAAGTAGTATGTAGTAAATTTGTTATAGTAATATGTATTCAATTTGATTATACATAAGTATGTAATCAATTTGATTATACATAAGTAGTATGTAGTCAATTTGTTATAGTAATATGTATTCAATTTGATTATACATAAGTATTATGTAGCCAATTTGATTACGATATTAAGTGAGGTGGAATAACACCGCGCCAACACTTTGGTAAATATCTATTTCTCGATTCCAAATATATAATATTTTCTTACTCATCTCTTACAAAATCTTCACCGATTGCTGGAATGTATAAAACAAAAATGCACACGTCACCGATTGCTGGAATGTATAAAACAAAATGCACACTTCACCGATTGCTGGAATGTATAAAACTAAAATGCACACTTCACTGATTGCTGGAATGTATAAAACAAAAATACACACTCCATTGATTGCTGGAATGTATAAAACAAAAATGCACACTTCACCGATTGCTGGAATGTATAAAACAAAAATGCACACTTCACCGATTGCTGGAATGTATAAAACAAAAATGCACACTTCACTGATTGCTGGAATGTATAAAACAAAAATGCACACTTCACTGATTGCTGGAATGTATAAAACAAAATGCACACTTCACTGATTGCTGGAATGTATAAAACAAAAATGCACACTCCACTATATTGCTGGAATGTATAAAATAAAAATGCACACTTCACCGATTGCTGGAATGTATAAAACAAAAATGCACACTTCACCGATTGCTGGAATGTATAAAACAAAAATGCACACTTCACCGATTGCTGGAATGTATAAAACAAAAATGCACACTCCACTGATTGCAGGAATGTATAAAACAAAAATGCACACTTCACCGATTGCTGGAATGTATAAAACAAAAATGCACACTTCACCGATTGCTGGAATGTATAAAACAAAAATGCACACTTCACCGATTGCTGGAATGTATAAAACAAAAATGCACACTCCACTGATTGCTGGAATGTATAAAACAAAAATACACACTCCACTGATTGCTGGAATTTGGAATATGGAATATCTACATAATATTACTGGCTTTGGGAACATGGAAAAACACAATATGAAGATATAAACGTATGGTCTTCAGAATGACCCAGTTCACTGAGCACAGATGTCAACATTTTCATTAGGCAGATCCCTAGAGTTTAAAATCACGGGAAGTATTTTTACAGAAGATATACACTGATTGAGAAATCGAAAGAAAGATACCAGAAGTCCAACATTTTTATATCAATCTATCTTGGCTTCTGTGTTTCATGATACATTTAAAACTGAAAGCTAGAATGTGTTCTAGTTGTATAATATGTAGATGACTTTATTTATATATTATTCTGCAACATTTAAATGCACATGTTCGTACCTATGTGGTTTAATATGATCTTATTAACAGCTTCATTATTGCCTAAACTTGTGGGGCATATTTTCTTCTGAAATGTATGGTTATTTATCTCAATCCTATTTTTTTAAATAGTAAATTGCTACCCAATTTGTCGAGTAAATAGGACCCATTCATTTTGAGTGAAATATGTTCCATTCTTATTAAGTGAAAGACCTCCCAATCTTATCGAGTGAATTATGACCCATTATGTAAGGCTATCCATTCGTGTTTAGTGAAATACGACCATTTATCTGAGTGAAATAGGTTTCATTCTTATTGAGTAAAATGCGATCCATTCTCGTTTAGTGAAATACCCACCAGTTTTCATTTAGTGATATATGCCCGATTCTTGTATAACGAAATACAACTTATTCACACTTAATTAAATACATTAACATTTTAGTGTGAAATACCACCTATTATTGAAAATTATTTATCTGCGTTCATTCTCGAACTCCCGCAGACTAGCAGGAAACAAAATGCGTTCTTTCACGGTTTACAGCTTGACTACGAGAACTACGATTTCAGCACAGCTTCTATGTCTCTAAGATACTTTACACGGCGGGACAATTAACTTCACTCCTAAGCTGTCTCTTGATATGAATAGCAGGTCACAGTCGCTATTCCCTGTTTTCTGGTTGCACATTATTGACAGTGGAAACAACATATTTATCTCCTTCAAACACGTCCTATTCTGTTTCGCTAAACGTACACACCAATTTCATATTTCTACGTCCTACAGTCTATTTGTGAAGATGCGTTTTCACCATTCACCGTTTCTACTACACAGCTAAATTGATGTTGTACATACACATACAAACAAACAAACCTACGAGGAAAGCAAACAAACCTATATATCTTCCTTCATTAGACAAAGGCGTTGGACTTACATCGGCCATGTTCTCAGAATGAACAGCCTAAGAATTCCCCAGCAATCACTATATTGGGTGCCACCTGGAGTAAGAAGAAGAGGGAGACCTAGAGAAACTCTACGAAGAACCATTAATAGAGAAGGCATGTCAATGAACCTAAACAACACGCAACAATTGAAAGACCTGGCAACACAAAGACAGAAATGGAAAGCTATGGTTTCTGCCCTATGCGCCGCCTATGGCCCTGGAGGAACATAACATAACATAACATACACATAATGTGTGTCCGATACACTTGGTCACCACGCACATAAACATTCTGTGTAGCAGCTAAACTGAACTGAAACACAGCACACACATAGGACATGTTGAATCTACGATGTAATACTACACACACACGTTGTATGGCTGTTACCATGAAACAACGCACTCATACACACAAAGTGTGACTGCGACCATGAAACAATAGTTGTACACATAACTCTTATCTACCTGCATGTACACATAATTTTTTATGTCTACGTGTCTCTACACATAATTCTCGATTTCTACGTGTTTGTACACATACTTTTTTTATTTCTACCTGTCTGTATAGCAAAATTCCACACGCATAGAGCATAGATATACCTGTCCCTGGTATCCGCATGTCAGTAATTTGTGCATTAAACATTAAACAATACTGGTTACAGTGGTGATCCATGTGGAAATCTAGGGCTTGCGCCTGTTGGTGTAAATGCCCCATTACGATATGGAAGAATAACTTGTCAGTGAAGCAGAACAACGGAAAGGTAATTACTTTATTCTATTGTTTTTTCTCACATTTTGCTGTAAAAGCATCGCAGGATTGGATTACGATTGGTTTTCATGCTATTCCACGTATGGTTTGTTGTTTTGTTCGAGAACTCCAGGAATTGCGAGCTACTAGCTCTTACTTCCTATGTGCAGTGCGGTGTTTTTTCTAAGCTTTCTTTCATACCAACGAAATTTCAGCTGTAGGTTTAGTGCAAATGCCTATTGAATGAGCCTTCTACTCAGAGAAGGCCTATAATTGTAATAGATGACATGGTACAAAGCTTACATAAGAGAACCTCAATATAACAGCAGTTCATCTTCTAAGGTTTTCTGTTGCATGGGTGGTTTGTCTAGTGGACTATTGGTGAGACCCACAGACGCAATCGCATGTGTGTCCCACATATGGGCACGTGAAATGCAGTACTATTGTGATATCTCAGAACGTTGGTAAATCTTTGGCCTGTGATGCGTTCGGTCTCACCATCAGCACCACGAAGACTTTAGTAATGTATCAACCAGCGCCAGGTGTCCCCAACACAGAGGCAGTGATCATAGTAAAGGGATGAAAACTTAATACTGCAAATAAGTTTGTATATCTCGGCAGCACACTATCACAAACTGCGACAATTGATGAGGATATTGCCCTGTGTATTGCTCGTGCCAGTGCAGCATTCGGAAGCATGCGTGCCAACGTCTGGATCAGGCGTGGTGTCAGTCTGACAACTAAGTTGGACGTGTACCGCGCAGTGGTTCTACCAACACTGCTTTATGCTGCGTCATCCTGGACTGTCTATGCGAGACACGCTCGACAGCTTAACTCTTTTCATCTTCGGGGCCTACGAAACCTCATGGGAATACGTTGGCAGAATCGTGTACCAGATACGGAAATTCTTCAGAAGTCCCGTATGCAAAGCATACATGAAATGCTGACTAGGTTCAAACTCCGCTGGACTGGCCACATCGTCCGTATGCCAGACAAGCACCTTCCAAAGAGATTATTCTATGGGGAGTTGTGCGAAGGTAAACGTTCAAGTGGAGGGCAGAAAAAGCGCTTCAAGGATCACATAAAAAGCTCTCTCGAGAACTGCAGCATCGATCCTAGCTCCTGGAAGACTACAGCACTTGATCGCTCAGCCTGGCACACCCAGATCACTGCTGGCATCACGAAATTTGAAAAAGGTAGAACACTGTGGGCAATCCACAAGCGCAAGAAGCGGAAGGACAAATTCGTAAATTCTCTTACCCCGAACCTTCAGCACTCCTGCATGCACTGCAATAGAACTTTCCGTGCACGAATCGGACTCATCGGGCATCTACGAACTCACAAACCAAATTAGTTAATTACCAATTTTAATTATATATATATATATATATATATATATATATATATTTCCATCGCATTTAATGTTTTTTTTTCTTTTTTCATGCCATGCTCATCTTCGCTTGCGAAGGAGGAAAAACATCAAATCTTTCAATCAATCAATCTTCTTGCTTCTTCTGCCTCTCTTTATATTGTCAAGATGATTGGACAACGGTTGGACCTGGTGAATACCTTCAAATACCTCGGATCCGTAATATGCAGCGATGGAAAATGCAACGCAGAACTATTAATAAGGCTGGATATGGCTATAGCGTCCTTGTCAAGGCTACTGATGATTTGGAAAAACAACATCAGTGTTGGAGTGAAAGTCAAACTGTATACGTCGCGTGTGATTTCTGTTGTGCTGTATTGCTGTGAGAGTTGGACACTCACTTCAGACATGGAGAGAAGATTACAGGCGTGCGAATACAAATGCTACTGACGAATTGTACGAATTTCCTTTTGCGAACATAAGACCAATGTGTACGTAAGAAATAAAGTAGAGATGTGTGCAGGTGTTCAGGAACAAATTGCTGCTAATGGTGAAACGACGAAAACTAGCATGATTTGGACATGTGTGCAGGCATGATTCCTGGTCGAAAACAATACTGCAGGGAACTGTCGAGGGTGGAAGAAGCAGAGGAGGACATATAAAGGCATGGGCAGACAATATCTAGGAATGGACAGGACAAGATATTCCCACATTTATCCGCATCGCTGAGGATGGAATTTGCTGGAGGACTGTGTGCTGAAGCATCCAATGTGGTACCCATACGACCCTGAAGGGTTACGGGTTTATTGATTGATTGATATTGTTATGTATGTTTTTGTTGCTAACCAATATGTGTTCATTCTAATTAAGAGGCTAAATCATTTCAGTCTTTGTTGTGTTTTTTACAAATATATTTGATTTTGATAACCGATTTTCCCACCTTTTTTGTAATCTCTCCATTCATCATGAGTTCTTGTTGCCGCTTTTCTTAGAAATCAAATTTTGCATTTTGTAAACATTCACTCTTGTTCTTTAATAAGTTTCTATGTCTAACAGTGATAACACAATGTTTGTATGAAGATTGAATGTATGATTTGCATGTTGGTTTCTATATCGATAGATGTGCACGTCAAGAATTTGTGCAAGACCCAATTAATAATCAAGCGATTAACTTCGAATTTCACAAGTGAATTCAGTAGGATGTCTAATGACTTCTTAATGTCCAACATTTAACGGTCTGTTGCTGTACAATTTGTCTCTGTCTGTGAGTCGAAACTTGCAAATACATCTTGTGCAAAGACATTAAACTACCAGGTTTGCATGTCAGACAGAAACCAGACAGAAAGAGCAAAGTATTATCCAAAAAACACTTAACAAACGATACGAAAACAGGAGACCTATTGGACGCCCTCGTAAAAGGTGGATAGATAGTGTATTAGAGACACTCGGAAATATAACAGCAGAGGAGGCAAATAGAAGGGCAAAAGACTGTACACTCACTCTTCCATCAACACCGAAAGATACATGAGGACAGAAAGAAGAAGAAGGTTTGCATGTTTGGACGAAAACTTTTGAGCCTAGGCGGTAGCAATTTGTTCGTCTGTAAATGACGAGATAGTTTTCATGCAAAATTCTTGTTCATGAATGTATTCAAAAGTGTATTCTCCATGATTATCTGCTTTTATCCCCTGCGCCATCATATGATCGTTACCAGGCTTGGATAATGCAATCATGTAGATATGCAACCAGGCGTCTTCTATTATGCATTTCAACAAACTATACAACATTGTTAAACATGGTTGTCAATTTTTCAACTTTCCCAATCATTCTCCTATTTTCGTACGTAATGCCATCTAACAATTATACTGTGTTTTTTCAATATTTTAAATGCAGATTTTATTCTTCGAAATGAATTGTTGTTAATTCACCCATGCTCTTGTCTGTGAACATTTTTTTTAACCCTGTCATGTTCACATGTTCTTCTGACCAATGTGTGAGATAGTTGAGAGTATATGTGATGTAAATATATTTTTGGTTACAGAGAAAAATTGCAACAAGGACATCATTTCCTGTACATATGAAAACAATCGTTGCTAATGTAACAGCAGGGCAATCATGCCCATACAATCTCCATAACGTCATATTTTATTCAAACACTAGTCGACTTTTCCCAGAACTTTTTTGAAGCATGTCACTTAGTTTCGTTAGTATTTGTCTAAATTAGGTATGTGCTCTGGACATTAGGAATAATATTACTCTTTGCAGGATCGTTCACAGATTCTTTAACATAGCTCCTTCAATGGTCTATCCTATATAACTTTAGTATTCTAGTTTAACGTTGAAATTGTTCATCTCTGGGATGTTTCAAATAAAAAGTAAATATTTTCTCGCACGAGGTGTTCCGCTACCAGTGAACTCGTCTCGTGTAATTTTACGTTTTCTGCTTGTGCCCATTGGGTACCAATCGTTGTTCATCTTCCAGTTTGGTTACGGTTTAGGAAGAACTCGGCAGAAGAGTTGGACCCAGGCTATTTCGCATTTTTAACTGAGATGTCGTTCACCGGTATCGTGTACCCCTCGTCCAAGTCTGAGTCCCACCACGCGTTTGAGAGCAAAACGTGTTCTCGAGCTTAACAGCCTTGTTTCATTGTGCTGTGCCCATCGGTTACTGAATCCTTTCTCTCCGCGACCATGTTTCCGATATAGGGAAACGTGACAGTAGAGTTGAGCCCGGTGTGACTTCTTGGCCGATCGCCCACGATTGCGTCTCTGCCCGTATGGAACAACGATAAGTAGAAGTTTGTCTCGAGCTAACAGAACGTGCAGTTTCGATTTCATTTGAACGTTTTCCCTTTCAATTTGCACATGGCGCTGCCCTCTGGTGCTGTGCTGCCGTCTCATTTATCTCAGTATGTTATCTTTTCGTTGCTCACCATGAATCTGCCTTTTCCTGTCAACTGCATTGGTCGCCCCTCCAATGCTCGGACGGAACTGGCTTGCGTCGATGTGTGTTGACATTGACGTTGTGTGTGTTGTTGACACATAGATGTCGGAGATATTGCTTGTCTATGCAGTCAAATCTACTTATCCGTCTGCAACCTCCACACTCATGGACACGAGCCTAAACGTTTTGGCCAGGAATACAGCTAGAGCAGCTGTATTCCTGTTTCCAGGGTGCACCACGTGGAGGTATTTTCGGGCCTTGGTTATCTGTTAGCCCTGGGTCCGCACGAGAGCAATGCGAGACTCTAAGTACCCCTGCTTACACTATTTTCTCTAAAGCCATAAAACAGCCAACATATATGTTAACATAAAAATAAGTGGGGAAATACTAACAAAGAAAGAGTTCCCTATCTATCTTGGAGTAAAAATAGACAGACAAATAACGCTAAAAGATGACATTGCGAATATTATAGAAAAGTCTGGTAAACGCCTGAAACTCATTACGAGACAAAAAATACAAACAAGCAGACAAACCCTACTCTCCGTCAACTGTATCTTGGCTATATGAGATCAGTAATGGATAACAACGTCCCTCTCCAGACCATTTTTAGAACCGTTACTATGTCACCCTCAGTAAAGTGCAGAAGGAACCTCTGAGACTAATCTGTGGGGAGATGAGATAAACACATCAGTATGTGAAATAGATGTAAATATAGGGCCGTATGATATCAAACAGAAAAGAGCACTGACAAAAGCGGTAAAAAGATACAAGAGACAAAAATGATGGCCACCAAGATAAAGTACTTATTGCAATTGTACTGTTGCAATTGTTCTCTAAAATAAACCATTTGAGAATGACATGTGCAAGTCCGAAAGGTGCAGATATTGCAGCAAAGATGTAAATCCGAAAGAATCTTATACCTTTCCCCAAACTAAATTTGCTCATCAGCTGGAGTTTGAGAATGAACGATGAATGGAAAGAAAGAAAATAACTATGTTATAAAACGTCTGAAATCAATGAAAATTAATTATATAGAAGAAAGAGAAACTGATTACACGCGATGGTTACAACGTTATTTATCTGATGTAGATAATAATCGGTGATGAGGATAATATTAGTGGACCAAGTAGCTAAAGACTAGCAATCATAGTCATGTGGGGGATGGGAAGCATAGTTCTCAAAGTGAAATTAGAAGGCTGTAAACACGACCAGTGTTTCGGTGGTAATGAATTATTGATGTAGTGAGATCTCTAGTAAAGGACATAGATTTTCACGTATACAGATACTTGTTCTTATATTTTGTTATGTCTTGTACAAGTCTGGCTGTTATTACATTTTCGTGAACTAGTAAGTCTTTATCGTGCGTTCAGTTCGTCACAATTCTACTTGACATCAAAACACGACGTATCTACTAATCGTCCCTGCTGGCGTTAATTTCCAAGTCTCTGCCGAAGACGGATGTGTGGGGGCCATTGGCGCACGTGAAATAGTTACAAACCGCATTTCCATTATGTGGACTATATCCTGTTGAAAATAAACTTGGACATTGTCCTGCTACAAGAGAGATCAAGTGGGTGTTTGGGAATGAGCGCGTAAAAAGAAAAAAGTATGTTCACTTCAGAGGGTCTTAAACTGGAGTCATGATTGTACATATGGTAATATATAGTGCTGTCTACAAAGTCTGATGAAAAATATTGCAGCTATCTTTCTAGCTTCTAGTGTTGTCTTTGTTCTTTGATGAAAAATATTGCAGCTATCTTTCTAGCTTCCAGTGTTGTCTTTGTTCTCTGATGAAAAAAATGTAGAGGAAGTAACTTAGTAACTATCATTTTCACAACTATTGGAGAAAGAAGCATGGACCGCCAATGCACATCCAGACTAAAGTAAATGGGTTAACCCCAAGGTTCAACAGAACAACGGACACTTAAGACTCTCATTTGGGATGTGAATACCATCAAGACATATATGTATAATGCAGTATATTGCTCGCCCGGCGCAAGACTCTGCCATGAATGTATGTCTATTTTGAAGTAAGTAATGTCTTAAGAGTGTCTTTAAAACGCTTCTTCTGCCCTACGACATTGCAGGAGCCGTTCTGGAGTTCTCCATATATCATTTTTGTGGTAGACGATGATCTTCCATGCGGTACCATGTTTCATGCCCAGCTTGCTTGTGCCTTCATCAGCATTATGTGTATGCTTACCGATTTAGATGTCGTCAGTACCTCATTGTCTAATACTTTATTGTCCTACCAATGGATTTTGAGTAACTTACGAAGGTATATTAAGTGGAAATGGTCTACTCTTCTAGCGTTTTTGGCATACACTGTCCATGTTTCACAGGCATAAAGAAGCTGTGCAATTATTGTTTCTTGGTAAAGTATGAGTATTGTGGTGTTTGTTATTCCTGTTCTGTGCCACACATTTTAGCGTAGTCTTTCAAATGTGGCATTAGCTTTGACTATTCTGTTTTTTACCTCACTGCCTATGTTTACAGCTTTTGCGAGAGATTAGTGTCCAGGTAGGTGAAACGATAAACTGTTTAAATTTCTTCTTCTTTGATTTTTATACCAGGACTAAAATTGAATATTTTGGTGACGGTTGATAAATGGCCTCTGGGGATTTTTGTGTAGATGTGAAACCACAGTTGTCGCAGGAATCAGAAGAATGTTTTAGGATGTCCTACATGCTTGCAGAAACATATATAAATAACCAAATGGTCGGAGGGTGTTCGACAAAGTGGAGGGTGCCGCAGTAACCGAATGAACAAATAGTAAAGCAAAATGAATTAAACTGGTTACTAAAAACACTTACCTGGCCTATGAATAAATATATATATAAAAGTATATATATAAAAACATACAATAAAACTAAACAGGACAATTCTCCACGTATCGGCTCAAATGGAACCTTTTTCAAGAGACAAACAACAGTAAACACCACAATAATAAACAAAATAGGTCACTTAGATTTCATAAAGCCACGTCTCAATGACGCAGGAATGGAAACACTCATCTAGTAAAAATAATATATTCCTGCGTCTTGGAGACGTGGCTTTATGAAATCTAAGTGATCTATTTTGTTTATTTTTGTGGTGTTTACTGTTGTTTGTCTCTTGAAAAGGGTTCCATTTGAGCCGATACGTGGAGAATTGTCCTGTTTAGTTGTATGTATGTTTTTTTATATATACTTTTTTATATATTTTTATTCATAGGCCAGGTAAGTGTTTTTAGTAACCTGTTTAATTAATTTTGCTTGACTATTTGCAGAAGCATAGTTGTGCAGTCACCTACATTGTTGATTGTATTGATCGTGTCTCGCACCTTTGTCTAGGCTTGCAAAGGACGAAGATTAAAGAGTTACCTTCTCCCTAGATTTTATCTGTATACCTGTGACGTCACTTGATCGAGACGTGTCAATCAGCATGGCAGAACACTTCAGGCTTAATAATGTTGGAGTAAAATGACATCCTAACGAGTGTAGAATGTGACGGGTTCGTCTGCAAACTAACCATTATTGTTTATATGACAATGACATGGAGAACTGCTTTATATGAACTGAAAGTGAGAACTAGTATATGTGACCTGACAGTGAGTACTGGTGTATATGACCTGACAGTGAGAACTGGTTAATATGACGTGAGAGTGAGAACTGGTTTATATGACGTGACAGTGAGAACAGGTTTATATGACGTGACAGTGAGAACTGGTTTATATGACGTGACAGTGAGAACTGGTTTATATGACGTGACAGTGAGAACTGGTTTATATGACGTGACAGTGAGAACTGGTTTATATGACGTGACAGTGAGAACTCGTTTACTGCATTCATCTTTGTTGATTTGATGATTTTTTTTCATTCGCCACTGTGTGTACAACATGTGTCCCAGCCAATGTAAAACACTGATTAATAGAAGTTCAGTTAAATATTTTGAACAGTTGCATGGCGCTACTAATCTCGAGAAAACAGTTATTTACTTAGAAGGCAGTACGGAATTTGTATATCATCATCAGGTGCCATGCCGACTGGCGTAGGCGGTCATGGCTCTCCACATCTCTCTGTCCACAGTATTATGTATCAAGATCGTTGTTGCTTCCTTGCCGTGCCAGGTTGTCAAGCTGTCTAATATTTTCTCACGGTGTCGCCCTCTGTCTCTGTTGCCTTCAATATTGCCTGTTGGAGAACATAGGTTCTCCTTTTGGAGAACATAGGTTCTCCAAACGAGCCTGTCTCATGAAGTAGTCAAAAAAAAGAAGATTGCCTTTTTGTTATATTGTTGATTAAGGTTCGTTTCGCATTTGACTCTTTCAACACCTCTACATTAGTTTTTCTGGCAGTCCATGGTATTCTCAGCATTCTTCTGTAGAACCACATCTCTGTTGCCTCTAATGTCACACTTAATTTGTATATAGAATGCCTATATAAGGCTAAAGATAAGACTATAAGATAGAAATGAATATAGAGTGTGTGTGTGTGCGTGTGTGTGTGCGTATGTGCGTGCGTGCGCTTGCGTGTGCGTTTGTGATTGTTTGTTTGATGTTTGTTTGTGTGTTTGTTTGTTTGTTTGTTCGTTCGTTCGTTCGTTCATCACAGTGATGATGACCATTTGTTACATCCACTTTTGAAAATGCATTTAGATGTATGACCATGCCTAATAGTTTGTAGATGCTAATAAGCTCTATTCGAGCTGCAAATGTCCGCGGGTAGTTCGGGCATGGAATGACAACTGTAGAAGTACGTTGTTCTTTCCGTGATTTTCTAGCTACTCTCTTTTGTCGATCTGTTGCATTTCTCGTCTTTTCACAATATTATGCGCTATTTTTGACTGTAGAGTGCAATGTAGATATATTTTGTGCAAGTTCTTCCCTAGTGTCTTGGTCTATTTCAAAGGCTTTCAGTGAGGTCTTTAACGAGTCCTTGTAGCGCGTCTTTTGGCCGCCTTTATGTTGTGTGCCCTACTCCAGTTCACCATATAGTAGTATCTTTGGCAAGCGATGGTCTGGCATAAGTACCAAATGACATGCCCAACGAGCATGTAAAGTAAAAGTAAAGTAACCCATAGCATTTATTAATGCCGTAGGGGTGTGAGATGTTAACGATCTCACATTTCACAGGCTCTGCAAATGAGGGCGGTAGCCATCTCCTCTCCCTCGCACTCTTTACTTCCCGGATTAATCCGGTACCCATTTAAGGCTGGGTCGACATGGGAGCCATTGCGATCTGAAAACATTTCCGCCTCAACTGGGGAATGAACCCAGGACCACTCGTATGCGAAGCCAGTGCGCTAACAACTGTGCTAACGCGGCTCCCAGCGAATATGTGTCTGCATCAGAATAGTATCAATTCTAGGGATACTAGATCTGTCAAGAACTATGACATCTGGAATATTGTCTTGCCATCTAATGTTCATAACTTTTCTGAGACAAGTTGTGTGATTGAGTTTCCTCCCATGACGTCTAACACAGTTCATGTTTCACTAGCGTATAACAGTTCTTGAAGTGCCACTGCTCTGAAAACTTTCAGCTTAGCATGTAAGTAAATGTCATTTCTCTGTCACACATTTGCGCACAATTTCCTAAAAGGGATACTTGTCCAGGCAAATATAGTAGAAAGTGACGGACAGATTATTTTTGACGTCACTGAAGCAGTTGATCTGTTAGATAAGCATCAGTGGGGCTTCTTTTATAGTTCTATGGATTTCTGTAAAATATTTAGCTATGCCCATGAAGACAGTCTTTATGAATTATATTATTATTTTTATTATTGTTATTATTAGTATTATTATTAATGTTTATTAGGGATATCTTTATACTAACAGTAAGATACAGCTTATAACAGCCATTATCAACATATTATCCATACTTAATCTAGGAAAATAATGCTTAGAACAGCGTTCACCATCGTATTTCCTATGCTTAATCTAGGAAAATAATGTTTATAATAGCTATCGGAAACGTATTTTCCATGCTTAATCTAGAAATATAATGTTTATAAAATCCATCACAAACGTATTTTCCATGCTTAATATAGGAATATAATGCTTATAATAGCCATCACAAATGTATTTTCCATGCTTAATCTAAGAAAACCCCGATTGCTGAGAAACAGTTACATGGTTGGGACTTAACCGTTAAAGACCTTCCAGCATAGTTAATTAGGATCTCATTCATTACGTTGTTTGATTATTGATGGGCTATTGGTTGGTAACTATTTACATATATGAAATCACATGCCAAAATTAGCCAAGGCGACTCCAAGTATATAAATAGTGACCAAACAAAAGCCTAATAATAATCAAAATCGTAACGAACGGTATCGTAATTAATAAATATTGGAAGGTTTTCTATACTTTCGACCTGGAAGATGACAGAATACTAAGGAACCCCGTTTACGAGGAATTATGACTGATATCAAGATTTTAGGGTCCGTTCATACTTCGGTAGATGATATATGAGAGTGGAATATGAATACAGGACACACGCGATGAGGGTTACAGGAACAGGCCAGATATGTTTTGCATGGACATGAAAGATCAAACATGGAATAGTGACCACGAAGAAGGTACTAGTAAATAGAACAAAGTTTGAGAAAACACAGTCTCACATGATGGAGTAAAGTTGGAATTCAACATAGTTACTACACATTATTTATACTATTTGTTATGTTGCTGTTTTCTATTTTGCATTTTCCTTGTATACATACACTTTCTTTAAGTAATCAAATTTTCCTTGTATACATACACTTTCTTTACATGAAATCGCACTCCTTGTATACTCTACTTTCTGTACATTGTTTATTGTTTATTTGGGTTCATTTTCTGATAACCAGTAAGAAAAACTGTGTGATGTTCGCCGGGGGGGGGGCGTGATGTACGTGGTACTGCAAGTTTTCATCGTGGCTGCTTTAAAAAATTTTCTCCCCGTAATGAACTTCAAAGACTGTTCAGGTATGCAGTTATTCCATTACGTCTTCGCAGAGCAACCAACGCAGACTATAGATTCAAGATGGTGCCGATTGGTATTAATTTATATAAATCGTGAATATGAATTGTTGTCTCTTACTTGTCATTTAAGGTGTTCATCGTGGACGAACTAATTATTCTACTGAATACTCTGTTCTCAATCACATGGAATTGTATTTTATAGTAGTTTCTTGATTCTTCTTGATTAAAAACTGGCCTCACAGCACGTGGGGCATTCCCATAAGTGCTCCGCCCTCTGTTCCAGCAGTCATCCGACTCGATGGTGTTTCGAGTCTAATGCGGCTGAAACAGACGTCGACATCAGGGCACAACTCTGGCCCTTGCGACAGGTTTCTTTGTTGTTCCGCCAACCCACGTTGCGCCCATAACTAGTTCAAGCACAATGTCGGCCTGCCGGAACAACATGGTAACTGTTATCGAAGGTTACGACTACGGGATTGTATAGATGACATGCTATGAAGCTTCTATAAGAAGATAACCTCAATATAAAGGCATGTCATCTACTAAGGTTTTCTGTTGCATGATTGGTTTATCTAGTGAGCCATTAGTGAGACCCACAGACGTAACTGCATGCGCTTATAGTAGTTTTGTTTAGTTTTCCCGTTGCTTTGTTTTTGTTGTTGTTTTGTGTTGTTTTGTTGTGTTTCATCTTATTTTTGTTGTGCTTTGTAGTAGGGATGTTTTGATTCATCGTCGCTTTGTTGTCCATTTGTTTTTTTGTTTTGTTGGTGCAGAATAGTAGCTTAGCTTTTGTCATTTTATCTTTGTCGTGTTCTGTCTTAACTGTGATGTTGCATTGTATCTTTGTTGTCCTTGATCTTATCCGTGTTGCATTTCATCATATCTCTGTTGTATTTCATCTTATGTGTGTGCGTTTCATATTATCTGTGGTGTGTTTCATCGTTTCATTTGTGTTTCATCTTTTCTTTGATGTGATTCACGTTATCGTTGTAGTGTGCTATTATTGGTGATGTGGTTCATTGTACCTGTGTTATGTGTAGTCCTAATTCAGTTTTGTTTTACCTTGTGGTTATTGTTGTTGTGTTTCATCTTATCAGTGTTGTATTTCTCCTATCCTTTACAACGAGACTTAATATTTATCATATGTTTGATGTGCTCCCTAAAAAGTAAATTTTGTTTTATTAACTTTCATAATCCTGCTCGTATGCATATTCTTACTCAAAGAGAAATTCGCCATTTGGTCAAAACGATTCTGTAAGTTGTGCTCAGAAAGCTAGCATCTCCACTTTTGCTTCAGTCGCTGAATCTGACCTCTTGTCACGATTTAAACAAGAATTTTTATATGTGATCGATTAACAAATTTGAACACTTTTTACGATATAAACAATTATCGGACATCAGACACATTGTCTAGACCACACCGTTAGGCGTAAAATACTTGTGTATGCCTTTTTGTAGGAGTATGTGTATGTATACGTGATGGTTCGAACATATTCTTTCGTTCGATTCTGTTAAGCAATTATTGGTTCGTTAAGCCAGAACACCTCGAACAGCAAGGGGCCATAATTTAATGGGAGGTAGCCTATAGATACGCTTTGATCAAACAGGGGTGACAATTTATAGGGGATATAATCTATGAAGAGAGTATCTTCGATTTTCTTTAGATAATAGAAAATATCTTATCTACTTGTGGAATCTTGCTTTCATTTATGTTTTGTTGAAGTTGTTTCTATATACTTTGCACTTCTAGTATTTTTTCTTTGCTTAATTCTGCTTGATGCCGACATTCATGAGATTTTGTTATTTTGGAGGACATAAATAACGATTGTTTGGTTTGTAGACATTTTAAGCATCTTTATATTGTCGAGAACTTTTACATATTGTGTATGGCATACTCTTTTCTATAAACAAGATAAACCGGCGTTTGTAAGTGGAATAATGGTGGATAATATAAAGACTACAATTTCTATCAACAAACTAATTGGCGTTTGTGTTTGAAATAATCGTACCTAATCTAGAAGATTACAATCTTTATCAACAAACTAATTGGCGTTTGTGCTTGATTGATTTAAATTCCCAGGAATTGCGAACCATTAGCTCTTACTTCTTATGTGCAGTGGGGTGATTTTTCTGAGCTTTCTTTCATACCCTTGAGACTTCAGCTTTCGGCTTAGTGCAACGCCTATTGAAGGAGTCTTGTACTCGGAGTGGGTCTATACGTGTATAGATGACATGCTACCAAGCTTCCATATGAGAGCCTCAATATAACGGCTTATTATTTACTAATGTTTCCTGTTGCATGGGTGATTTGTCTAGTGGGCTATTGGTGAGACGCACAGACGCAATCGCATGCGAATTTGTGATTGAAATAATCATCCCTAATTTAGAACACTACAATCCCTATCAACCAACTCATTGATGTTTGTGATTGAATAATCATCCCTAATTTAGAACACTACAATCCCTATCAACCAACTCATTGATTTTTGTGATTGAATAATCATCCCTAATTTAGAACACTACAATCCTTATTAACCAACTCATTAAATGTTTGTGATTGAATAAGCATCCCTAATTTAGAACACTACAATCCCGATAAACCAACTCATTGACGTTTATAATTGAAATGATCGTACCTAATCTAGAAGACTACGATCTCTATCAACCAACTAATTTGCACTGTGTTCAATTCTATACGCGAATCTACATTGGTTATATCTGGGCAAAGATCATCACCAAATATAGCATGTCACGCTGGTATGAATTAACTTTTGGAAATACATGGATATCATCATTATTTGCCACATACGTCATCGACAGATCACTTACCTAATTATCGATGTTACGAATGCTCCCATCATTCACAAAGTCTGCACTTATTTTTTAAATCGATTATTCCACATGCCAAAGATCTGACCAGTAACCCACTAGACAAAGCATAACGCAAAATCAAACAATGTCAAAGGTCTGACCAGTCACCACCTAGACAAAGTACAATACAAAAGCAAACCATACCAAAGGTCTGGCCAGTAGTCGACTAAACAAAGCACAATACAACAGCAAACCTATAGTAGTAACCATCATTTAATCACTCAGGAGATTATGGTGGATGGATTACCAGAACCGTAACCTCAACTACTTTGACTGATTAAAGCTCTGATATGAAATTAGGGCTAACATCCGCGATTGAAAGAAGCGTATCGTAAGTTACGAGTATTTTTTGTTTACTTAACAAACAAACCCACAGCAGATGACATCAGTATATATTGTGGGGTTGTTCTCTAGCGGAAAAATCTCATCACTTCAACTTTACAATGACTTTTTTTAACTTATCTTATATGATATTTCTAAAAGTATTTCACACCTTCTTCTGTGTATAGAGTATAGCTCTTGAGAATAATAGCTTTACAAAATTTTACCGATTGTATTCTGAAAAAATGCAGATCGATTGATTATCTGATCGTAATTATTGAGTAGTACTTACGTAGAACACATGTTTTTGTAGTGTTAAGATCAACAATCTGACTATAAGATATATAGACGAAATCATTCAAATAACAAACTACAAGACATTTTCAACGTTACAACCATAAGGTTTTCTTCAAGAATATACAGCACAAACAGTGAAAAAACGATAAAAACAGTAAATACAATGGTACTTATCTGAAAGAGTTATCGCTTATTGTATATTTCCTTTTTTTAATGTTCATGAAGAAAACCTAACGGTTGAAACGTTGAAAATGTCCTGCATTTTGTTATTTTGTATTATTTCTTCTATATATCTCATAGTCATATAGTTTATTAAGTGACCCTACAACTACAAAAACGTGTTTTCTACGTAAGCACTATTTGTATATAGTTTTACAGCAGTCTTACATATTATGATTGTCGTAATTATTGAGCACCAAACATCCTCTCAGACTTATATAATAAGAGATCAATCAATCAATCAAGTGCCATGCCGACTGGCTATGGCGATCATGTTTCTCCACGACTCTCTGTCTCTTGTGTTGTCAATAAGCTCGGTTGGTGAGCTTCTACCGAACCATGATACAAGCCCATCTAGTAACTTTTCTCTTTGTCGACCTCTATCTCTTCTCCCTTTGATATTTCCAGTGGTTATTAAGTGTTCAAGCTGTGTTCTTCTCAGCACATGCCCTAGAAACCTTGACTGTCTGCCTCTAATGTTTGATATGATTGATCTTTTTACGCCAGCATCAATGAGAACCTCTGCATTAGTTTTCATAAGAGATATTGGTCATAAAAGGCAGTGAGTGTCAAAATAAATATAGGTGATTTCAATCTCGTCTCTCAGTCAAATATAAAATACATTAGTCACGAAAACAGAATTCTAACAGAATCAGTATCGTTACTAGTAACAACTACATTATTACCACTACCAGCATCACCATTACAACTATAATCGCTTCGAACATCACCACTACCATCAATACTACTACTCTCATCACCACTACTCTATTCCCACCAACATCACCACTACTCCATTCCCACCAACATCACCACTACTCTATTCCCACCAACATCACCACTACTCCATTCACCAACATCACCACTACTCTATTCCCACCAACATCACCACTACTCCATTCCCACCAACATCACCATTACTCCATTCATCACCACCAATATCACCACTACTCTCATCACAACCACCGACATCACCACTACTCCCATCACAACCAACAACATCACTGCTACTCCCATCACAACCACCGACATAACCACTACTCCCATCACAACCAACAACAACACTGCTACTGTCATCACAACCGCCAAAATCACCGCTACTCCCATTACAACCACCAACATCACCGCTACTCCCATCACAACCACCAACATCAACACTACTCACGTCACAACCACCAACATCACCACTACTCCCATCACAACCACCAACATCACCACTACTCCCATCACAACCACCAACATCACCACTACTCCCATCACAACCACCAGCATCACCACTACTAGCATCACCACTGCCAACAACACCACTACCAACATCACCACTACCAGCATCACCACTACCAACATCACCACTGCCAACATCACAACCACCAACATCACCATTACCAACTCTTTTCTTTTCACTACCCACATCACAACTGCTCCCATCACCAATACCAGCATCATCACTACCCACATCACCAATACGAACATAAACACCACTCTCTTTTCCCCTACTCCATCACAACTACCAGCAACAACACTACCACTATCACCTCACAATAACACCCTTTACCACTATGAGAATCATGCCCACCATCATCACAACTACACCACTACCCTGATCATCAGTATCCCCATCATCAGTACCCCCATCACCAGTACCCCCATCATCAGTACCCCCATCACCACTACCACATTCATCATTAACACATTAACCACTACCAACATCACTACTAAAATCA
Organism: Meghimatium bilineatum; assembly: GCA_034231615.1. NCBI lineage: Eukaryota > Metazoa > Mollusca > Gastropoda > Stylommatophora > Philomycidae > Meghimatium > Meghimatium bilineatum. The sequence continues at coordinate 47,875,246 of CM067299.1, forward strand.
ATGGTGAAGATAGAGTACTTTTAATGTAATATAAATGTGAATGAACATTAACAGTGTTTTTTGTCGATTATGGTACAATACAACATGAACTGAACAGTAAGAATGGTTGGTGTGAACTATGGTACAGTACCAAATATGTTGAAATATAACGACGTATATTCCATGTATTTCCTCACGGTGTTTGTTCCTGTGTTTCCTCAAGCTGTTTGTATTTTCATACGCTGTTTGAAATGTATATTTCCTAAAGCTGTTTGTTCAGTGTATTTCCTAAGTTATGTGTTTCGTGTACTTCCTCAAGCTGTTTTTTTCGTTTATTTCTTCTAGTTGTTTGTTCCGTGTATTTTTTCAAATTATTTGTTCCATGCATTTCCTCAAGCTATTTGTTCCATGCATTTCCTCCAGATGTTTGTTCAGTATATTTAATTACATTTTTTTTTCGAGTTATTGTATAGACCAACGATGCTTGCAGATGTCAACATTGCATTTCTTGATGTGTGCTAGCAATGTTGGGCAGTTGCTTTTTATAGGTGCATCTAGATTATTTCTATTAATGTTTAGCTGCAGGGTTTTAATAGGAATATTCGGAATTTGTTTATGAGTGATTATGTGATATACTATCTCCATTGTTTTTCATGTCCTTGAACCAAATAGATGTGATCCGTAGTTGAAATATGGTACTTTATCCTAAACACGTTCAATTACTTAGTTCTATTATGTATAAGGAAAGCAACAACAATAACAAATTACTCATTAAGTTATTGACTACACAACTTTGCAAGGATTACGTGAGATATTTTATCCACTGATTGTGTTTGTTATTTGTGTTTCCTTTTCATTCACTAAAAATTACTTCAAAGAAAAGTATTATACTGTTTTTAAACTGTGTGTAAATTCCATTTTTCTGTTTTAGCAGAAGTGTTTCTATGTGTCACTATTAGTTGATGATTTTACTCAAACCATAGACTGCAGATAACAATGAATGCTCGGTCTAGAATACAATTCGAAAGATGTCAAGTGAATCACCATGATGTATCCACTACCTCCTGACCTCTGAACTATTTACATAAAATCCATAGTGGTAATTTTTTTATAACATTTTCGTGGGTAAGTTACCAGCATGTGAGCTCGTATACATATCTCATTCACAGTATGGAAACACTGTCAAATTATATTAACAGCGAACATTAACTTCTCACGAGATCTATAGTTTTAACAAGAGTGATTGAATCAGCTCTAACAGTCATAACAGTACTGCAAACAGCAAATAAGAATTAATGTGACTCTTGCGTTTACTAATGTCTGCTTGCAAAGTGTCTTTTTCTCGTTTTATGTAAATATGACAAAAAAGGAAACACATTGTTGAATAGTAGTTTTACAGTGAATAATAATACACAGAATTGACTTTTCGACCACAAGGGTCTATCAGGATAGACATAGAGGAACACAAAATAGAAACCACAAAGTCAAGCGCAGACTACATGTCCGCCATGACGGAGCAGACAGAATAGGAATGCAGCCTAATGTGACGAGAGACGAGAACGACGGGAATGTGAGTTATTACATGTATAAATTGTACAGTGCTACACAAATTTACAAAATAGGAAACAATATAAAATTATATTAAAAAAAGAGCGTAAGGTAAATAAAATTAAATTAAGACTGTCTTACTGCCGCTTGTGAAATATTTATATCAAATGTGTATGTCATGTGAAAATTAAACTGACAATATCTGAACTAAACTCGGTGAATGGAGAATAGACGAGTGATGCTAGTTCAATGACTGCACATCACCGTTTGGGGAGGGGGGACCAATTATAGCAGTGCTTTTTGTGAACATTATTTACTTATATATTGTTTTTGTTCCAATTTGTTGTATCCCATAACTATGTTAGTGGGAGGATGACACAACCATTGTTGAAACGTTGAGGCGGGGTATAAATTAAAACAGTTTGGGAAACATCCGTGTAGACGAAGCAGGTATAAGAATGAGTGGATGACGTAACTTTCAGCTACCTGGGACTGTGTGATGATTAAACCATTCTATATTGTAAACGACGAAGGGGTGGAAGGAATACGGGAAGTGCAATTGAGGCCAAAGAACGAATGAAGCAAATAGACACGCATCACAAAACATTATGCTCATGTTGCCTAGTTGTAACCTCACTGTCATTTCTTATTTAAAGTTTGGCTGATGAAGTTTTTGTCATCTCTGGCATGTTACCAACTTTCCTGTGTATCAATGTCTTTCTTATAGCTCGATGCGTTAGTGTTTGTTATGAATTCTGTTCTGGTATTTATTTCTTATTGTAGACTGCCATTTTGCATACTTGTGTTCATATGGCTAATAGTTTCAGTATTGCTATATTTCAAAATTTTATGCACAAAATGGCATGAACAATATTTATTGTAAAAAATACTACAGTACTTTACAACACGTAACAAACACATTGGTAGCGACCCTATTTGGGGATTGATGGGCTTTATGTGGGCGCGCTAGCTGAATAGTACACGTTATGTGGGCTCTCTGGCTGAATAGTACACGTTATGTGGGCTCTCTGGATGAATAGTACACGTTATGTGGGCTCTCTGGCTAAATAGTACACGTTATGTGGGATCCCTGGATGAAAGAGTAAACGTTATGTGGCTCGATGAATGAAAGGATAATATATTTGTAAGATCGCTGACTGAAAGAGTAAAAAATTATGTGGGTTTGCTGCCTGAAATGGTAAACGTTATATGTGCTCGCTTGCTGAAAGATTTAACTAAAACTTTATGTGAACTCGCTGGCTCAAAGAGTAAGTTTTATGTGAGCACACTGGCTAAAATAGTAAACAATATATTGGCTCCCTTGCTGTTAAAGTACTTTTTACGTGGTCTCTTTTTGTTGGCTGGCTGGTTGAAAGACGTTGCAAAAACTTTATGTTGGCTCGCTGGCTGATGGAGTAAACATTATGTGGGCTCGCTGACTGAAAAAGTAAACTTTATTTGGGCTCGCTAGTTGTTTGTTTGAATTGCGTTCGCTCCATTGTAACCAGCATTGTAACCCATGCGAATTCCGCCGGGAGCGTGATTACGTTGTGCCACCGTTATGCGCCTTGTAGGCCTAGCACATCCGATTTCGGCATTCTTTGACAATTCGAGTCGGCTACCCTAGCCAGTGACAGCCTCCCTATCTGTCGCCAGGCGTGTGGTGACTCTTCGTCCAGACGGGCTCGCTGGTTGAAAGAATAAAGTAAAACTGTATTTGGGTTCGCTGGTTGAAAGTAAACTAAAATTGTATGTGGGTTTGCTGGCTGAAAGTAAACTAAAATTGTATGTGGGTTTGCTGGCTGAAAAACTTAACTAATACTGCCATGTTAAATGATGCCTTCCGGAATAAACGTGCAGGAAGTTTCTCTTGATATCGATGGAGGGCTATTCAATCTTACTAGATTTTGTCCAAGACCACAACTAAGACGGAAATTGTTCGCGACCTCTTTTTTCCGACGATGGTGCACTAAATGCTATCAGTCTGAAAGATATATAGGACAGCATGGACCTCTTTTCTTTGGCTTGTGATGTGTTCGGTCTCACCATCAGAACCGCGACGTCATTAGTAATGCATCAACCAACATCAGTTGTCCCCTACACAGAACCAGTCGACTGTCAAATATTCCCCTTTTTGCCGTTAAGGAGTTGCAGGGATGGAATCTTTAGCTGTGTGTTAAAGGTGGCATGCTTTTTTCGTCGCTACGTCATGTACAGGGTGAGTTTTTTAATCTACCTTCCGACATAAAATATATAATCCTTACCGGAGATCGAACTCTAGACGTCACTGGTATGAAAATAACCCTCTAACCACAACAGAAACAGTAATCACAATAAAGGGACAAAAATTCAATGCATCCAATACGTGTGTATATCTTGGTAGCACCCAATCGCAAACTGTGACAATTAGCGAGAATGTTGCCCTGTGTGTTGCTCGCGCTAGTGCGACATTCAGACGCATTCGTGCCAACTTCTAGATCAGGAATGGTCTCAGTATGTTGGCAGGAACGAGTACAAGACATGGAAATCCTTAAAAAGTCCAATATGCAAAGTATCCATGCCCTGCTGACTAGGTCCCAACTCCATTGGACTGGCCACATAGCCGTATGCCAGACAAGCGCCTTCCAAAGAAATTAGTCTATGGTAAACGTTCAAACGGAGGGCAGAAAAGGCGCATCAAGAATCACCTCAGAAAATCTCTCAAGCACTGCAACATCGATCCCAGCTTCTGGGAGACTACAGCCCTTGATCGCTCAGCTTGACACACCATATCACTGCTGTTATTGCTAAATTTGAAAAAAAAAAGATCACTGCGAGTAATTTACAAGCGACGAAAGCGGATGGACAAATTCTAAAACCTTCTTAAGTCAAACCCTCTACACTCCTGCTTGCACAACAATAGAACCTCCTTTGCACGAATCGAACTCATCGGGCATCTACGAGCTCACAAACCAAATTAGACAATCACTAATGTTATTTTTTTCCACTTGTTAATCACATTTATTGTTTTCATGCCATGTACGTCTTCGCTTGCGAAGGAGGAACTTCATCATTATCATACACAACATGCATTGTCCTCTAACAACATACACCACCTTACATAATACACTAACATTATACACCACCTTACATAATACACTAAAATTATACACCAGCTTACATAATACACGAACATTATACACCACCTTACATAATACACTAACATTATACATCACCTTACATAATACACTAACATTATACATCACCTTACATAATACACGAACATTATACACCACCTTACATAATACACTAAAATTATACACCAGCTTACATAATACACGAACATTATACACCACCTTACATAATACACTAACATTATACACCACCTTACATAATACACTAACATTATACACCACCTTACATAATACACTAACAACATACACCACCTTACATAATACACTAACATTATACACCACCTTACATAATCCACTAACAACATACACCACCTTACATAATCCACTAACAATATACACTACCTTACATAATACACTAACATTATACACCACCTTACATAATACACTAACAACATACATCACCTTACATAATCTACTAACAACATACACCACCTTACATGATGATGTTCGTCCGTCGTGATCGACGATGACCAAAAACTCAACCATAATAATAATAACAATAAATAATAAAATAATAGAGTTAATAGTGCGTTTTTAAATGACTAGCAAGTCCAATGCGCGCACAAAATGTTCTTTTACAGAATTGACAACAATAGAAGGTATCTGTGTGACGTTGAGATGTTTTTTCTTTTCTACGTGTCCGCTTCTGTCTTGCAGTTTCTTGTCTGAATTCCTCTGCCGCTAGTGCTCCCGTTCTAATGCTGTAACGCCATGCTGTTCTATCCTGAGCGAGGCTCTCCCAAGCGCCTACGTCAATGTTAAGATGTTTCAAGGATGACTTGAGCGTGTCTTTGAAACGCTTTTTCTGTCCACCAGCTTTTCGAAATCATGCCTTGAGTTCTCCATAATATATTTGTTTTGGCAATAATCCACTAACAACATACACCACCTGACATAATCCACTAACAACATACACCACCTTACATAATACACTAACAACATACACCACCGTACATAGTCAGCGATGTGGGTGCAGTAGACCAATCGTGACCAGTCTATTGGTATCCTGTTACCAGATTACGATTGTCTTCCGTAATCACTGAATGCATACCTTAGATTGAAGGCATCTAGATTGCTTTGACATGGAATGTTGAATTAGATGTGCATGGTTCATCGGTTTGACTCTTGAAAGCAATGATGAAAGCATGTACACGTATCTCTGTTATATTTCTTGCCTAAACATGTTCCTTCATCTCTGCCATGTCTCGGTGGATGCAATAAGTGTCCGCATCATAGCAATGATGCCGTTTAAGCGATAGAACAAATGAATTATTCAATGTGATTTCAATGTGATATCGCTTCTCTATATTAGATAGCACAGAGATAACAGATATCGTTAGAGGTAACAGATAATAGGATATCGTGTTTTATCTAGCTCTTACTTCGATTACATGTTCTTATTCCTTTCGTGTGTTGATTTCATCTTTCTCCTCATCATTCATTCTCACCTTTATTTATCTTTTTTGTTATCTTCCTTTCTCAATTTCATATGTCACCTTCCTTTCTAAAGTTAATTTTTCATCTTTCTTTCATTTGTTATCTTCCTTTCTCAAGTTAATTTTTCATCTTACTTTCTTAAGTTCATTTGTTATCTTCCTTTCCCAAGTTCATTTGTCATCTTCTTTTCTCAAGTTCAATTGTCACCTTCTTTTCTCAAGTTAATTTTTCATCTTCTTTTCTCAAGTTAATTTTTCATCTTTCTCAAGTTCATTTGCCATCTTCTTTTCTCAAGTTTATTTGTCATCTTCCTTTCCCAAGTTCATTTGCCATCTTCTTTTCTCAAGTTCATTTGTCATCTTCCTTTCTCAAGTTCATTTGTCATCTACTTTTCTCAAGTTCCTTTGTCATCTTCCTTTCTCAAGTTCATTTGTCATCTACTTTTCTCAAGTTCATTTTTTATCTATTTTTCTCAAGTTAATTTTTCATCTTTCTTTCTTAAGTTCTTTTGTTATCTTCCTTTCTCAATTTCTTTTGTCAGCTTAATATCTTAAGTTCATACTCGTTCTTTCTCCACTTTTTGTTTAGAATCATGGTAATATAGTTATATTATTTGCTGCTCCGGCCGTCCAACAGATTTATCCAATCATTACAAACAGTCACGCAGTTGACGGCACCGAAATCGATCCTTTCTCATCACACGTAATTAGGTCACGAAGATCTGACCTGTAGAACACCCGGGGCCAGAACAAACCATCGTTAAGTCTCAGTCGACGCTAAAAATATGTTTAATATCCGCTGCTATGGCACATTTCACCATTTTTCAACAATAAATTATCATAATTAAACTTTTTTTCATGATGTATTTTCTTCCCGTTCACTTTATTAAAACATGCTGCAGTTGATGAAAAATATCTAGTTTATTCTCCGCTTTCATCTTCTAGATTTGATATAGCTTTAACCTGGTTGATTCTCCGCTTTCATCTTCTAGATTTGATATAGCTTTAACCTGGTTGATTCTCCGCTTTCATCTTCTAGATTTGATATAGCTTTAACCTGGTTGATTCTCCGCTTTCATCTTCTAGATTTGATATAGCTTTATCTAGTTGATTCTCCGCTTTCATCTTCTAGATTTGATATAGCTTTAACCTGGTTGATTCTCCGCTTTCATCTTCTAGATTTGATATAGCTTTATCTAGTTGATTCTCCGCTTTCATCTTCTAGATTTGATATAGCTTTATCTAGTTGATTCTCCGCTTTCATCTTCTAGATTTGATATAGCTTTAACCTGGTTGATTCTCCGCTTTCATCTTCTAGATTTGATATAGCTTTAACCTGGTTGATTCTCCGCTTTCATCTTCTAGATTTGATATAGCTTTATCTAGTTGATTCTAAGCTTTCATCTTCTAAATTTGGTCTACTTTAATGCTTAATGTTTGGCAACCAAGAAAAGATTATTTAACACTACAGACTACCATGAGTGCTGCAAGTTACCTAGAACCGAGAACACATTGAGCGAACACTAAAAGGGCAAAAAGTGCGAAACATTTCTTCTTTTTTTCATATTCTACAATGTAGTTGAGTTTTAACAAGCACCCATTAAGAACAGCGCAAGAAGAAAAAGAGCAATAAATTAACCACCAAGGAAAGAGAACCCTCATCATAGATATGAGGAAAATGTATATATCATTAAGAAAACCATACTTGCTGTGTAGACATGTTATACTGCGAAGAAGAAGAGGATGAAAGGAGTGTGAATATTGTCATGGCGAGTTAAGGGTGAGAGTGGATACGCGCACAAACGTTCTTGCAGAAGCCACCGGCTAAGTTAGCGTTGAGAATCATCGGTCTATAGTTTTCTTTTCTATTTGTAATCTCTCTTCAAGATTATATTCAAGATAGTATTCAACAATCCGGCTCTGTGGCGAAGTGGTACAGAGCGCGTCTGTGACGGCAAAGGTACCGAGTTCGATCCTCACCACAGGCAATTGTGCATCCGGACCGTTCAGAAAACAATGGCAACCTACTGAACGTATTTATATTACCTAGAAAATCACCACAGCCAACAAATGCTGGGTTGATAGCTACGTCCTGGATAGGATATGCTACCAATTTTATTCAACAATTTTCCCAACCAAACATGAATGTTTGTCTTCTCTGCAACAATTTGTCCCGAAAAGATTCGCTGTTCTCCGTGAGAGTATTTATAGACTTCCATGGCGATACTCCAAGATTGATTTACTTCAATACTTACTTATCCGATCCCTGGGGTTGTGAGCTTTCACTCTTTCTTTCCTATGAAAGATTGTGGTAGGTGCATGTGTTCTTCAGCTGTGTTGTGTCTGTATAATGGGTTTTAGTGATGAAAGGGTTTAGTGGTAGCAGTTGCTTTCCTAGGTCTTGTAGTGCACGGCATTCAATAAGGTGGTGTTTTACTGTTTCCTCCTCTTGTCTGTTGCACTGATTGCATTATGGTGTATGGCCTGCGGTAATTCTTTGTTGGTGTTTGTTAAGTTGTAGGTGTATGTTACATGTGTTGTTCGCAGCCTAAATATTAGGGCGTGATATCTGCGGCGTAGACTATTTATGATATAGTGAGGATGTGGTTGAGATTTGTCTCTTTACAGCACTTTTCTATTGGAACCAGTTGCCCAGCGACCCATCCATTGTTGTTTACAGTTTTTGCAGATAATGTGTTTAGCTGTTCTAAGGTTGGTAGAAATTCCTGGTTGGGGCATACCTGTTCCCTTTTTTCAAGTTTATCAACACTCTTATTGCCGCTGATAGCTGTGTGGTCTGGTATCCTATATAGTGTAGTATTGATGTCATAAGCTGTTTGTAGCTTGAAATATGTTGCTTATGATTTTCTCTTCTGTTTTATTCCAGTTTTCAATGGCTTGTAGAGAAGACAGGGAGTCTGAATATTATGAGTGTCTTTGGATGTGCTACATGATTTGTGTATTTAGTGATGATGTTTCTGATATCGTTTTCACGCTGCATCATAGTTGCTGCACAACTCTCCACACGGAGCATAGAACACTATTTATGATTTATCAGGGAAGACTATGCGAGAGATATATCCGGCATTGATGATGGCTTGGAAAGCAGACCCATCTGTGAATGCTTGGTTCAAGTCCTTGGGGTGCTTGATTCAAGTCCTTTGGGTAGGAACTTATAATCTCTAGTGCGCTGGACTTAAGAGTGATTTGGTTTGTTGCCTTGGTTACTGACTTATCAATTAGTGTGGTGTTTATTTGGGGAAGTATGATGGATATATTTGGTGTGATATTTGATATTCTTTCAAATTCCTCTCTGTCTCCAGGAAGATTATATTTCTTGTTTAGTTCTTCTGCTAGATATACTGAAGATTTTTATTTTAGTCTTGGTATGAGTGTCCATTTGTTGACTACTTCTTTGTTAGGATGGTATGTGGAGTCGTTTGTATATTCCTACAGCTTCTATAGTTGCTTTCTCTTCTAATGTGTAATTGCTGTATATTTGCATGGATTTCACATGCCACTATTGCTGTTGATCTCATGCCACCACAAATGAAGCGGTGAGCATGGCTTTGTACTCTTTGCAAATGTGTATCAGAGCTTTTTGATGATGTGGTCTGCAAGGGGAGAGTTAGTTAGTCTTCGGATCATCATCAATGCAAACTAGACACGTCCATAGTTGCTCCGATCTCTCCATGAGTGTATCCACCATTACACTTCTGCTGACTGTACTGGTCCTATGCTGGTTGATCATCATTCTTCTGCGCACTCCAAAATGTTCACTTATAGCAATACCGCATTTCAATCCCTGATCTTTAATCCTAGCCATTGAAAAGGAATCATCATCCACATTAGTCTCACTCTCGCGTGTTATATCCCTTAAGAAGTTCAAAACGTCAGCGCGATCCATTTCCCCATCGCCCTGTGCCACAATCGCCATGACGCCAGTCGATCCGCTCTTTCATTGCCTCGAACATAATGGAGCGGGCTTTTATGAGGCGATATCCGAGCTCATATGATATTTTGTGTTTAGGTACTTTTAGGTTGGGTTCTATCTTTCTAGAGCCTAATTTCGATCCCAGAGGGCTGATCTATCAAAGTAGGGCCTGGGACCAGGAACACCATTTTCCAACTGGTATGATACTGTTTTGTCTTGGCTCTTGCCAAACTCCTATCTATGTGTAATGGATCAGCGACATTCTTCATCACTCTCCATTCCCCGCCAATTACAGTCTGCTACACACAAGACGAGTGCCATGTTTGCTACCTCTGGTGGCTGGACTAAGCCACTCTGTTGGCTGAACTAAGCCACATTTCTGCGATAAGGAGCTGGCCAGTCATAGTGCCCAACCTCTGGTAGCTGGATTAAGCCATATCGCAGTGACAAGTAGCTACCCGGTCATAGTGTCCAACCTCTGGTGGGTGGACTAAGCCACATATCTGTGACAAGGAGCTGGCCGGTCATAGTGTCCAACCTCTGGTGCTATTTTCTTAAAGTGAACAATAAGGCAATGAAGTTTTGCGAATCGCAATAAATATACAGAACACATAACATCGATACTTAGATCGCATGTTCTTCATCAAGAGCACAACAGTGTACGTTTAATTAAGGCGAGCTTCCCTAGCTTGTGACAGCCTTTCTAAATGTCGCCAGGCAACGAGTGTATATCAGCTTAAGCTGTGTCCATTTATTTTACTTTATGGGCTACAATATATCGTTGGGATGGTTGGTAGTTTCAGAGGAGCCGGTAAGCGGGAATTTGAACTTGGTTCAACTACGTCTATCTCGTAGTAGATATTCCTCTGTTACTGAAGATGTATCGTGTAATTATAAGGTCAATTTTCCATTTGCCCTCTGATACTCACCCCTGTGTCGACTGTGAGCCGGGTTCCAGTAGAAAGATATTGCTAAACAGTAGTAGTTACGGCTAGTTCGTCCTCTTAGCCGAGATTTCGGTCACCGATACCATGAACACCTCCTTCAAGTTTCAACCTATATGCAGTGGCTCTTCAATCGGAACGACATGATATTCTGCCTTTACCTTACCACATATCCTGCTGCCGGAATACAACTGAAAGTCTGTTCACGATTTTTAGTTGTGGTTTTGATTTCTCGCCTATTTTTGCCCATATGGCGATACCCTCCAACCCTGTGCTAACTTTGCATGTACTCAAAGAAGATGCTTTACGTCTCCCCAGACTTTCTCACTTGCTTTTGCTTTCGAAAACTTTCCCACATGACAACTCGGCATTCCAGGTCAGTGGTTGTTTTTAACTTTTTAACTTTTTGTTTTGGCTGTGGTGATCAAGAGTTAATATTCAGAGATATTGTTAGCTTGTGCAATCATTTCTGATTCCATCTCAGTCTACTTGCTTGGATACGATCGCTAAAAACAGTAAAATTTCTGCAATTGATCTTCGAAACATTTGCTTCTAGAATACACCACGAAGATATGTTTTTAGGATCTTGGTTATCTACTAACCTTGGGATTGCAAAAGTTCAATTCATGTCCCAGATAAAATGGTAGATGTCTCCCAGCAGCTCATACATAGCCTTCAATAATCTTAATCACAATGAAGATCCTTGAATAGGGAACCCAACCAAATTAATCGTCTCTTACAAAACACATGACAGGTGGCCATATTACTAAGTTTTGCTCCTCTTTTGGATCTGAATAATGCATTGGCAGATTTCATAGACAGACCCACACACGCTTATTGAGACCTACCACAACTGTCAATTTAGCAATACGAAATCAGCCTTTTTTAAAGGCAACTTTATTGAGCTACTCTATATTCGTAAATAAGTAATGCAAGAAAATGACAAATTAAAAACAAAAATAGATTGGAATATTGCGCCATCGATCAGTATCAGAAATAAATCTGCATTGAATAGAACACACTCATTAGAACACACCTATCTAGAGAAACACTTAGAAAATAAGTACGTCATCAGTTGACAAGAAATGTGATACATGAAAAACAACTTTGTCAACAGTTGACAAGAAATGTGATACATGAAACACAACTTTGTCAACATTTGATAATTAATGTAATATATGAAAAATACTTTATCAACAGTTGACCAGTAACGTGATATATAAAGAAAAAAATTGCATCAACAGGTGACACGAAATGTGATATAGTGGCATGATTGCTATGGGAGTTTATCATACATTTTAAATGAAACCTTAACAAATTGGACGTTTTCGTCAGATATACTATCACAAGATTGTAGTTTTAAGACTGACATTATTCTCAAGCGAGGAAACTGTTACTGTGAGAACAATTGGTGCAAGTATATAATTACGGAAGAAGGTATTTGTTATGCCCACGTCATTTCGATGGAGATGGACACTGAAGCCGAGATCTCTAAATCTTTACTTGTGTATGTGTTCGATATATAATCGTTGTCCAGATAAATCTATAGCGTCCAAGTTTCTAGTTTCTAGTTTTCATTGTATAACCTGCATAGAAGTAATTAAGAATTTAGTTAGTGATCTTTTCAAAGGATTCAACTACCAGCACTTCTGTATTCTTTCCCATTCGCTTTGTCTGTTAGTCCTGCTGTTCTTATTTATAGGTTTGGCACGCTTCACTGGTCTGGATGCCAGAAAATCAACAACCGATCGTGTATATTAGCAAGTGTTATGTATCCTCGCCTTAAAGAAATGTATACAACTGTAATTTGATTCCTGATTACAATAAGCGCGTAAATATGTGTAGTAATAATTAAAATAACAATGGTAAATTTGCCAGAATTTGACCAAGAGAAGTTGTATTTCTTCAATGGTAAATTTGCCAGAATTTGAGCAAGAGAAGTTGTATTTCATCAATGATTATCTTATCTTCTGCGATTTGGATATCATTTGTCTTACATGGCATTAAAAAGTTATGCTCCGTCGCTCACGACTAATTATAAGAATAATAATAATATTAATACTAATAATAAAATCATAAACCCTCAGTTTCATAGGAGAACTATACTGGAGATATCTGACACAGAGATGTACAAACATAGGGGAACTATACTAGAGACATCTGCACACGGAGCCCTGCAAAAATAGGGGAACTATACTAGAGACATTTGCACACAGAACCCTGCAAACAGCTTTATCCTCAGTAATTCGGAGTAGTGTAGAAAAATCACGGACAGACATTTTTGTATGTTATCCAAGATGTTCTGTGTTCTCTTCTTTTTACACCCTCGACTGTTCCTTGCAAAATAATTTGAGAAAGTGAGTTGTGTCTGGTAATATATCCAAACCAAAGAAAAGGCAGTTTCACCTCTACCAAAAGTTGATCTTGATAACCTGAAAGTTTGTTTATTTGTTGCCGGATGAATATATTTGTCTCGTATTCTATATAAAGAATTGTTAACAAACGTCTGTAGCATTTTTTTTTCACAATCCTGAATCCATTTTCATTATATTAATCGAGTGTCCAACTTTTACATTCGTATGAAAGTTTACTTCATCTATTCATTTTTTTTCCTTTTGCGCTGAAGTTAGCGCATAGGGCAGAGATCAGATCTCTCCAATTCTGTCTGTTCAAAGATATTCTGTGCAGTTCTTGAGTAGTAGGAAAATTTGTTGTTTTACTTTCTATAAGTATTGTTCTTCTGAGTGTTTCTTTTGGTCTACCCTTTGCTCTTTTGCCTGTAGGTATCCATTCAAAAGATTGGTGGTGTATTCTGTAGGTTTTATTTTTTTGGCGCGTAGGACATGCCCGATGTAGGACCAACGACATTTTCTGATAACACCAGTAATGAAATTTTGATGTGTCTCTTTTCTGATTTTATCATTCAATTTGAATTCACTGATGGAGTGTCCAATGAAATGATTAGAAACCTGGGAAGTGCAGCAAGAGCAGAGCTACCGCAGATCTTTAACACAAGCTGGTCCACAGGTAATGTACCACAGGCGTGGAGAGAAGCAATAATGATACCACTCCTCAAATCAGGAAAAGATGGCAACACAGTCTCCAACTACAGGCCCATCAGCCTCACAAGCTGTCTATGTAAAACAATGGAACGCATTATCAATCTTAGGATGCAGTGGCCCCATCGAGGCCAGAACCTTGAAGTGGTGATGGGGCTTAGTTCAGCCATCAGAGGCTGGAAACTAAGACTGGTCGGGCACTCCCACTCGAGCAGGACCATAGTCCGGCCCAAGTAAGCAGAGTGCTGAAGACGGAGGCAACCAGCCAAAAGGCGCACAGATAATCAGGTTGCCACGCATAAAACACAATGGAAACATGTCTGCATCTAATAAATGTTATGGTGCCTGCCCTGTGGCGGACGTTCAGGCAGGGACGGTGCCGGGCCCTATACCTCGAAAGGGCCCAACCTCAGTTACTGGAAGTCCTTCTCAATTGCCCCGAGGAGCCAGGAGGCAAGGGAATAGAGCTACTGGCCAAACAAACAAACGACCAATAAAAATAATGCACTGGAATGCTGAGGGTGTCAACAGTAAAAGAGATGGATACAGCAAAAAACTGGAACTTGAAAATGTCCTCAGTGAAGAACAAGTTAATATTTGCTGTATCCAAGAAACACACCTCAGCAGCGACATAGCCTTCAAAATCAGAGGCTACCAGTGCTACCGATCTGACCGAAAAGACAGGCGAAAGGGTGGAATTCTGACACTAGTTAAAAACAATATCAGCGCATGTCAGCTGGAAGTATACATGGACGGGGCAGAATACCAGATGCTCCACCTAAAAACAGACAGTGCAGAATTCCATCTCCTGAACTACTACTGCCCAAATGATAAACCATTGGCACTAGACACAATTCCAGATAAAGAAAGGCTTATGGTGTGTGGTGACTTCAACAGCCACTCTCAGAGCTGGGGCTACGATCATATCGACAAGAGAGGTGAGGAACTTGAGAGCTGGCAGGATGAAAATAATCTCATTCTTATTAACCAGCCAGCTGACTCACCAACCTTCTACTCGAGAGCATGGCACACCACCTCTACACCAGATCTGGCATTCTACTCACCAGGCCTGGAATGGAACATCACACGTGTCGTTGGAAAGCAGCTTGGGGGTAGTGACCACAGACCAGTATTTCTGGAAATTCACAATGAATATACCAAGGACAGCAGCACGCTCACTAGGTGGAACTATAAGAGGGCAGACTGGAAAATGTACCAGCATTTAACCAGTGTTCTAGCTAAGGACATGAACTTGGACAAAGACATCAATAGAGCAGTGAGTGAATTTAATAGATGTATACTACATGCTGCTAGTAAAACCATACCCAGGGGGGCACGCAAAAACTACAAACCCTACTGGAATGATGAACTGGAAAAGCTGCAAAATGAGATGGAAACATCTAGAAAGCAGGCTGAGAACAGACCTAGCCAAGAACATCACAACAAATATCAGCAAACAAAGGCTAAATTTCAAAGAGCCAAGTTACAAGCCAGACGGAACAGCTGGAAAGAAAAAACAGAGTCGCTGAACCTAGAAAGAGATACTAGGAAATTATGGAAACTTGTAAAACAACTAAATGATGAAGGTACAGGGAGAAATACCAGGATCACACTTTATAAAGATAAAAACATTTTAACAGGTAAACATGCAGCTGATTACTTTGCAGATTCCTTTGCAGAAGACAATAACGTCAAAGTCAGCCCAGACAAACAACAGGAGGTTCGAGCGAACCAGCAAAACATTGGACACGACGAACCTATACCTGAAGTCATGGAGGCACCAATCACAATGAGAGAACTGGAGCATGCAATATCCAAATTGAAAATGAAAAAGTCCCCTGGAGCTGATGGAGTGTCCAATGAAATGATTAGAAACCTGGGAATTGCAGCAAGAGCAAAGCTGCTGCAAATCTTTAACACAAGCTGGTCCACAGGTAATGTACCACAGGCATGGAGAGAAGCAATAATGATACCTCTCCTCAAATCAGGAAAAGATGGCAACACAGTCTCCAACTACAGGCCCATCAGCCTCACAAGCTGTCTATGCAAAACAATGGAACGCATTATCAATCTTAGGATGCAGTGGTACCTTGAAAGTGAAAACCTTCTGGTATCACAGCAAGCAGGTTTCAGACAGTGCTACTCTACTGAAGATCAGGCAACCTACCTCTCCCAAGAGATTGAGGATGCCTTCCAAGATAAGAAACTGGTACTAGCAGCATGGATAGACCTCAGGAAAGCATTTGATAAGGTCTGGAAAGAAGGGCTCCTAAAGAAATTGCGAAATTGCAGGGTTAGCTCAAGAATATACAAATGGGTAAAAGCATACCTGCATAATAGAAGAGCCAGGGTACAATTAGATGGTCGCAAAAGCAAGAAAGTCCTACTGCGTCATGGAGTCCCCCAGGGAGGAGTCCTGTCACCCACACTTTTCTTGGTTTACATCAATGACCTAGTTGCTGAACTACCACACGGGATCAAAGTGGCAATGTATGCTGACGACCTGGTGATCTGGTGCACGGAAGAACATGCAACAGTGGCCACTAAACAAATACAAAGAGCTATCGATGCCCTAACCTTATGGGCAAATAGATGGTGTGTCAGCATTAACACAGATAAGTGCAGCACTACACTCTTTACCCTCTCACCAAAACAAAAAGCCAGTCATATCAAGATAGACAGAGAGCTCTTGAAAGAAGACAAACAACCAACATACCTCGGAGTTACTTTTGATGATAAGCTGACATGGAAGCAGCACATAAACAAAGCAACAACAAAAGCCAGGAGGAAGTTAGCTATCCTGAGAAAACTAAGTGGAACGACATGGGGAGCCAGTGGGAATATACTCAGTAAAGTTTACCAGCAAGGCATAAGACCACACCTGGAATATGGTTCAGCTGCGTGGTGTCCTGCATCAAACACCACATTACAAGATCTAGATAAAGTGCAAAACCAGGCACTTAGAATAATGTTGGGAGCAATGAAATCAACACCCATAGCAGAGATGCAGAAAATGGGAAGAATGCAAACACTTGGCGAACGCAGAGACACAAAAGTACTAATTCAAGCGGAAAAGTTTCAGTGTATGCCAAGTCATCCAATGAAGGAAAGATTCCAAAACCTAGCAATGGGGCGACTGAAAAGAAGCAGCTTTATCCATCAAGCTAAACGACTCCGTAGACAACTTACAGACCTACCTGAAGTTGACAGCCCCTTAAGGTCTGTACCAGAACAAACCCCATGGAGTGAAAGGCATGGAATGCCAATATACATTCAGACCCATGTGAAAGGAATACTAAGCGAGGACGAACAGAACAGTGTGCAGCGGAGGACAGTCACCCTCAGTTTCCTGGACGAGGAATATCCACAAGATATATGGGTCAGAGTATACACAGATGGGTCAGCACAGAATGCTGTGAGGAATGGAGGTGCAGGTGTATATATAGAATATCCACACAAGCCTAGAGATACAATCAGAACACCGACAGGAAAATTCTGCAATAATTATGATGCAGAAATCCAGGCAATTACTGTGGCAGCTAAAAAACTGCTGAACTCCAACTCTGACCTACAGCCTGTGGTATTCCTGACAGATGCAAGGTCAGTGCTTCAAGCTCTCCAGTCTGGAAAACTAACAGACTTGAAAAAACTACTTAGCGAATTGTCTTACCAGTATAGGGTAACCATGCAGTGGATACCCTCTCACTGTGGAATACCAGGAAATGAAAAAGCAGACCAACTGGCTAAGGAAGGTGCTGCCGAAGATCAACCAGATATACCAATCACCTTCCATCAGAAAAAACAGATGATCAAGTCAATAAGAAAGCCACAAACACCAACACAAGATGACTATCACATTATGAACAGATCAGAACAAGTTATAATTCTTCGTCTCAGAACAGGACACAACCGACTCCGCAGTCACATGTATACAAAGTTCAAGATTGGCAACACGGCCATGTGTACATGTGGACAGGCAGTACAGAGTGCCAAACATATACTTCAAGAGTGTTCTGAGCATGAAACTCTGAGGCAGACATATTGGCCAGAGGAAACAACACTGGAATCAAAGCTCTATGGGACACTGTATGAACTACAAAAGACAGTGAGTTTTATTAAGGAGACAGAATTGCAGATATAGACATGTTTCAAGTGAACGAAAGAAGAAGAAGGAAAGGATGCAGTGGTACCTTGAAAGTGAAAACCTTCTGGTATCACAGCAAGCAGGTTTCAGACAGTGCTACTCTACTGAAGATCAGGCAACCTACCTCTCCCAAGAGATTGAGGATGCCTTCCAAGAAAAGAAACTGGTACTAGCAGCATGGATAGACCTCAGGAAAGCATTTGATAAGGTCTGGAAAGAAGGGATCCTAAAGAAATTGCGAAATTGCAGGGTTAGCTCAAGAATATACAAATGGGTAAAAGCATACCTGCATAATAGAAGAGCCAGGGTACAATTAGATGGTCGCAAGAGCAAGAAAGTTCTACTGCGTCATGGAGTCCCCCAGGGAGGAGTCCTGTCACCCACACTTTTCTTGGTTTATATCAATGACCTAGTTGCTGCACTACCTCACGGGATCAAAGTGGCAATGTATGCTGACGACCTGGTGATCTGGTGCACGGAAGAACATGCAACAGTGGCCACTAAACAAATACAAAGAGCTATCGATGCCCTAACCTTATGGGCTAATAGATGGTGCGTCAGCATTAACACAGATAAGTGCAGCACTACACTCTTTACCCTCTCACCAAAACAAAAAGCTGGTCATATCAAGATAGATGGAGAGCTATTGAAAGAAGACAAACAACCCACATACCTCGGAGTTACTTTTGATGATAAGCTGACATGGAAGCAGCACATAAACAAAGCAACAACAAAAGCCAGGAGGAAGCTAGCTATCCTGAGAAAACTAAGTGGAACCACATGGGGAGCCAGTGGAAATATACTCAGTAAAGTTTACCAGCAAGGCATAAGACCACACCTGGAATACGGTTCAGCTGCGTGGTGTCCTGCATCAAACACCACATTACAAGATCTAGATAAAGTGCAAAACCAGGCACTTAGAATAATGTTGGGAGCAATGAAATCAACACCCATAGCAGAGATGCAGAAAATGGGAAGAATGCAAACACTTGGCGAACGCAGAGACACAAAAGTACTAATTCAAGCAGAAAAGTTTCAGTGTATGCCAAGTCATCCAATGAAGGAAAGATTCCAAAATCTAGCAATGGGACGACTGAAAAGGAGCAGCTTTATCCATCAAGCTAAACGACTCCGTAGACAACTTACAGACCTACCTGAAGTTGGCAGCCCCTTAAGGTCTGTACCAGAGCAAACCCCGTGGAGTGAAAGCCATGGAATGCCAATATACATTCAGACCCATGTGAAAGGAATACTAAGCGAGGACGAACAGAACAGTGTGCAGCGAATGACAATCACCCTCAGTTTCCTGGATGAGGAATATCCACAAGATATATGGGTCAGAGTGTACACAGATGGGTCAGCACAGAATGCTGTGAGGAATGGAGGTGCAGGTGTATATATAGAATATCCACACAAGCCTAGAGATACAATCAGAACACCGACAGGAAAATTCTGCAATAATTATGATGCAGAAATCCAGGCAATTAGTGTGGCAGCTAAAAAACTGCTGAACTCCAACTCTGACCTACAGCCTGTGGTATTCCTGACAGATGCAAGGTCAGTGCTTCAAGCTCTCCAGTTTGGAAAACTAACAGACTTAAAAAAACTACTTAGCGAATTGTCTTACCAGTATAGGGTAACCATGCAGTGGATACCCTCTCACTGTGGAATACCAGGAAATGAAAAAGCAGACCAACTGGCTAAGGAAGGTGCTGCCGAAGACCAACCAGATATACCAATCACCTACCATCAGGAAAAACAGATGATAAAGTCAATAAGAAAGCCACAAACACCAACACAAGATGACTATCACAATATGAACAGATCAGAACAAGTTATAATTCTACGTCTCAGAACAGGACACAACCGACTCCGCAGTCACATGTATACAAAGTTCAAAATTGGCAACACGGCCATGTGTACATGTGGACAGGCAGCACAGAGTGCCAAACATATACTTCAAGAGTGTTCTGAGCATGAAACGCTGAGGCAGACATATTGGCCAGAGGAAACAACACTGGAATCAAAACTCTATGGGACACTGTATGAACTGCAAAAGACAGTGAGTTTTATTAAGGAGACAGAGTTACAGATATAGACATGTTTCAAGTGAACGAAAGAAGAAGAAGAAGAAGAAGAATTCACTTCAATGGGTGTTAGTTATCCTGCGAAGACATTTGTTCTCGAAACTCAGTAATTTCTTTTCTGAAGATAAAGAGATTTTCCAGCTCTCACATCCATATGATAGCACCGGAATAACGCAGGAGTGCATTTTCGTGCGTGTGCTGATTGACTTTGACTTCCAGATATTGGACAGTCTGTTAAATGCACTTGATTCTATAGCAATGCGAGTTGTGATTTCTGGCATGACATCACCGTTGAGTATTAATTTCTTCCTAGATAGGAGAATTTCTGTACTTTTTCAAGTTTTTGTCCATTTAAAGTAATTTCGTTAGGTGAATTGGTAAAGTCCATAATTTTTGTTTTTGATTAATTGATTTGGAGACCTATTTGTCCTGCAATGAGTTTTAATCTATCAGTTTTTGTTTGTGCATCATGAAAGTTTTCACTCAATAGTGCAAGATCATCGACAAAATCAAGGTCTTCTAATGTTGTTTTATTTATCCATTTCATTCCTAAATTTGAAAGTTTACTTAGCACTAACAAAAACAATTAGTAGCGTATCCTATTCAGAATGTAGCCATCTACTTTTTCTAGGCAATATAAATATGTTCAGTACTTTGCCATTGATTTCTGAACGGTCCAGATGCATAATTGCCTGAGTCCCTCAGAGTCTGACACAGAACATTAGCCATCTGAATAGATTGATATTTACTGTATGCCCAGAAAGGAAAGTAATAACACTCGATTCAAGCTAGATTTAACTAATTCTTGATTTTGTATTAGAAACTAGCACCACAACGAGTGGGACAATCCATTAAGTGATCCGATCTCCGTTCCAGCAGCAATTCCAGTGTATGTAGACATAGTCTCAGCCAGGTGTTGATTGCGTGATTCTTGGGATTTTCCAAAAAAAATACTATCCTTCCCTCCCCTATAGATACTCCCAGTTTCTGACATTTCCCGTATGTGTACGTTCTCAGCCTCATTTATATTATCTTCATATTGAAATGAATATATTATTACCTTGATCACGTCTGCTTTATCTCTTCTCAGCATTGTGTTGTCTATCACCGCATTGCCTGCCAATAAGTCGACTCTCTCATTTCCTCTGATCCCAGCATAACCAGGGCAGTATTTCCATGTAATGTTCTGGACAATTGAGTTATTCAATGTCCCACGATTCTTTTCTCAGCATGGCATTTCTATCGTGCGCAGCATGCTTTGAGAGTCTGTGAGTATTACCGAGTGTGTTGATGTATCAGTTATGAACCACATAAGTGCTGTTGTAAGTCACTCTTTCTCCATCCACATACTCGATGTGACAGTGGAGTACTCAGAAGGTTTCTCTACCAACTTCAAGACGTTTCTGTAGACAACAAAACCCCAACAGCTTTTATTAGTATTTCTTTTAACTGAGTAATCTGTGTATGTAATTTGACTAAAATAACATTTAGTTCAAGTTAACTTTGACTACGAAATCATTTCTTATTATGATATTTTCCAAGTTTTCTTTCTTATATTGTTGGTTGTTTGTGTGTATATTTTTTCTCAATTTATAAAGTGTACAATATTTGGTAGCAGATTTATTCATGAAGTGGAGATAAAATATATTCTTTCGGCTACACATCCTCGATCGTTCACACACTCTTACTTATTAGCAAGATGTTAAATTCCGGAGAATGTAATGTATTGTGTCACGTTTGACAACGTTACTGCGACATTTGCACATTGTTACAAAGGCAGGACTTTTTTACTCTGATTTATTGAACGGAACAGAAAACACTACACACTTATGGAAGAGGACAGCAAACATCACACACTTATTGAGCGGGACAGAAAAAAAACACACATTTACGGAACGGAACAGCAAACATCAGACACTTATGCAACAGGACAGCAAACATCACACATTTATGGAACGGGACATAAATAACACACACATATGGAACGGGACAGAAAAACCACACACTTATAGAACGGGACAAAAAAAACACACTTATGGAACGGGACAGCAAACATCACACACTTCTTATGGAACAGGATAGCAAACATCACACACTTATAGAACGGAACAGCAAACATCACACACTTATGGAACGGGACAGCAAACACCACACATTTACTGAACGGGACAGAAAGCATCATACACTTCTTATGGAACGGGATAGCAAACATCACACACTTATAGAACGGAACAGCAAACATCACACACTTATGGAACAGGTCAGCAAACACTATACACTTATTGGACGGGACAGCAAACACCATACACTTATTGGACGGGACAGCAAACACCATACACTTATTGGACGGGACAGAAAACACTACACACTTATGGAACAGGACAGCAAACATCACACACTTATGGAACGGGACAGCAAACACCACACACTTATGGAAAGGGACAGAAAAAAAACACACACTTATGGAATGGGACAGAAAATAACCCACATATTTATGAAACGGGACAGCAAACATCACACAGTTATGGAACGAGTCAGCAAACATCACACACTTATAGAACGGAACAGCAAACACATTTCCTTAGTAGTATATGCGACATGTATGACAGGTCACAGTGTTGTCATTCTTTGCTCCTTTTTAAGAATGAGAAATTCCAATGTAAGAAGGGAGAAGAAGATATACTTCATTTAAAAAATACAGATAGGGAATTATAAGAAAATGAAGATGCGGATAGTTTCTGACAGGAAAATATGGACAGAGGCAAAAATGGAAGTGTGGATTGCTTGTCATGAAAATTGATTTCGGGATCTAATGATACGTGGATAGTTCATTCTGAAAATGATGTATAAGGTTTCCACATATTTTAACATTCGTTGACAAATTCCCTCTAGATTTCTCAGTACAGCAGAACAAAGGTCCTACTAGATATCTAGCACATCCAATCATCTAAAGACACAATATAGTCTAGATAACGGAGTTGCATTGTGTCGCTGGTTTATTCGCACCAATACACATTCGATTTTCGTGGTGGTATCAAATACCTTTAGTGAATATACTACTCTGTTCACTCTAAGAATGAAGTTGGTCAGTGATTCTGATTGTGTTGTTGGACGCAGAACGCCTTAATCGGTGTTTAAATGCCCAATAATATTGTTTTTAAATTTCGTTTTTACATGTTGTTTAAATATTATTTTTATTGTTTTCAAATGTTTAAATAATATTGTTTTTACATGTCATGAGCTGTTTTAAATCGCCTGTTGTCGCGGAATAATGTGCGTGTGTGTTTTGACCTACTTCATGCTTAAAGTCAACAGATTATAGCTGTGCAGCCATGAATCGAAACCTGTTTATCATCATTGTTCACGCTCTGAGTTGGACTCGTAATTAATCTGAATTCCATTCACGACCGACGTTTCTTTAATGTTGCTGCTTCACTGTGTGAGAGCTATCAATCTGACCACATGTGTCCACATATTTAGACGCCATGCAACTTGATTGTTATTGATCTGAACTTATGTGTCCACATATATTCTTCATACAACTTGATCACTACAAATCTGATAATGTGTGTCCACATATACGCTGGTTTCATACAACGTATTTTGTAGCTGTTCATTATGAAAACATGGTCACGAAAGATTCAACTTTTACCAAGGTTTTCTGCCTGGGTGCTGTTGTGTCTAGAAACTGTACGTTCACATTACTTACTGCATGCACCTATGTACACTAGAAACCTTATGAGACTCGTCAAATAATTATCTCCCAACATTTCAACGATATCGGAAGTTATGCTCTGTCAGAAGTACAGTTACGTCCTAGGTACCGGGTTTGAAGTCCGTCTCATTTAGCTGTGCATGCGGACTGTTCAGAAAGCAAAGGCAAATACTGAAAGCAATTTAGATTACCTAAAATATCACTACAGACAAAAAATGAAGGGTTTGAATACATGAACCATCGATAAATATTTCCTTCACGATATGGTCTACCCTTAGAACCCATGCTTTAAACAATCTCTATTTCCTATTTCAGAAAACCATCTCTTACAGACACTGTTATACTGATAATATCCATTCAACTCTCTCCAGAAACAAATCCTTACAGACACGGGTGTACTGATTATATCTATCCAACCATCTAATGACACAACTCCTTATAGACACTGGTGTACTGATTATATATATCCAACCATCTAATCAACAAATCCTTATAGACACTGGTGTACTGATTATATATATCCAACCATCTAATCAACAAATCCTTATAGACACTGGTGTACTGATTATATCCATCCAACCATCTAATGAAACCAATCCTTATAGATACTGTTATACTGATAATATCCATCAAACGCTCTCCAGAAACCAATTCTTACAGACACTGGTGTACTGATTATATCCATCAAAACCCTTTCCATAAATCAATCCTTACAGATACTGTTATATCCATCTAACCCTTTCCAGAAATAAGTCTTTACAGATGCTTGTATAAAAATAATATCGCTCCGTTGTAACAACCTGAGTCGAATGGTCCTGTAGTTCAGGGCGCAAGGAAAAGGGCGACTGTGTTCTTTTCATGCGTGTCCCAGAATGCTACTAAGGTACGTTGGTCGACAGACTGGAGACCTGTTGCATATGAAAAAAATCATCGTTACACCTTGTCTCAAATTCTTACCTTTGTCCTCAATCAAATAATATCAAATGTATAACGAAGAGATGCATACCAACGAACATTGCACCTTTCTTTTTGTATGACAAACTCAAGTGACGAGATTGCTAGCTAGATATGCCATAACTGTCGATTTGTCAATCAATCTGACATAATAATGATGAGATAGTTGATCCAGAAGTGTGTGTTGTGCTCATGCAAGGACATGATGTTCCTTGATTACTGGATCACTGAAATATCTCCCTTCGAGGACTAAACATGCACCCACCACCCCCCCCATCCCCTATTTACACACCAATGCCTCTGAGACTGTATGTGAATCCATGTGTCACAATTACATATCTAAGAAGAGCCCGTGCTTTGGTCAGAAAGGATATTGGCTGTCAAGAGCTACCCGCTCACATCTAAATAATTATTTCATCTTCGCCGAATATATCCATCCAACCCTTCCCAGGAACCAATCCTCACAGAAACTGCTATACACATTATATCCATCCAACGTTCTCCCCCACCACATCCCACAACCCCCCCCCCCATTAAAGTATGTATATTTGATTCAATTTAAAATCTAACCTTGAACTGTATAAGTTACATTTATAATTTACCAACTGGCAAGTTCACTTTATTGGGGGCTCTTTCCTCAAGTTCTTCTCTAGAATATTCCCTTGAGCACATCCCGAATAGTGTTAATTATTTATCGTATTCCGACAACATGAAAATTAATGTACAAAAAACAGAAGTTATGAAAATTAGCAAGTCTTCAACATCAATGAATATAACAATAGATAACACCAAAGTGAAACAAGCCAAAGAATTTAAGTATGAAGGCAGCATTTTTTCCGAAGATGGAAGACTAGACAGAGAAATAAAAACAAGGTGCCAGAAAGCAAACACAGTAACTTACCAACTTTCACCATTACTTCTTCATCCAAAGATCAAGATGGAAATTAAAAACAAATAATATCTAAAAAATTGTATACCAACAATGTGCTACCATTGTCAAACATGGTCCTTAACAGCTTCGTAGCAAAGAAAAATTGTCACATGTGAAATGAAGTGTCTGAGGAAAGCTGCAATGGTTACCAAACTAGATAAAATAAATGAAGAAATTAGGAAAAGAGTTGATATAATATCATGTATCGAACATATTGAGAGACAGCAAGTAAAATGGTTCGATCACCTTATGAGAATGAAGCCAAACCAAATACCAATAAGAGCATATAATACAAGAATATCCGGGCGTAAAGCCAAAAAATGTAGACCAAGAAAACGGTGGATAGAAAACATTAAAATAACCTTGAACAAACATGGACTAAATGCAACCTCAGCGACACATCTGGCCTTGAAACGGCAGCTTAAGATACCACCCCTACGCTTAACGGCAAGTGTGAATGTTATCAACAATTATTCACCTGGGAATAGACAATAGACAAGTTCGACTATTTCAGTTGTTACTTACTACCAACACAAAGTATACGCAAAGTGACAAATCATCAGCCACAGTATCCAAGTTAATTGAAGATGTTCGGGATCTGTGCACATGATGATTCTCACGATGAACTTGGTTTGAATGATCGATGTATATTTCATCCTTTGTGTGCGTGTGTGTGTGTATGAAATCATTTGTGAGAAGTAGGGTTTCAACTTCCATGATATTGGAATTCTCGTGTCGACATTTTGACTGATCGAGCATATCATTCGAACTTCAGAAACTTGTTATCAGCATCAAACAAGCTAATTTCCTTCAGGATCACGCTTAATTGATCTCGACGGCACCGCTATTTAGCCAACTGTAAATTAATGATTAAGCTGTTTCTACTTTGACTAACAGCAAATGACAACCTGGCTTTCTTAGGACGTTGAGAAAGATATATTTAAAAGTGGGCATAACAATTCGTGAGACTAACGGGAATTGAACAATCTATATTTCTTAGGAATTTTTAAATTGTCCTCTGGCTTCCTACTTTAATTTAAAGTGGGCATACAAAATCAAAACAAATTAAATCTTTTTTGAAGGTATAAAGAGAACTTTTTAATGACAACAAGTTCTGGAAGAGAACTATTAAGTGTGTGACACAAATTTGAATATAACATGAAGAGATGAAGTGTTTAATTACATAGAGAACTGACTTCACAGTACTATAGTTTTTCCATACGCATGCCGCACTTTACACTAGAGCATCTCTTCATCTGCCCAAATTATTACTCATAAGTATGTTACCTCCCTAACCTGTAACGATAATCTTCAGTGTTCTATTCAACGTACTTATGAACCAGAATTCACGGTCCGGTTATCCAGCCTACGATCTATTAAACCGAGAGCGTTAGTAGTAGAAGACCTTTGTCCAGAATTAATTTGGACTTCATTCGCTAAGTTTTTTATTATTGTCGTGTTTTCGTTGGTCACTATTTTTATATTTGGAGTCACATGCCAAAAAATAGCCAAGGATGAGCAACGAAATGCACAGAAATAATCAAAATGAACCTTTCAGGTAATGTTTTGATTTTCTGTGCACATGTCTTAACATTGTATATCAGTCATGCTTCAGCGCACCGGAAATGACACAAGTTCTACTCCAGAATATGCTATATCGCTCATACCAAACAGTGTCCCTTATCTTGAATGATTCAACTTGTTCGGTTTTTTCCATTGGCTGGAGACATAAATTGTACACAAAACAACCAGTCATCAGTCGCATCCTCCAAGTTAAGTGACGCTTTTTAGGTTCAGCCCGTAGGACTATTCTAAGTAAGGATTTGATTGCGGTATCGCAATGGAGATCCTCAAAAAAAAAATTGATGGCATCAGTATGTTGGAATATGATTGGCTGTCAGAATAAGCAGTACATGAACACTCATCGCAACCAAACTCTGTTGTGGACATGTAATTGATCTAGCTTCATCTAAACGTATAGCTTTCAGATCATGTCTTATGAGCCACAGGTGGTCAATAGCTGTGATGTGGGCAAGTACTTGTTCTAATCTTATCTCCAGTCATAGGCCTATATCAAACCAACGGACCACAGCGTATAGTAGGTGGCCGAGAACATGAAAATTGTCAATTAGGCAACTACAACTTATTTGAGTAGGCAACAGAAAGTATTGTTTAATATTATTTGGAAAATATAATAATAATAACACCACCATAACCCGTCATGGCTTTAATGGTATCATATTGGAGACAGCATAAAATATACTCCAATCACTTGTCTTCAGCCATTCCGACGAGTGTTGGAAAATCATGCCAGGACCATTAATTGATGGTGCTAATCCCGGAATTGTTCTTATCGACTCTTCTCATTCCATGCTCAGTTGGTCCATGTTAAATAATCAAAGATAGTGAATCTTACAGCAAGAATAATCTAGTTACATGTCGAAATCAGATAAGCTTATGCCGTTTCAGCACTACCAAAAGTGATTCTCGATTATTCAAGTTTGTTTATTCTATGTCGGACGAATATGTATGTCTAATTCTCGATAAAATTAATTTTAAGAGGCGTGTTTAGTGTGTACATTTGAGCATCATGATTCCAACTTCCTGTGCCTGCATTAAGATGCCTGCACACACATCCATGTCAAAAGTAGTTAGAATTTAACTTTCCGTATACATTGATCTTTACATTAATCTGTAAAATGGAGCGACTTCGTCACAAATAGTGATCTAAGAGACAAAACACACCAAGAGTATGTTTCAAACATCATAAGAAAACGATGATGGAAATACCTTGGTCACGTTTTACGACTAGATGTAAACAGAATAAACCAACAAACCCTTTTGTGGTCACCTGAGGGTAAAAGAAAAAGAGGAAGACCTACAACAACCCTTAAAAACACTATTCTTAAATAAGGGGAATTAATAGGCGGTAAGACCATCGACCGCATCATATGGAGAACCACAACCTCTGCCCTATATGTTGCTTGCCGCACGAAAGGACCACACTAACATGTCACTGCGTCTGCTATGGCAAAGGGGCCTTTATTTCCACAACCTCCAAACCACCCTGCACTCTTTCAAAGTAGATTCAAAGTAGAAAACAAAGTAGATTATCTTTTCTTTTCGCTTTATAGAGGGTTAGAAGAGTTCTCTGTAGATGGTCTTTTTGTGTGTCTCATATACGTTCGTTTTCGTTGATTCTTATATTTCTGTAATCCATCTTTTTTGACATTGTGTCTTCTAATGTTTTAATTTCTGATTCTGCCCATTATTATTACTCCAAGAGTGTTACGTACACATGTTATTTCTGATGTAACACGTTTTCTGTTTTTTATGTTTTTGTTTTGTTAGTGTCTACGTTTGATATTGGTAGCACAGTAATGTCATTATGATCGTTTTATATAGTGCAGTTTTAGTATTTGTGTTCACATGTCTGTTTTTGAAAATAGGAAACATCTGTCCTAAGATCTGATATACTCTCTCTCTCTCTCTCTCACTCTCTCTCTCTCTCTCCACGCTGTGTCCCTTGTTTGCCTTGCAGCGTCAGGGGTGGAAGAGTTCTCTGGAGATGGCCTTCTTGTGCGCTGTTTGTAAACTTGTTCCTGTGGCTTCTTTGATTTCTGTGATCCATCTTTTATATGGTCTGCTTCTGGCTTTATAACCGTTATGTCTATGTGTCATGGCCATCTGTGGCATGCTATATGTCGGTAGTCTGGAAGCGTGTGAAAACCACTTGATCTGCTGTCTTTTGATGTGTTCCAATACTGATATTGTTTTGGTTATCTGTCTGATGTTATCGTTTCTAATTCTATCTCTTAATCACACTCCGAGTATTCTTCGTAGACATGTCATTTCTGTTGTCACTATTTTCTTTTGTCTTGTGCTGTCATTGTCCAGGTTTGGCACTGGTAGCATAGTGATGGAATAATAATAGTCCGATATACTGTATTGCATATATGTTGGGTTTTGTGTGTGTGTGTTTTTCCCATTTGATGCTTTCAAGGTAAGTAAATTCTTTCACATGTGTAAGTTTTTGATCATCGATGTGTTTCTTTCTGTTGTTTTTTTTTAGAACTTTTTACATTGTTTCGTTGAGAGCGATATTACTTATATGAAGTAGATTATATGAAACAAAATTTCATCCTCTTTGCCCTGGATAGAGTTACTCACATATAATTAGCTGTTAAGGAAGTCACATGTCTGACAACCATTAATGTAAACCAGTAGTTCTCAATCGGCTTTTTAAACAGTGGATCCTTTAAAAACATTTTTTGTTTAGGTGGGATCCCCTCCCCTTCCCTTAAAAACAGTCATCGACTTCTTTAGAACCAAGAATTGTAATGTTAGCATATCTCTCAATTCTGTCCACAATAACGACCATTCCCTGGCCCGCAACTCATTTTTAATTATTCCTTACTGAGCCCTCCTTCAAGCGAGGCCGTTGACAATTATAGAAGACCTGTGTGCTAAATTAAATTGAACGCCATTCGTTACGTGTTTTATTTTTATAATTATTTATATAATTGGAATCGCCTTGGCTATTTAACAAGTCTTTTATCTGTCTATCGGCCATGCTTCGTCTTTGTATTCCCCATATAGCCAAAGTTTAGAATTCTTGATAGAGACTCTAAGTACCCTCGAACGTTCATCATTGGCTTTCACTGTTTTCTGATTTTTAAGACTATGTTTATGGGTACAATGGTGGTTGATAAAACCAGTTTCTGAAAGATCTAGAACAATGATGTTAGAAACTATTGGTCAAGTTTCTTGTATATACCTCTAAGTCTATTTTTGTTATTTTATAATTAATCCCCCTGCTCTCTGGTAAAAAATATGCAACAAACATCAGTGCGTATGCACCAACACTGGCAAATCCAGAAGAAGTTAAAGATAAGTTCTATGATAGAGAAGGGTATACGATCTCAAAGTGGCCAAAGGGAGTGCTACAAGGACTCGTTAAAGGACTCACTGAAAGCCTTTGAAATAGACCACGATACATGGGAAGAACTTGCACAAAATAGATCTACATGGCGTTCTAAAATAAAAAAGAGCGCATCATCTTGTGAAAAGAAGAGAAATGCAGCAGCTCAACAGCGGAGAGCAGCTAGAAAGTCACGGATAGACCAAGATCCGTCTACAGTCGTTATTCCATGTCCAAACTGTCCAATGACATTTACAGCTCGAATAGGGCTCATAGCCATCTACGAACTCATAATCAAGGACATAACTAAAATTGAATTTTCAAAAGTGGATGTAACAAATGGTCAACATCTCTTGTGATGGACGAACAACAATAATTTTTGTTACAACAAAACTGTTTTTGTGCCTGGCTAAATTACTTACCATCCCATTCAGACGGTTTCAGTTTGATTTCCAATAGCAAAATGTTTGATTATCTTAATTGAAAGAAAAATTTTTTTTAAAGCCAAAGGTAGACAAATAAAACGGTGGATAGAAAGCATTAAACAAAATCCAGAACAAACATGAACCCCACGTACAAAAAGGCGACACATCTCGCCATGAAACGAAAACTGCGGATCCCACTCCTGCGCTTACCGGTAAGTGTAAACCATTATCCACGAGGGGAAAGACAATATACAAGAGACAATAAAGTAAATACCTCCTGTATTGAACGCATTCATCAAGACATAACTAAAATCTCCGAGATCTTATTCTGGTATGTCACCTTTGAGCTGTCGGGATCATAAATGGGAGCAAACAATAAAAAAACTTGCACCTAATATGTTTGGTAAGTGCTGAATAAGATGGATTACTCCTGAAGTATTGGGAGATGTAGTGGCGGGGGGCTGCTCTTGCGCTAATAGAGTGTAAGTGTGTGTGGGCTGTTGCTCAGATAGTAATATGTGTGTGGACGCATTCTGGGATGTATTGTGTGTGTGGGGGGGGGGGGGCTGCTCTTGAACTAATAGAGTGTAAGTGTGTGTGGGCTGTTGCTCAGAAAGTAATATGTGTGTGGACGCATTCTGGGATGTATTGTGTGTGGACTGTTGATGAGATATCAGTATGTGTGTGTGTGGGCTAGTCCTGACATGATAGTGTTTTGACTGTAATGAGGGTAATGTATGTGGATTGTTCCTGAGATGGTAGTGTGCGTCTGTGAACTGTTGCTGTGATGGTAATAATTGTGTGAACTGTTTCTGTGATGGTAATAATTGTGTAAACTTTTGCTGTGATGGTAATAATTGTGTGAACTGTTGCTGTGATGGTAATAATTGTGTGAACTGTTGCTGTGATGGTAATAATTGTGTGAACTGTTGCTTTGATGGTAATAATTGTGTGAACTGTTTCTGTGATGGTAATAATTGTGTAAACCTTTGCTGTGATGGTAATAATTGTGTGAACTGTTGCTGTGATGGTAATAATTGTGTGAACTGTTGCTGTGATGGTAATAATTGTGTGAACTGTTGCTTTGATTGTAATAATTGTGTGAACTGTTGCTGGGATGGTAATACTTGTGTGAACTGTTGCTGTGATGGTAATAATTGTGTGAACCGTTGCTGTGATGGTAATAATTGTGTGAACTGTTGCTGTGATGGTAATAATTGTGTGAACTGTTGCTGTGATGGTAATCATTTTGTGAACTGTTGCTGTGATGGTAATAATTGTGTGAACTGTTGCTGTGATTGTAATAATTGTGTGAACTGTTGCTGTGATAATACAGTATTTTTGGAAGATTACTGTGATAGTGTGTATTAATAATGCAATATTAATAATACAGTAATATTACAATACGTAATATTACAATAGTGTGTACTATTGCTGAGATGGTTATGTATGTGTGTGTTTGTGGACAGTTGCTGAAAAGTTATGTGTGTGTGTGTGAATAGTTACTGGGATTGTAGTATGTGTGTGTACAGTTGCTGAGTTGTTATTATATGTTATTGGTCAGTTGCTGAGATGGTAGTGTGTGTGGGTGTGTGGACATTTTCTGAAATTTTATTATATGTTTGTGTGTGAATAAATGCTACGATGGTAGTACGCTAATATGTAAACTACACTTCGACTAAGAAGGCGAATGAGCCCGTGCCCAACTATTCTGTCAAGAAAACCGGAACCAGGCTTGAGGACGAGAAAGGGTTCAGTACCTGATGAGCACGGTCACAATACGTCTAGTTACACGAGGCAAGTTCACTGGCTGCGGAACGCCACGTGCAGGACAGACGTGAAGGACAAACCGTCTGAACATAGAATCAGTACACATTCGCTGCCTGGCGACAGATAGGAAGACTGTCACAGGCTAGGCTAGCCCACCCGAATTGTCAAGGCATGCCGAAATCGGATGTGCTAGGCCTACAAGGCGCATAACGGTGGCACAACGTGATTACGCTCCCGGCGGAAATCGCACGGGTATCCGTGCTGGTTACAATGGAGCGAACGCAAAACAAAACATAGGTAAACTATTGGTTATGTTAAAAAAAGAGAACATATGAGAAAGTAACACTTATTGACGTGTAATCGTGATATCCCTTAGTATCCACACACAATGATAGCATTACAAACTATCAGGAGACAGAAAAACAACTGGTTTGTTTGACAAGATCAGTTGGTAGCTTGATTTGTGATCGCTATGGCCAATGTAGACAGAACTCATTAGCAACTATTGCCGGGAGAATTATGCCAACATTCTGAACTATAATTATCTTTCTTGTCGTGAAGGTAATATTCCGTCTAGATTATATTGAGTTATGTAGCTTGTCGAATAACGGTTCAGAAATGTCTTGCAAGATTATGGTAAAAATATGTAGGAAGAAATTTGTATTTGAAATTTTATAG
Organism: Meghimatium bilineatum; assembly: GCA_034231615.1. Taxonomy (NCBI): domain Eukaryota; kingdom Metazoa; phylum Mollusca; class Gastropoda; order Stylommatophora; family Philomycidae; genus Meghimatium; species Meghimatium bilineatum. Next base: position 47,908,944 of record CM067299.1, read on the forward strand.
TACGTTTCCTGTTATCAATTGGCTGTATTGATTATGAGGTAATGATCACAAAGAGTTATACTACTGTCATACGGACATGTTCATTGTTGTGTTTTTTTTCTGTCGCAGAGTAAATCAACATAACTAACGTCATATCAAGCAATACAACATCAAATATCAAACAACGACATAACAAGGAATTTATAAACTGACATAAATACTTCAAACAATGACACAACAAAAAATTGATATCGTTTCATCAGATATCAATGACACAACAAGGAACTGATATCTTTTCATCACATATCAAACAACGACACAACAAGGAATTGATATCTTTTAATCACATATCAAACAATTACACAACAAGAAATTGATATATTTTCATTAAATATCAATTGTACTTTGAGATGATACGGTGGATCATATTTTATTACATAACTTCAATACATAATTATTACATAATTACATAATTGCATAATTACATAATTACATAATTTTATTACATCTTCATCATTATCATTAAGTGTCGTCTCTTTTGGCTGTAAAAGCAAGTTTGAAAAAGCAAGTTTTTGGCAATAGTGAATATCTAGGCAACATATTATGTTCAGTATGTTGCTGTTATGCTCTGAACTGTCTAAATGCATAGCTGCTTGCAGCTAAATTTGAATATGAAATATTGTTAAACCTAGCCCTACTTGTGTTCTGTATATAAATATATACTCGAGATAGCATCAAATCTGCATAGCTGCACGCAATAATTGCTATATATATATATATTTGTGTGTTGTCACTATCTCTATTCTATCATTAAACTTGGCACAGTTTAACCCTCATTCTCATTACTCTCATGCCACGTATTTCTATCTCACCCCCACCCCCACACCCTCACCCTCGCAACCAACTTTCACTCTGTTCTATAGTTATGTTTTAGAAATGAGCACTGGCTTGTGTGCCTATTTACAAAAAAAAAATGTATGTGCATTATCAATTACACAGGTAGTTCTAACAAGTGAAATTACTTTAAACTGAAGAAATTTGTCTGCAAACTTCTAAACATTTATATCGTATCTTTCAGTTTACAGCTTGTGTTTTATCAATACATCCTTAGGTTTTCCCATAGACTTCTATTGTTTCAAAAATTAGTCGCTTCAATCAATAAAACCGTAACCCGTCATGGTCGTAGGGGTACCACATTGGATGCCTCAGCACACAGTACCACATTGGATGCCTCAGCACACAGTACCACATTGGATGCCTCAGCACACAGTACCACATTGGATGCCTCAGCACACAGAGTCCTCCAGGGAATTCTATCCTCAGCGTTGCGGATGAGTGTGGAAATATCTTGCCCTGTCCATTCTTTGATGTCTGTCCATGCCTTTATTTGACCCCCTCTGTTTCTTCCGTCATCGACATTAGTCGTTTCGTTAGTTACCAAATTAACATAAAAATCAGCGGCAGATAACTAAAATAAACTGTATTGAACCGCCGTGAACGTAGTGTAATGTAGTGTGATTTTGTTGTGTAGTATACTGTAGTAGTGCACAGTATTATTGAGTGGTGTAATGTAATGTAGTGTAGTACTTAGAAGTAAAGTGTATTCTAGTGTAGTATATAATATAGTGTAGTGTAGTAGTAGTGCATTGTGTGTTGTGATATGCTCTTATGTAGTGTAGTATAGTGTAGTAGTAGTGTGTTGTTATTTGTTATTATGTGGTGTAGTGCAGTTTAGCATTTTAGTCGTAGTGGAGTGGTGTATAGTGTATATTAGTCTAGTGTAATGTTTAGTAGTGTACTGTAGTTTAGCGTTATGTAGTGTAGTGTAGTATACTACAGACAATTCAATGTAGTGTAATTTAGAGAAGTGAAGAGTAGTTAATACTAGTGTAGTATAGTGTTACGTAGTTTGGCGTAGTGTTATGTAGTGCAGTGTAGTGTAATAATGTAGTAGGGTAGTGTAGTGCAGCGTAATGCATTGCATGTAGCGTAGCGGTTATTCTAGTGGTGTAATAGTGTAATGTATTAGTATGATGCAGTAGATTGTAGTGTTCTGTAGTGCCGTGTAGTGTAGTCAAGTAGTGTAATGTAGTTGTGTAGTGTAGTTAGTGTAGTGTGTTTTAGTGTAGTGTATTATATTGTATTGTAGTGTAGTGTAGTCTAGTAGTGCAGTGTAGTGTAGTGAAGTAGTGTATCGTAGTTTTGTAGTGTAGTGGAATGCAGTGGATTGCATTGCAGTGTAGTGTAGTGTAGTATAGTGTAGGAAAAACTTGTTATATAAATATTTTTGGAAATTATATATCATCATTTGTGGATGTTCTACACTAACCAAAAAAAAACATAAGTTTAATTGAAGTTTTATTTATCATTCAAAGTAAGGTTGTGTGACAACCCGCATATAGTATTATTGTATGCTATAATATATTCATATTTGCACAAACTATCCTTAATGCTGTCTATTATATTTGGCTTTCATCCGTCTCGACATCTTCTGTAGTAGGCGCATCATGATAGTTATAAATGCATTCTTAGCTGCCGAAATATAAGCCTGTCGTAAAATACCAGCTCTAGAAATGCGATCACAAAATTTGGTGAATTAATCCTTGACTCGGAGCAAGCATTCTCAGACTCCTAGAGATCATTACATGCCGACACCGGTCTCGTCAATCACTATCAGACACATAAACATATTGCTAAATCTAGATTCAGATTCATCTTCATCGTTTGGGATAGAAAAACGAATATCAACATTCACATTATATGTGAAATGTTTAGTACACTGTGCAGACACGCAAATATCTCATTACGTCCTAAATGTTGAGAACCTGTCATCTTTGATGCCTGGGTTCCCTTCCAGTTTTAGCTAGTGCAATATGTAACACATTAAAAGCTTCTATGGCAATATCGATTTCAAAGACAGCTTTGCTAAGCCGCGAGATACATGCTTTCAGGCTGACTACAGTTTTGAATAATCCTAGTTATGTTATCTCATATATCAATATGCATGATGCCCATAGGAAACTCCCCCGTTCTTACGTCTTCTACTTTTTCTATTATAAGTACCAACAATTTCATACTCGCCATAGTCATTATTGATTTGCGACTTACTGCAGTGGCTTCCTAGCTCGGACACAAATAGGCAGCAAATTCCAGCTCAGTACCGGATTCAGAATTTTATTTTAAAAGACAGAAAAATATCAACAAGAGCGTATATTTAAGCTTAATAAGTGTTATAAAGTTTTAACAGCTGACAAGAGCATATGTTTTCTAGCGTTAAATTATGTCGAGAAAAACGTCTTCTGATACATAATTTGATGACATCACCACTCACGAATCATTACGACATTCAGGAAATCGTTGTTGTTGGTATCCATATGTGTTTGTTAGCGTTATTTCTAAAATTACCTCTGGATGTTTACTTTTTGTTTGTTTGTTTGTTTGTTTGTTTGTTTGAGAAGACCTGGAACTGTGAGTGATTAGTTCTTACTATTATGTGCAGTGGGTTTTTTTCGGAACTTTCTTTCATGCTCAGAAGACTTCAGCTTTCGGTTTAGTGCAATACCTATTGAAGTAGTCTTCAACTCAGATGGGGGTCTATAAATGCATAGATGATAGGCTACAAAGCTTCTATAAGAAAACCTCATTATAACGGCATGTCATATACTAAGATTGTCTTTGGCATGCCCTAACCTCTAATTCGCTTTGAATTTGTTTTGTGGGTACTTTTGTGGGCACCAAGGCGGTCTTAAACCACAGGTACTATGACGGTCTAATATTTACAAAATACATAATTGATTGACGCCTACCTCTGCCATGTGTGTGTTGTCTGTGTCACGATCTGTTGTTAATATTAATTAAAAAGAGATATGAGAATTCACACACTTGATATTTATTGTACAATCACATCTCTGTAAGAGATTGACGGAATTAGGAAACGTATTGTCTTAAGACCGAGGTATAATTATCATCAGAAATATGGTCCATGTCCAAAGCTCGTTTACTTCCTTCTGCTTTGTTTAGGTATTAGATATTTTGATTATCCTCCTCACACGCCGGACACGTCCATAGGTACTCAGATCTCCGCTTCAGTAAATCTTTCAGGATATAAGGGCTGATGGTTCACTGCTTTAGGTTCCAAAGGCTGAAAGTTCCGGTTCTTTGTTGGTTCACTGCTCTTTTTGAATTCTTTGTCAGGTGTTCTCTACAGGTCACGCCCATCTTCACTCCCAATTCGCGCATTCTCTATATTGAGTCATGCCCGTTCTTCTCAAAATCATATGATCGTGCGGCCTCACGAAGAGCAATGAGTATGTCCGCTCGGTCCATAGGCTGACCATCTTTTATGGTCGCGAGGCTAGCTAGTTGGTTGGCTCGTTCATTTTCCTCCACGCCCGAGTGTCAGAGTTCAAATATGACGGTTAGTTTCCGTAGTGATGCCCTCATTTCAGCTCTCTCTAATGACTCCACCAATTTCCTACGTACATCACCTGTCTTAACTCTTTGAATCATATTCATTGAGTCACTTAGTATGGACGAATATGATTATTCTTGCGATTCCAGACAGTTTAGTGCCTGCTTTACAGTAAATACTTCCATTGTTAGACTACGTTGTTGTTGCGGTGAAAGATTCGTCTGCTTTATACTATAATAACACTACACTACACTCTAATACACATCTTGGCTACGATTCCTTGCAGATATATACGTATTTCTTGACTAAGATGCCATTCAGATATATATTTCTTGACTAAGATGCCATTCAGAGATATATTTCTTATTTCTGATTGAGATACGATCCAGAGATACACACAAATATTCTTGCTAGTGGAGAAAATATAAATGTATTGGAGATCAGTTACAGCCGAATTTAGATGCGGATACGACCTCTAACCTGTTTGTAAACATACACAGATACGGTGTACTTATGTTGGCAGTCATTCGTAAACAGCGGATGTTATTGTGTATCTTTCAACAGATGCTGTCTAATTGAAATGGTTAGGTTTTGTGCCGTGAAGTTGTCGAAGGAAGTCTTGGCAACAGAGTCTGTTCTTCGGATGTCACCATTATTTGATCATTTACTAGATACTTGATGACATTATGTTGATATTTTTACTTTGTTGTTGTTATTTCCGTTTATAGATTTTGATTTATTTAGTTGGCTGTTGATATTTCTTTAGGAAATGAATTTCACTTATTCTATTCTATTCTATTCACTTATTCTATAGCGTAGTCTATTTAGTAACTATAACAGTTGATTATAACATTTGGAAAAATTGGTTAGAATTCGTGTTTGGACATTCAGTGAAATATATATCCCAATACTTACATCTGAGTGCACCATATATACCAACACTAACTGCTGACTGCATCATATATACCAACACTTACATCTGAGTGCACCATATATACCAACACTTACATCTGAGTGCACCATATATACCAACACTTACATCTGAGTGCACCATATATACCAACACTTACAGCTGACTGAATCATATATACCAACACTTACATCTGAGTGCACCATATATACCAACATTTACATCTGAGTGCACCATATATACCAACATTTACATCTGAGTGCACCATATATACCAACACTTACAGCTGACTCCATCATATATACCAACACTTACAGCTAACTCCATCATATTTACCAACACTTACATCTGAGTGCACCATATATTCCAACACTTACAGCTGACTGAATCATATATACCAACACTTACAGCTGAGTGCACCATATATACCAACACTTACAGCTGAGTGCACCATATATACCAACACTTACAGCTGAGTGCATCATATATACCAACACTTACATCTAACTGAGTGCACCATATATACCAACACTTACAGCTGACTGAATCATATATACCAACACTTACAGCTGACTGAGTGCACCATATATACCAACACTTACATCTAACTGAGTGCACCATATATACCAACACTTACATCTAACTGAGTGCACCATATATACCAACACTTACATCTGAGTGCACCATATATACCAACACTTACATCTGAGTGCACCATATATACCAACACTTACAGCTGACTGAATCATATATACCAACACTTACATCTGAATGCACCATATATACCAACATTTACATCTGAGTGCACCATATATACCAACATTTACATCTGAGTGCACCATATATACCAACACTTACAGCTGACTCCATCATATATACCAACACTTACAGCTGACTCCATCATATATACCAACACTTACATCTGAGTGCACCATATATACCAACACTTACAGCTGACTGAATCATATATACCAACACTTACAGCTGAGTGCACCATATATACCAACACTTACAGCTGAGTGCACCATATATACCAACACTTACAGCTGGGTGCATCATATATATCAACACTTACATCTAACTGAGTGCACCATATATACCAACACTTACAGCTGACTGAATCATATATACCAACACTTACAGCTGAGTGCATCATATATACCAACACTTACAGCTGACTGAGTGCACCATATATACCAACACTTACAGATGACTGAGTGCACCATATATACCAACACTTACATCTAACTGAGTGCACCATATATACCAACACTTACATCTAACTGAGTGCACCATATATACCAACACTTACAGCTGAGTGCACCATATATACCAACACTTACATCTAACTGAGTGCACCATATATACCAACACTTACATCTAACTGAGTGCACCATATATACCAACACTTACAGCTGAGTGGACCATATATACCAATACTTACATCTAACTGAGTGCACCATATATACCAACACTTACATCTAACTGAGTGCACCATATATACCAACACTTACATCTGAGTGCATCATATATACCAACACTTACAGCTGAGTGCACCATATATACCAACACTTACAGCTGAGTGCATCATATATACCAACACTTACATCTGAGTGCACCATATATACCAACACTTACAGCTGAGTGCATCATATATACCAACACTTACATCTGAGTGCACCATATATACCAACACTTACAGCTGACTGAGTGCACCATATATACCAACACTTACAGCTGACTGAGTGCACCATATATACCAACACTTACATCTAACTGAGTGCACCATATATACCAACACTTACAGCTGAGTGCACCATATATACCAACACTTACAGCTGACTGAATCATATATACCAACACTTACAGCTGAGTGCACCATATATACCAACACTTACAGCTGAGTGCACCATATATACCAACACTTACAGCTGAGTGCACCATATATACCAACACTTACATCTAACTGAGTGCACCATATATACCAACACTTACATCTAACTGAGTGCACCATATATACCAACACTTACATCTAACTGAGTGCACCATATATACCAACACTTACATCTAATTGGGTGAACCATATATACCAACACTTACATCTGAGTGCACCATATATACCAACACTTACAGCTGAGTGCACCATATATACCAACACTTACATCTGAGTGCACCATATATACCAACACTTACAGCTGAGTGCACCATATATGCCAACACCTATAGCTGAGGAAACCATCATCAGAGAACTGACCCGGTAGTTCCTTATAGTATTTCTCATTTTACCAATACAGAATGTCCGAGCAGAAATTTTAAGTGAATTGAAAAATCGATGTAACCGGCATGATGGTAAACAAGAGAGAGAAAAAGATGGAAAAAAATATGAGAGAGAAAAATCAAAATATATGTAAAACATAAATGGTAAAAGAAAGTAAAACATATAGAACAATAGATAGCGGAACGAAATTAATTCACGAGAGAAAGATTAAGAGGAAAGGGAATAAAATTAAGGATGAAATAGATTGAGAAAGAAAAAGTAATTGAGAAAGATGAAATGATAATTTCAGAATGTGTGTTAGTGAAGAAAATGAGAATAATTAGAAATAACTCTAAATTGAACATGGATAGAAATATATTCAGCTAAACACTAGGCCCATGTTTACACGGTGTGAAATATATTCAGAGAGAACACTAGGTCCATGTTTACACGGTGTGAAATATATTCAGACAGAACACTAGGCCCATGTTTACTCGGTGTGAAATATATTCAGACAGAACAATAGGCCCATGTTTACACGGTGTGAAATATATTCTGATAAAAACAAGGCCACTGCTTTCACAGAAGGAGAATGAAACGTCAAGACATTTTGAAGAAGATGGAGACTTATCTATCTATGAGTAAAGACAGGATTCCAAGTACTATAGTTTATTCATACGTGGTTTCATTAAGGTGTAGTTCTACCTCACGCAATCATACGTGGAAACATAAAGATGTGGTTCTACCTCAAGCAATCATACGCGGTATCATAAAGGCGTGGTTCTCCTCAAGCGATCTTACGTGGTTTCATAGATGTGTGATTCGACCTCAAATAATCATACACGGCTTCATAAATGTGTGGTTCTAACTCAAGCAATCATACGTGGTTTCAAGAATTTGTGGTTCTACCTAAATAGACATACGCATACATGGTATCTTCAGCGTTCATTCTCAAACTCCAACTGGATTTCTCTTGTAACAGGACAATGATCCTACAAGATTTCAAGTTGAATGTAGTCCAGATAATGGAAATTCGTTGTGTTGCCGTTTTATTTGCGCCAATGGCCCAACACATCCGTCTTCGGCGGTATACATGGTATCAAAAGTGGTTATATTACGTTTTGGTTCTACCTCAAACATCCACTAATGGATACATAAAGTTATGGTTCAACCTCATCCACTATTGCTATCAAGTTATGGTTCTACTTGAAACACCCACAAGTGGTTATATCAAGTTGACGTTCTACCTCAAACTTCTACAAGTGTTTATATCCAGTCCACTAGAAATTGTAGATTTTATGATATCCTCATTGGATTGAAAAATCCAAAATAATAACAATAGCGACGAAAGAAATGTCACAATCCCCATCGATAATAAACACCTTAAACAGGTAAAGGAGTTCACTTAATCAGGGCGCATTATATCGAGTGAAGGGAAAAAGAGTAAAGATACAAAATACATTCCAAAAAAAAATACCAGATCCTAAGACAGATGATAAGTATTTTTAAGAACAAAAATATAAACATAGACACTAGACTTGCATTATACAAGACTATTATTATCCCATCACTGTGCTACCAGTGTCAAATCTGGATAATGACAGCACCACACAAATGAAAAATAGTGGAAGCAGAAATAATATGTCTACGAAGAATAATCGGACTGTCATTGAGAGATAATATTAGAAACGATAACATCAGACAGATAACCAAAACAATACCAGTATTGGTACAGATCAAAAGACAACAGATCAAGCGGATTCACACTCTTCCAGACTACCAACAAACAGCATGCCACAGATGGTCATGACTCACAGACTTCACGGCTATAAAGCCAGAGGAAGATCATGTAAAAGATGGATTACAGAAAACAAAGAAGTTGTAACAAGTTTACAAACAGCACACAGAAATTTCATCTCAAAAGAACTCTTCTACTCCTGACGCCGCAAGGCAAACAATGGATACGGCGTATAGATAGATGGATAGATCTTCATTGGATATCCAGCAAAGGCAATAATTATGCGCACAAAGATCTAGATACTGTCACTGATGGATAAGTATATACAGATATGATATTCGATGCATATCGGCAAGAACAACGATATGTACAAATTCCCAGGGGGAAACGGTAATAATATTATTCTTTAGTCAAATTCTGTCTGAGATGCTAGAATAAACATATGAACAAATAATACATTGTAGCCTAAATTTTTTTTATAAAAGTTCCAATATTTTGCAAAACAATTAACACCGTTATATTGACAGCAGAGCCATCAGGTAAAATCACATCGGGGGTGAGTATATATATATATATATATATATATATATATATATATATATATATATATATATATATATATATATGTGTGTGTGTTTGTGTGTGTGTGTGGTGTGTCTGGTAGAGAGAGATAGAAAGAGAGAGATAGAAAGAGAGAGAGATAGAAAGAGAGAGATAGAAAGAGAGAGATAGAAAGAGAGAGAGTATTGCGTCCCAACAATAATGTTTCTTCGTGCTGTTGTATCACTATTAAGTGTGTGACCAAGTCAATCATCAAACCCACGCCCTTAGTCTTCAACACATCTATTTCTCAAGTAGGCTTATTCTAAAAGACCACCCATTGGTCAAAATTAGAATTTGTATACTTGGAGAAACGTAGAAAGAGCAATGTGTTTGTTGTAACAGCTGGCATATGTTGATTAAATGACATTCTCAAGCCAGGTCCTGGTGAGAAGCAGATCTGATGGAGTAATAATAATGGTTTACTGGAATATTCTAATTCGATGCTGCTGGTAGATGTAACCTGTGCACATATATCTAATATTCATTATTCACATGTCACCCATGTTTTGTGATGAGTGCATTATATTTATAGAACAGAAACTTTATTCTGGCTCAATCACGGCAGTGGCTTTGTAAGGGTGTGACTAGAGAACTGTTGTGTGATGAAAAATATTATGACTATATTTATTATAGTTCCTGCACAGTGTGTCAAGGTCTAGCTTTTGTTTTGTGTAATTTAGTTTGTATCTTTGCACTGTAGCAAATGTATGCTAAACCATTACAATTTTGATCGCTAAATAGACGAACTTCACAGTTATAGGTTACAATATTTGAACTAGATGACACTTATACAGACACAGCTATAGTTTACAATACTAGAACTAGATGACACTAATTCTGACACAGCTATAGTTTACAATACTAGAACTAGATGACACTTATACAGACACAGCTATAGTTTACAATACTAGAACTAGATGACACTTATTCTGACACAGCTATAGGTTACAATACTAGAACTAAATGACACTTATACTGACACAGATATAGGTTACAATATGGGAACTCGATGACACATATACTCACACACATATAGCGGGGCTATCGACGTTACTACATGCCTTCTAACTGAATTAATTTGGACTCCGTTCGTTACGTTTTTCATTATTTTTGACATTTTGATTGATCGTTAGTTACATATTAGAATTGCATGCCAAAATTAGCCAAGGCCAAAAATTCACGCACGTCGAAACTAATTAATGCTTACGTTTTAGTTGATAGGTCTCCTATACGCACGGTCGGTCACGGCTACATGTTACAATATGAGAACTTGTCACAATTCAGCAATTTAATGTTTTGCGAGTAAAACACGCAGCATTGGAATAAAACATAACAACAATAAAATGTAAACAGATTAAAGTTAACTCCTACACATTTTCGTGAATTGAACTTCCCTCACTGAAATAAACAATTCAAGGGTGTACATAGGTCATGCTTTTGGTGTGTTTTTAATGATTACTGATATATGATTACTGGTATTTGAATACTGGTATATGATTACTGGTATTTGATTACTGGCATATGATTACTTATTTCAACTGGTTAGGTTCAGATATGCATAATATGGAAAAACAAAAATGTTAATGTTGTATAGCAGTTGTATATGGTCGTGATACCATTTTCTTTATAATGTGATTTTTTTAAGGAAAGAATTTTATTTTATCAAATATTGAAATCAGAAATAAATTACAGTGGTATAAATACTGAAGTTTTCATTTTTAGAAAAGTAGCTAAGCTTACACTTAGCAAGGAAAATATAAGTTTTACAAAAAAAGTCATAATAATATTTTATTCGCACAATTTTGTGGAAAACAAAACGCTTTTACAAATTTATATTCTTGCGGAATGTACAGGTTATAGATAATCTTGAAAAATTAAAGGTACCATCCAAAAATATATGGCTTTTAACGGAAAGTATCGCTAAACTAGTGAACACAAAAATGACAAGGATATATGAATCGAAATGGTTTGTTGTTAAAAAAAAAAAAACAATGCCACACCGAGTAATACAGTAATTAAGTAAGATCGATGTACGAGAACTTCATTTTTCATTAGAAACTACCTTCACAGCACGTGGGACATTCCCATAAGTGCTTCGTTCTCCATTCCAGCAGCCATCTCAGTGTATGTAGACTCAGAGTCCCGATCAGGTGTTTGCGTGATCCTTGGGGCCTACAATTTTGATCACTGAATAGACGAACTCACACAGCAATAGGCTACAATATTAGAACTAGATGACACGTATACTCCCACAGCTATAGGTTACAATACCAGAACTAGAGGGTACAAATACTCACACAGCTATAGGTTACAATACCAGAACTAGAGGGCACAAATACTCACACAGCTATAGGTTACATTACCAGAACTAGAGGGCACAAATACTCACACAGCTATAGGTTACAATATCAAAAAAAGAGGAAACATATACTCACACAGCTGCAGTTTACATAACGAGAACTTAAACATTTGTAGGTGCGAACTACATTAGATTAACAGGTATGTGTGTAACAGGCAGTGTAGGGCTTGGTTGACAGTAATTATAATAATTAAAGTACATAAACGGAAAGGTGATATATAATAAAATGGACATAAAAACACTATTACCACGTGCATGACAAGGTATGACAGGCAGATTAATGAAAGTAATCAGCTGTACACCAGAAGCTATAATGACACAGTCATATAGATATGTTATCCTGTATGAGATATTTGCTAGTACATGTACTTGGAACTCTTACATGCCAAAGTGTTGCAACTAGATAAATATACAAGCACGGAGTAACTATCAGACTTCAGCATATTCTAAAGATGAATAACATTTACATATAAAAGTGAAAGGCTTGTCAGAAATTAAAGGCAAATGAAGAATGTTGCAAAACTAGAAAAGCCGCTGCGATATTCTGATGCAGGGGAAGGGAACCCATGGCTCGCGAGCCAGATGTGACTCTATTGATGGCTGTATCTGGCTCGCAGGCAAATGTTCGATTTTTAAAAAAAGATTCATCTTTTGACTCCTTTGATCTACATATTAATTGCATATCAATATTTCATTCTACAAATGAGCTAAAGTCAACTGCAGATCAGCATCAGAAGTTGCATTAATGGTAAGAAATACTCATTATTGATTAGCAACAGCACAACAATGTTATTAAAAAGAATTCAGAGACATAATTATTGTACTTTTAGTGTTGAAATTACACAAAATGCACACATTTACTTGAATTTTTAGTTTAAACATAAGGTATGTCTCTCACTTAATTTCTTTTCAAAATATATGGTGTCCATGGCTTTCCCAGATAAATATGTTCCAGACCCCTGTTCTAATGCTTCAAACTAAGCTGAAACTCAAATCATTGCTCACAAAAGTTTCAATAATTTTCATAAACAATGCTTTGCGGTCGAATTGCAATGTTTTACAGTAGAGTTAAAGACTAATAGATCAAGTCAATAAATCAAATAATGAATATGGACAGGATATAAACATTCAAAAAATAAAAACCATGATAATCAGCAAAGACACAATAGAACAGGAGGTAAACATAAACATACAGGGAGAGAAACTATAACAAGTAAAACAGTATCAATATATTGGACACATACTCACAAATGATGGCAGATGTGAAACAGAAGTTAAAAGGAGAATAGGAATGGCTAAAAGTACCTTCAATGACATGAGAAAATTATTAATATCTAAACAAATTACAAACAAGTTAAAAATGAGAATTATAAAATGCTACATCTATTCCATATTAATGTATGGCTCAGAAGCATGGACACTAAATAAACAATTATAAGATAAAATTGATGCCTTTGAGATGTGGGTATATAGAAGAATAGGGAGAACATCATGGAAAGAGAAGAAAAAAAATAAAGAGGTGCTAAAGACACTTAATATGAAGAAAGAACTACTAAGAGAAATAAAGATCAGGCAAATAAAATACTTTGGACACATTAAAAGACATGACACCTTATTGAAAACCTTACTTGAGGGTAACGTCAAAGGGAAGCGAGCAAGAGGTAGGCAGAGATACAAGTGGGAGAGTAACATTACACGATGGACAGGTTACAGTCTATCAGAGTGTACCACCAAGACAAGAGACAGGAGATGTTGGAGATACGTTGCAGCCAACCTTCGTTGCGGAGACGGCACTTGATGATGATGATGACAGTAGAGTTACAATGCTTTACAGTGCAGTTACAATGTTTTACAGTGCAGTTACAATGCTTTACAGTGCAGTTACAATGTTTTACAGTGCAGATGCAATGTTTTACAATGGAGTTACAATGTTTTACAGTGGTGTTACAATGCTTCACTGTGGCTTGAATACCTCCTAACTGATGAAGTAGTCCACCAAAACAAGATGATGATGAAATAACTCTTCATGTGATTAATATGTCCTCTTATTCGTTAGAACCTTTGGTGGAGTTACTTCCAGCTCCGGCTGTGTGTTTCTCTGGCATTCTTTGTTGGTGCTTTGATCACTAAATAGACGAACTCACAAAGCAATAGGTAACAATACCAGAACTAGATGACACATATACTCACACTGCAATAGGTTACAATACCAGAACTAGATGACACATATACTCACACAGCAATAGGTTACAATACCAGAACTAGATGACACATATACTAACACAGCAATAGGTTACAATACCAGAACTAGATGACACATATACTCACACAGCTTACTCAGAAATTTTGAACGTCTCATGTGACCTGCTAATTCTGTCTGTAAGGTGAAATATCTCCAGTTGGTCCCATGTGACTTGCTTATTCTGTCTGTAAGATAAAATATCTCCAGTTGGTCCCATGTGACTTGCTTATTCTGTCTGTAAGGTGAAATATCTCCAGTTGGTCCCATGTGACTTGCTTATTCTGTCTGTAAGGTGAAATATCTCCAGTTGGTCCCATGTGACTTGCTTATTCTGTCTGTAAGATAAAATATCTCCAGTTGGTCCCATGTGACTTGCTTATTCTGTCTGTAAGGTGAAATATCTCCAGTTGGTCCCATGTGACTTGCTTATTCTGTCTGTAAGATGAAATATCTTAGTTGGTTCCATGTGACTTGCTTATTCTGTCTGTAAGATGAAATATCTCCAGTTGGTCCATGTGGCTTGTTTATTCTGTCTGTAAGATGAAATATCTCAGTTGGTCCCATGTGACTTGCTTATTATGTCTGTAAGATGAAATATCTCCAGTTGGTCCCATGTGACTTGCTTATTCTGTCTGTAAGATGAAATATCTCCAGTTGGTCCCATGTGACTTGCTTATTCTGTCTGTAAGATGAAATATCTCCAGTTGGTCCCATGTGACTTGTTCATGCTTACTACAAGGTGTAATGTCTGACTGTAAAGTTTATATATGAGTATAAAACATTATGTTTGACTGCCAGGTGTATGTCTGACTGTAAGGTTGTATGTCTGATAGTAAGGTGCAATTATTCGAGTTTGGCACTCTTCTACTCTGTAGGGAACTCTTTCTGACAATATCTCAATACTTATACAATGATTTATTCCGTGACATAGTCTGCGCAAGGTTTTTCAGCAGGTTTTATCACGTTATAAAAAACATCCTTAGTCTCCTCTTATGACATACATTGTAGGTGGCAGTGTTACTATTCTATGTACTCTTTCAGGCCCGTAAACACGATTGCTGGCTTTAGGGTAAAAACTACACAAAGGAGTGACAACTTGTGTATTTTGAAAAAATATTGAAACTATGTCTGATCATTAACAAAATTGCTCTGGACAAAAAATTATAGATTGGCTAAACGGAAATGATAGCTTTCAGAATGAAATCCTTACATTTCACAAATCACTCATTTCTTTGCTCTCACTCTCGCCTGCCTCTATATTTAGATCATCCTCCTCACTTCACGCTGCAAATTGTCCTCTGAACCAAACTAGGTCAATGAAATCTTGCAAATGACCATCCATTTTACGGGCAACTCGAGCAATCTTGTTCTCAGCACTTAATACTGATATCGTTAATAATCTCTCTCCGTCTCATTCCTCACCAGGTTGGAACGAAACAAAACCAATGGCTGTCATGGTGTTTGTACATGGAGAGAGTTATGAGATGGGAACTGGTAACGCCTATGATGGAAGTGTGCTTTCCAGCTTTGGTGATGTCATTGTTGTGACGCTAAATTACAGGCTTGGAGTTTTAGGTGAGACATCTGCATATATGTTTGTTTTCATGTGTTTCTCTGTTTGAGAACTAAAGGACTCACGAGCGATTAGCTCTTACTTCCTATGTGCAGTGGTATTGTTTTTCTAAGCTTTCTTTCATACCTAGAAGACTTCAGCTTTCGGCTATGTGCAATGACTATTGATGGAGTCTTCTACTCAGATGGGCTCTATAATCGTATAGATGACATGCTACAAAGCATCCATAAGGCAGACTAAATATAACGGCATGTCATCTACTAAGGTATTTTTGTTGTATGAGAGGTTTGTCTAGTGGGCCAATGCTGAGAACTACAGACGCAACCGCATACGTACACTGTTTGCATGTGTGTGTGTGT